>PVHT021183551.1:5196794-5302040 GCA_004024745.2 Catagonus wagneri
GATGATTTATGTACACCTATAATTGAAATAAAATCCATTAAGAGGAAAAAAAAAAAAAGAAAATATTCCATGCAAACGGGAATCAGAAGAAAGCCGGAGTAACAATACTCATATCAGACAAAATAGACCTTAAAATGAATATTTTAAGAGACAAGGAGGACACTACATAATGAGCAAAGGATCAATCCAAGAAGAAGATATAACAATTTTAAATATATGCACCCAACAATCACCACAATATATAAGGCAACTGCTAACAACCTTAAAAGGAGAAATTGACAATAACACAATAATAGTGGGGGAATTTAGCATCCCACTTACAGCAATGGACAGATCATCCAGACAGAAAATCAATAAGGAAACACAGGCCCTAAATGAAGCATTAGACCAGATGGACTTAATAGATATTTATAGGACATTCGATACAAAAGCAGCAGAATACACATTCTTCTCAAGTGCACATGGAACATTATCTAAGACTGATCACATTCTGAGCTACAAATCAAGCCTTGGTAACTTTAAGAAAATTGAAATCATATGAAGCATCTTTTCCAACCACAACTGGAAATCAACAACAAGAAAAAAAAAACAGCAAAAAACACAAACACATGGAGACTAAACATTCTACTAAACAACCAACGGATCACCGAAGAAATCAAAGAGGAAATTAAAAAATACCTGGAAGCAAATAACAACAAAAATACAACACTCCAAAACCTATGAGATGCAGCTAAGAGGAAACAATATTATAACAAAACAAGCCTACCTTGGGAAACAAGAAAAAGCTCAAAGAAACGACCTAACTTTACATCTAAAACAGCTAGAGAGAGAACAGACAAGACCTAAAGTTAGTAGAAGGAAAGAAGTCATAAAGATCAGAGCAGAAATCAATGAAATAGAAATGAAGAAACCCATAGAAAAGATCAATGAAACTAAAAGCTGGTTCCATGAAAAGATCAACAAAATTGATAAACCCTTAGCCAGACTTATCAAGAAAAAAAAGACAGAGGACTCAAATCAATGAAATTAGAAATGAAAAAGGAGAAGTTACAACGGACCTCACAGAAATACAAAGGGTCACAAGAGACTGCTATGGGCAACTATATGCCAATAAAATGGAAAACTTAGAAGAAATGGCCAAATTCTTAGAAAAGTACAATCTTCCAAGACTAAACCAAAATGAAATAGAAAAGATGAACAGACTAATCACAAGTGATGAAATTGAAACTGTGATTAAAAAACTTCCAACGAACAAAAGTCCAGGGCCAGATGACTTCTCAGGTCAATTCTATCAAGCATTTAGAGAAGAACTAACACCCATCCTTATGAAACTATTCCAAAAAATTCCAGAGGAAGGAACCACTCCCAAACTCATTCTATTTGGCCACCATCACCCTGATACCAAAACCAGACAAAGATACTACAAAGAAAGAAAATAACAGGCAAATTTCACTGATGAACATAGATGCAAAAATCCTCAACAAAATACTAGCAAACCAAATACAACAATACATTAAAAGGATTGTACATCATGATCAAGTGGGATTTATCCCAGGGATGCAAGGATTCATCAATATCCTCAACTCAATCAGTGTGATACACAACATTAACGCACTGAAGAATGAAAACCATATGATCTTCTCAATAGATGCAGAAAAGGCCTTTGACAAAATCCAACACCCATTTTTGATTTAAAAAAAAAACCTTCAGAAAGTGAGCATAGAGGGAACCTACCTCAATATAATAAAGGCCATATGTGACAAACCCAGAGCTAACATCATTCTTAATGGTGAAAGCTGACAGAATGCCTGCTGAGATCATGAACAAGACAAGGCTGCCTGCTCTTGCCACTGCTATTCAACATAGTTTTGGAAGTCCTAGCCACAGCAATCAGAGAAGTAAAAGAAATAAAAGGAATTCAAATTGGAAAGGAAGAAGTAAAACTATCACTATTTGCAGATGACATGATACTATACCTAGAAAATCCTAAAGACTCTACCAGAAAACTGTTGAGCTCATCAGTGAATTTGGCGAGTCACAGTATACAAAATTAATACACAGAAATTGACTGCATTTCTATATACTAACAATGAAAGATCAGAAAGAGAAGTTAGGGAAATGATCCCATTTACCGTTGCATCAAAAAGAATAAAATACTTAGGAATAAAGCTACCTAAAGAGACGAAAGAGCTGTACTCTGAAAACTGTAAGATGCTGGTGGAAGAAATCAAAGATGACATAAACAGATGGAAAGACATACCATGCTCTTGGACTGGAAGAATCAATATCATCAAAATGAGTATAGTACCCAAGGCAATCTACAGATTCAGTGCAATGTCTATGAAAGTACCAAAGACTTTTTTCACATAACTAGAACAAAATATTTTAAAGTTTGTTTGGAAGCACAAAAGACCCAGAATAGCCAAAGACATCCTGAGAAAGAAAATGACCTGGAGGAATCAGGCTACCGGACTTCAGACTATACTACAAAGCTACAGTCATCAAAACTTTGTTATGGCAACAAAGACGGAACTGTAGATCAGTGGAACAGGATGGAAAGCCCAGAATCAAACCCACACACCTACAGTCAACTAATCTATGACAAAGGAGTCAAGAATGTACAATGGAGAAAAGACAGCCTGTTCAATAAGTGGTGTTGAGAAAACTGGATAGCCACATGGAAAAGGATGAAATTAGAACACTTCCTAACACCACACACAAAAATAAACTCAAAATGGATTAAAGACCCAAATATAAAACCAGATACTTTAAACTCTTAGAGGAAAACATAGGCCACTCTCTGACATAAACGATAGTAACATCTTCTCAGATCCATCTGTTAGAGTAATGACAATAAAAACAAAAATAAACAAATGGGACTTAATTAAACTTAAAAGTTTCTTCACAGCAAGGAAACCCTAAACAAAACAAAATGACAACCCACAGAGTGGGAGAAAATTTTGCAAATGAATCGACTGACAAGGTATTAATCTCCAAAATTTATAAACACCTCCTACAGCTCAATACCAAAAACCACATCAAAAAATGAGCAGAAGATCTAAACAGACAGTTCTCCAAAGAAGACATACAGATGACCAAAAAAACACATGAAAATATGTTCAACATCCCTAATTATTAGAGAAATGCAAATCAAAACCACTATGATGTACCACCTATACTGGCCAGAATGGGCATCATCAAAAAGTCTATAAACAATAAGTGCTGGATAGAGTGTGGAGAAAACTACACTGTTAATGGGAATGTAAATTGGTGCAACCACTGTGGAAAACAGTGTGGAGATTCCTCAGGAAACTAAAAATAGGATTACCATATGATCCAGCAATCCCACTCCTGGGCATCTATCAAGAGAAAGTCATGACTCGAAAAGACCCATGTACTCCAATGTTCATTGCAGCACTCTATATAATAGCCAAGACATGGAAACAACCTAAATGTCCATTGACAGAAGAGTGGATAAGGAAGATGTGGTACATATACACAATGGAATATTACTCAGCCATTAAAAGGAAAGAAATAACAGCATTTGCAGCAACAGGGATGAACCTAGAAATCATCATGCTAAGTAAAGTTAGTGAGACACCAACATCAAAAAAAAAAAAGAGGACACAATATAATGTAAAAAAAGGACACAATGAGCTTCTTTGCAGAACAGATACTATCTCAGAGACTTTGAAAAACTTACGGTTTTCCGAAGGAGACAGGTTGGAGTGTGGGGGATGGGCTGGGGGTTTGGGATGAAAATCCTATAAAATCAGATTGTGATGATCATTGTACAACTATAAATGTAATAAAATTCATTGACTAATTTAAAAAACTCATTGCCAAAATAACCCCCACATATTGTATGATTCCATGTATATGGAATGTCTGGAACAGACACATCCATAGAGATTGAAGATAGATTAGTGGTTGGGGGGGAAGGGTGAATGGGCACTGACTGATAATGGGCTTCTTTTAGAGGAAATGAAAGTGTTCTGGAATTAGATAATAGTCATAGTCTCATCACTTTGCAAATACGTTAAAAATCTCTGCATTGTACACTTCAAAAGCATGGATTTTATGGCATGTGAATGATATCTCATTAAAAATAAAAAGACAAGTGGAAAAGGCTGATTTCTGGATCTGGCTTCCTAATCCTGAGGTAGACGCTTCCCATGCCCTAAGTTCCATCCCAGGCTGCAGAGAGGGCAAAGATGAATGCCTGCAGCATAGTTCCATGGATGATTTTAGGGGCAGTGGGTTTAGAAGTGGCTCCATTCCATATATTTCTTCAGGATCATGGTGGCAAGAGTACTCCTTCTACACTTTCAAAAATTTTATAAGCATCTAATTTGCAATAGTAAATCACTGTCTATTTTAAATACATAGGAACATTTCTGTTTGGGGCATTAAGCCTTCGCTAATTTATGGCCACAGGCAATCCCCCTGGAATTCCCTCTATCCTCACCGTCCCCCTGCTTTCCTGAAATAGGATTGCTGTCCTGAGGTACCTGTAACTAGTATTGGGAAGCCCTTTGATTTTCGCCGAGGTATGAAATGGTATGAACAGTCTGAAATATTTCTTATTGTAGTTTTGATGAGCACTTTATTGATCACTAACTGAGACATTTATCAACCATTTCTGTTTCTGTGATATGCCTGTTCATGTGTTCTGCCCACTTTAAAAAATTTTTGTTTTTTATGGCTGCCCCAGAGCATATTCCTGGACCAGGGATTGAATCTGAGCGGCAGCTGAGGCCTACCCTGTGTCTGCAGCAATGTGGGATCCTTTAACCCACTGAGCCAGGCTGGGGATCAGACCTGCCCCTCTGTAGCAAGTGGAGCTGTTGCAGTCAGATTCTATACCCACTACGTCACTGGGTTGCATGTTCTATTGCTGGTGTATAGAATTCATTGCCTTTTATAACTCAGGAAACTTGCTGAATTCTCTAATTCATTCTAATAATGTGTCTATAATTAATTTGGATTTTTATGTTGACAATTGTATGTGAAAAGTGACAATTTTATTCTTTTAGTCACTTTTTTTTTCATGCTAAGTCCTGTCATGTAATATTGACTAGCAGTTGTGACAGTAGATGTGTTCTTGTGCCGTTCCTGATTTTAAAGAGAAGCTTTTAAGTTTTGGCATTTATTATGGTGCTTGCTATAAGTTTTTTGTATATATACTTTAAATTAAATTTATTTTTATTAGGGTATAGTTGATTTACAGTATTGAGTCCATTTCTTCCTCTACAGCATAGTGACCCAGTTATATGTATGTATATATATATATATATATATATATATATATATATATATATATATATATACACATGCTTTTTCTCATATTATTTGCCATCATGTTCCATCCCAAGAGACTATATAGTTACCTGTGCTATACAGTAGGATCTCATTTGCCTATCCATTCTAAATGTAATAGTTTGCCTCTACCAACCCCAAACTCCCTATACATCCCACTTCCTCTCCCCTCCCGCTTGGCAACCGCAGATCTTTTCTCTATGTCCATGAGTCTGTTTCTGTTTTGTAGATAGGTTCATTTGTGCCATATTTTAGATTCCACGTATAAGTGATACCATATGGTATTTGTCTTTCTTTTTCTGACTTACTTCGCTTAGTATGAAACTCTCTAGTAGTTGCATCCATCTTGCTACAAATGGCATTATTTTGTTCTTTTTTATGGCTAAGTAGTATTCCATTGTATATATGTACCACATCTTCTTAATCCATTCATCTGTGGATAGACATTTAGGTTGTTTCCAATTGGCTGTTGTGAATAGTGCTGCAATGAACACAGGGGTGCATATATCTTTTTGAATGAAAGTTTTCTGTCCAGATATATGCCCTGGAATGGTACTGCTGGATCATATGGTAGTTCTGTATTTAATTTTCTGGGGAAGCTCCATACTGTTTTCCATAGTGGTTGTACCAATTTATATTACCACAAGCAGTGAAGGGGGATTCCCTTTTCTCTACACCCTCTCCAGAATTTGTTTTTTATAGACTTGTTATTATGGTCATTCTGACTGGTATGAGGTGGCACCTCATTGTAGTTTTGATTTCCATTTCTCTAATAATTACTAGTGTTGAACATTTTCTTCATGGGCCTACTGGGAATCTGTATGTCTTCTTTGGAGAAATGTCTCTTTAGGTCCTCTGCCCATTTTTTGATTGGGTTGTTTGTTTTTTTGTTGTTGAATTGTATGAGTTGTTTACATATAATATGTATGTGTGTGTGTGTCTATATATATACATATACATATATAGAGAGAGAGAAGGCCGCGCCTGCAGCATATGGAAGTTCCCAGGGCTAGGGGTTGAATCAGAGCTGCAGCTTCCAGCCACAGCCACAGCCATTCCAGATCCGAGCCTCATCTATGACCTACACCACAGCCTATGGCAACGCTGGATCCTTAACCCGATGAGCAGGGCCAGGGATTAAACCTGCATCCTCATGGATACTAGTCAGGTTTGTTACCACTGAGCCACAACAGGAACTCCTGTTTATATATTTTTGAGATTAGCCCTTGTCAGTTGTGTCATTTGCAAAGATTTTCTCCCATCCTGTGGCTTGTCTTTTTTTTTTTTAATGGTTTTATTTTCTGTGCAAAAGCTTTTGAATTTAATTGGTTCCATTGGTTTACTTTGTTTTTATTGTCATTATTCCAGAAGGTTGGATCCTTTATGAAATTAAAGAAAGTTCCTCTGTTCCTAGTTTGCTAAAAGTTATATCAGCATCGTTATAATCATCTGCATGAATAGAAGCTGATTTCTTTTTCAGTATCTGTTGAGATGATCATGTTTTTTCTCTCCCTTATTAATATGATGAATTGCATTAAATTAGTCCCCTGATACTACCTTAACAAAATACCGTGAATTGGGTGTCTTAAACAACAGAAAGTTATTGTTTCAAAGTTCTGGAGGCTAGAAGTCTGAGATAAAGGAGTTGGGAGTGTGGTTTCCCTCCAAGGACTGTTAGAGGGAATCTGTTCACGCCTGTTTCCTGACTTCCTTCTGGTACCCTTGGGCACTACTTGGTTTGTAGATGGTGTTCTCCATGTTTCTTTACATCCTCTTCTCTGTGTGTAAGGATATAGTGACATTGGATTAGAATCTACCTTAATGACCTCATCTCAACTTGCTCACTTGAAAAAACACTATTTTCACATAAGCTCACATTCACAGGTATTGGGGTTAGGACTTCACTATCTTTTGCAAGGACATAGGTCAACCCATAACATACGTTAATAATCTCCTAATGTTAAACCAACCTTGCATTCCTTTATCATGTTTTTTTAAATGCATACATTGTTGGGTTTAGTTTATTTAAATTTAATTTAGGACATCTGCCCATATATTCATCATTGTGATTGGTCTATAATTTTTCTTATTGAACTGTTTTTGTCTGACTGGGATATTAAAGTTACAGGAGTCTCATAAAGTGCATTTTAAGAAGTATTTCCTCTATTTTTGTTTAAATTTTTAGTGAAAAATTTCAAACACATAAGGGTAGAGAAAATAATATACAGAACCTTTGTATACCAATTATTCAGCTTCAAAATTAACAATATATGACCAATTGTATTTTGTTGGTTACATACTCCATCAACTTGGGCTACAAAACAGATGACCATAAAATGGTAAGTTAGCAAACGTTTATTTCTCATACTTTTGGAGTTTGGGGAGTTTTATGGTTAAGATGTTGGCTGATTTGGTTCCTGGTGAGGACACTCTTCCTGGTTAGTGGAAGTCTACCTTCTTGGTATATCCTCATGTGATGGAGAGAGAAACTACCTCCCTTATGCCTTTTTCTGTGTAAGGGCACTAAACCACATTCGTGAGGATTCTCTTCACATGGCCTAATTACCTCCCAGAGGGCCCACCTCCAAGCCATCATGTTGGGAATTAGGTTTCAACATATGAATTTTGGGGGGTTACGTTCTTTCCATAGCACACACCCAGCTCTGAATTATTTTGAAGCCAATCCCATACATCATTTCATCTAAACGTATATCAGTATCTATCCCTGAAATGTAAAGCATCTTTTTAAAAACACAACCACAATGCCACGTATAACACACACATATATGTGTGTGTGTGTGTGTGTGTGTGTGTGTGTAATGGACGAAAGAGCAGTGTAATGGAAACCTGTATGTCCATTTCAGCTTTAATAATTATCAATTCATCAATTTTGTTTCATTTTATTCATACCCTTTGACTCCCTCCAAATTATTTGAAGCAGTTGAGGTATTATATAATTCTAACTTTAAAATTTTTAATATGTACGTCTAAATGATAAGGATTCTTTAAGAACGCAGAAGTAAATTAGCACACCTCAAAATTAACAATACCTTAATGTGATCAAATATCTACTCAGTATTCAAGTTTCCCATATTGTCTCAGAATATTTTAACTGTTGATTTATTTGAATCAGATGCAGACAAAATCTAGGTATTGCACGTAGTTGATCTGCTTCTAAAACTTTTTACACCCACAATTTTCTTCTCTCTTTTTATGTGTTTTATTTTGGACTATTTGTTGAAGAAACTAAATCATTTGTCTTATAAATTTCCCCCATTCTGGTTATTTTTAAGTTCACACAAGGTGTCGGTTAACGTTTTCTTCTCTCTTCTGTATTTTGTATACACCAGTGTTAGTTAAACCCAGAGGCTTGATCAAATTCAGTTTCTCTTTTTAGCAAGACTACTTCCTTGGTGCTAACAGTGTTGTGTATTGTGTCAGCCAAGAGGCATAGAGCGTCTGCTTTGTAAAATTGTGAGCCACCTCATAGGTTTTTTTAGTGCCCTTCTAATTGGTATTCATCATAACAATTAAGGACTTTAAGGACTTTCAAAAAATGTAACTTCTTGCATATGGTCAGTATTGACGAAAAATGTCATATTGCTCATATAAATGTATCCAGTGTAATCTAAATACTAAAGCAGTTTAACATCCTCTCCTTCATCTTCCTGACAAGTCCCTCTATTGCCTGGTAGAGAGCAGACAGAATGTGAGCTCTTAGCTGGCAGACTGACACAGGATGAAGGAGCAAGAGGCTTAATTTGGCAGGCCCAGCCCCTCATCCTAAACCTGGCCATCAGAGAAGATACTGAATTAGTGATGGAGAGAGGCTAAGGGTGTTTCTAAACCACTGTTCATGCCAAGAGAAACATGAAGTCAAAGGAAAAGAGGTTCCTGTCCTTTACACACTCGTGTTTACATCCTTAGGCAATTGCTCTCAAACAGAACTGGCCTCAGAATGACGTGGAGGCATTTGCTAGAAATTGAGACGTTGGGATTCATGAAGGGGCCCTGGAATCTTTAAGCAGACACATCTTGTGAGTTCAGTACTGTCAGGGCTCTGGAGGGTTCTGGGAAACCAACAGTTATACAGGTGGTACCTCGGTCCAAAGACAATAGCTCTGAGTATGAATTAGCCCCTTTATCATAAAACAAGATAGTGATGCTTTTTCCCCTGGAGCTGTTTAAGGATTAAGGCACATACATGCACTTAATAAATATTTGTGGAGTTTATGCTATGTGCAAGGCAGTGTTCTGGACACTGAGATGGACAGGCGAAGAGAAAGAGAAGGAAAGGTTGCTGCAGAGAGGGAGATGAACCTTAAACCCGTAGTAACAAAGACATAGGATGAAGGCTGCAGGACAGAGCACGAGCACCTTTGCTGGTCTGTAAGACATGGGGTGGCAGTTGGAGGGCTGACCGCCTCTCCACCCTCATGCTCTAAACGAAGAACTCACAAGTCTAGACGGTAAATAAATGTTACAGGTTGGAGTTTATCTCTCCAAATTTCGTACGTTGAAGTCCTGACCCCTGGACCCCTTAGAATGTGACCTTATTTGGGAATACAATACAAATCATTGTAGATGGAATAGGTTAAGATGAAGTCATAGTGTAGTTGAGTGGACCCCATACTCCGGTGTGATTGATGGCCTTACAAAAGGAAAAATTCAGACACGAGACATGCACAATGTGAGCATGAAGGCAGGGGTCACGCCGAGCAACAGCAAAGTTTGCTGGGAAACCATCAGAAGCTAGGAGGAGGGGCATAGAATAGATTCTCCCTCACAGCCCTCAGAGGAAACTGTCCCTGCCAAATCTTGATCTTGGGCTTCTAGCTTCCAGGACTGCGAGATGATAAATTTCTGTTATTTAAGCCATCCAGCTTGTGGTACAGAGTTACGGCAGCCCTAGCAAACTCAGCCACACATACGGACTTTCATTTGGTAAAATGACAAGAACCCACCTTTCTTGAGTGAGGACCTGCATACATGCCAGGCATTTCTGTAGACACGTTGCCTCCTCCGCCTCACTTATGCCTCCTCACAGCACTAGGAGGTAGGTACTATCATTATCCTTATTTTACAGAGCGTGAATCTGAGGCATGGAGATTAAGCAGCCTCCCCAGGGTCATACAGAGAGTTAATGGTAGGGCTTCAGTTCTAACATGCCCAAAGTCTGTTGGGCCCAAGTTCTAAGTGCATGCAAACCCAGTTTAACTTGGAGCACTGAGTGTTTGTCCAAAGGTACTTGAAACCAATTTCACTGGATATTTCTAGAATTATTTCTGACCATTCTCAACTGGCACAATGTCATGTCAAGAAGCGTCCTCCTACACTTGGCTTCTTTTGATCTGGCTGGTCAAAACAAAGATCCAGGAGCCACCCCAGTTGTATTTCCCTAAAAGAGCCTTGTGTGCCTCCAAGTCTGCAAACCGCCCGCCCTTGTTTTTCTACCGGATTTGAAGGGCGAAGGCAGTTGAGATGCACATGTATGTTTTGTCAGCAGCAGCAGCTTTGGGGATTGACACTGCACACATAAAGCGAATCAGCTAGACAGCAAATTGCATCCATTCAACTATGAAGGGACTTGAGTGCGCAGGACAGGAAGCCCAGGACTACCATCACCTGCCATGGCAAAGGACCCAAGGCTACCTTTGTGTCACCATGCGGGTCCCCGTGGGGCAGTGTGAGGTCGAGCCCCCTCTCCTGACCCCCACCTTGAGCCCCACCAGGCGGTTTTGTAGGAGGCTGAACTGCACGTTTTGGTAGGAGACTCTGCAGAGCCTGGCCCAGCTCATACTGTGGGGCTTTGCATTTGCAGCTGCCCTAAGTTATTGGATTTAGAATCTTGGGTTTTATTCTGATGCATCCCTCATCTAAAGCCAGAAGTGGCTGAGCATCTCCAAGCCCTATGGTGGATGGGGATGGGCAGGAAAGGCACATGTTACTAAACGGTGTCCTGGCCAGCAACCCTGGCAGGCAGCGGGGAGTCAGGGCCAAGTCAGCTTGTGGAAAGGATGGCAATCAGAGGGTGGTGTGGAAGGGGACAAGGAAAGGTGGGGACCTTCGGGCATCCCTTTGAGATATACAGAAGTACAGTAATGATGGCCAGGTCAAGGTTACCTTGATAATGCAAGACACACCTGTATTATCATATCAGCTCCCACACCATCTCACTTTCCTATCTCTAAATCCTACTGCCCAGGTTTTCTGAGGTTAATGCATAGGAAGCATCTGGTCCAGGACATGGAACATTCTAGAAGTTTGATCATTGTACGTCCCTTCCCCCTGCTTTTCTTTCTGCTGTTTCCTCTGTGACAGTGATATTTAAAGTGTGTTCTGGGGGTCCTATATCATTTCCTTTCAAGCAACACTCACTAAGTGCCTTCCATAACTAAAGCACAGAGCTTGGTAAGGGGGGCAAAGAAATGAATAACAGAGACCCTGGTCCCTCCTGTCATGTCACTCACAGGAGCCTTAGAGGTTCCCATGGGTCACAGGGAGCTACAGCCAACTGCTTCGTTGAGCCCATTTCCCTCCAGGGTGACCTACTTCAGTCCCAGCTTGCCCAGGACTGAAGGAGTTGCCTGGGATGTGGGGCTAGAAGTCAGGAAGGTCCTGGGAAAACTGGAAGAGAAAATTGTTGGTTACACATCAATCATTCAGCTTAATTCTGCTTTTTTTCTTTAAAAAAATTAAAGTACTTTAATATGTAGTCTTTTTTTTTTCTTCTCTTTTTTTGGCTGTACCCACACCATGTGAAGTTCCTTTGCCAGAGATCATATCCGCACCACAGCAGTGACTGGAGCCGCTGGAGTGACAATGCCGAATCCTTAACACACTGCACCAGAAGAGAATGCCAGCTTAATGCTGCTTTTATCTCTTATATATAGGGAGTTTTATAGAAGATTTTTGTGTGTGTGGGGGGCGTGCCTGGGCAGTCTCAGTTCCCAGACCAGGGGTTGAACCCAGACTACAAGGATGAAAGCTCCTGACCGCTAGACCACCAGTGAACTCCCTGAAAAAATATTTTTGTTGCCTAAAAAAAAAAAAAAGCAAAACAAAACTGTTTTCGATATCTTCACCTCCTTGCCCTATTCTATGTGCTATTTCTTTGGCAGATATTTTATTCACTCCATGAACTCATGCATCAGATGTGATGCAGTTGCTAGACAGGACAAACGTGCAGAACTTCTCTCCACTTATGCAATGGGGTTATCGGTGCTTGTTTGAAATTACCACCAAGAGAAGAGCTCACAACAATTTGAACTTGAAAATCACCCCTGCAAATACGACTCAACCTGAAAGCCTTAGGACAGGAAGTCCCCTCAGCTTATCTGTGTGCTTAAATGATTCTGTATTCCTTATTCCTTGCTGTTGAATGAAACTTTATTCACGAGCATACAGAAGCCACAGTTCACCTCTGTGCCTGAGTGTATTCAAGCATCTTGCTCTGCGAGGGTATTACTGAGCATCTCTGTCATTGTAGGGATTCAGGCCAGTGATCCTCATTAAAGGATGCTCTAATTCCTTCCAAGACACTGATGCCCCTCTCAGCAAAAACATAGAGGCCCTGAGGCTCTGAGCATTCTTGTCTGCGTGGAGACAGTCTTACCAAGGAAACAGGCTCAGCATGGTGTGTACTTCTAGTTCCTGGGACGCATTTCACTGCGGCAGTCAGGACAGCTTTGCAGCGACCCCAAAATCGTTCCACCAGGTTTCTTTTCTGCCTTTTCTGGGAGCTCATGCTTCCTTCACAGTTGGTGAGGTTTCCTTGACACTGGCATTGCCTAGGGACGCTGAGTGCCCTTTAGGGAAGAATTCAGCCAGGAAGATAATAGATGCTAATGTCAGAAGGGGAGCCCTGGAGGGAAAGAATCGGGAGAGGATCACCTTGCAAGAGGTGGAGTGCTGTTTCTGTAATTTCCCCGTGGAATTTCTATCTGCCCTTGCCAGGGAATGAGGTCAGACAAATGAGTTTATTTATTCTCCAGGGTGACTACCGGAATGGAAGGGTTGCAGAGCAAAGGAGGATTTGGGAAGCAAATCACAGTTAGCAGTAGTATCCAGAATTTGGCACTTCCAAGTTGTTTTTTTTTTTTTAAATGTTCATGGAATATTAATTGGGCTTCAGTTTTTCAGACAAAACAATTCCCTGATGTCTGAATCTTCCTTTCTGGATTTGCAGACTCTATCAAGGCCTTTTTGTCCCCAGATTTTAAACTGTTTTTTGAGGCCAAACTCCCACATGTCGCAGCAGAAACGTGTTCTTCATTCTAAGAGGAAAAGGCCCATTTTCTAGGGTTATGCTTATTGACAGGGGAGGCAATTGAGGTCAAGAGGACATAACTCCACCCAATTAAAAAATGGACGAAGGATCTGAATAGACATTTCTCCAAAGCACATACACAAAGGGTAGATAAACCTATGAAAAGATGCTCAGCGTCATTAGCCGTCACAGGAATGCGGATCAAAGCCGCAATGAGATACCATTTCACAGCTGCTAGGATGGCTCTCATAAAAAAAGTCAGATAATAACAAGCACTGTTGAGAATGTGGAGAAACTGGAACCCTTTGACATGGCTGGTGGAAATGGGAAATGGTGCAGCCACTTTGGAAAACAATCTGGCAGTTCTTCAAATGGTTAAATGTAGCATTAGCATGTGGCCCCAAAAATCTAGAGAATTGGAAACACATGTCCATACAAAAACTTACGTATAAATATTCATAGCAGCGTTGTGATAAGTCCAACGTGTAGAAACAACCCAGCTGCCAATACACTGCAGAATAAATAAATAAAATGTGGTATATTCACGTTATGGAGTATTATTTAACTGTATAAAGGAACGGATACTGATACATGCTGTAACTTGGAGGAACCTCAAAAACATTATGCTAAGTGGAAGAAGCCAGACACAGGAAACCTCTTAATATCTGAAATGCCTAGAATGGGCAAATCCTTAGAGATAGAAATGGATCCAGTGATTACCTGGAGTAGGGAGTAAGGAGGGAGGAAGAAGGGGAAAATGGGGGGGGGGTGACTTTTACTGGCAAGGGATTTCTTTTGGGGTGATGAGAATATTCTAAAATTATTGATTAAAATGATGGCTGCACAATCCTGTGAATGTACCGAAAACCATTGAATTGTATGCCTTAAGGATGGCATTTGAATTATATCTCTATAAAGTTAATTATTTAAGAAAGGAAATGAAAAGGAAGGAATTGACTCTTGAACTGATTGCAGAGGACTGAGGGGAACTTATCAACGTGAAGGAAGAAGAGCAGAGCCTCTCAGCATCAGCCTGTGCAAAGGCCCTGTGGCAGGAGAAGGCATGATGAGCTTGGGGTTCTGAAGAGGACAGTGGGGCTGAAACCCAGGAAGTGATGAGGAACAGAGTGAGAGGAAAATGGGCAGCAGGCAGGTGCAAGGTTCTGGAGGACTTTGCAGGCCAGGAAAGAGTATTGTCTTCACCTTGAGGACCCAGCAAGCTGTTAGAGCAAAGGGCTCTCAGATGATAAGATGGACCAAGATGTAGTGTGGAGAATGAATTGGAGGGTAGGCAGAGAGGAAAGTGAAGGACCATTGGCAGATCCTGGAGCAGTTTAGGAGCGATGACAAACAGCACCCAGGAGGGTTTGGTTGTCACAGATACTTTGAGCAGGAGGCACGTCAGCAGTTACCATCTTCATCTGACACCTGGAAAGTTAAGGGATTGTTATGTGAGATCAGTCAGCAAATTATAACAGAGAGGGATCTCTCCATTTTACCCTTAATGGGAACAGGAAATCCTGCCCCCTCCTCAACTCCTGAGAAAACAGATCTTCTCTTTTGGCTTTTGACTGGTGCCAAGTTGGCTCTTTTATCCTCCTGGATTGGTGAAAGTAAGTGTCACAATGCCACATACTCAAGCATGCGCCTGGGAGACACAGGCCTCCTGGTGAACTTGAATGGCAGCCTTGACCTCTGTGTGCCTTAGGCTCCATGTCAGTGAAAGGTTGATTAGAATAGTATGCAGCTCAGGGGATAGTTGAGATAATTAAGTAAAATAATTACCATGAAGAACTTACGACAGAGCCTGGTGTATGTCAAGTGCCCCATAAAATTTGGCCATTGTTATAATTTTGACAATTACTATTACTTTGAACAAAAAGCAGGCATGCAACAGCAGGCTCCTTCTCTCATCTCAGCATCTGGTGGCTCCAGCATTTCATTAGAGCCTCTCTAAGCAAAACTCTCTTCTCGCAACTCCGGTGCAGCAACCAACAGTCCAGCATCCATCCCTGAGAACTGACCAAGACAGAGGCCCAAGAGGCTGGTGCTCTGGCAGCCAGAGGGTATGGGGATCTAAGGTCCTGGCCCCAGCAGTGTTTGTCCACTTTGCATCACTGCATTGTCCCTGTTAGATTCCTGTGCACAGTCAAAGGCTCCCTCTCAAAATGACCACTGGCCGCTTCACTCAAGCCACGCATGAGACCAGGGCTGGCTTCCTGGGTATGCAAGCTGTGTAGTCGCCTCGAACCTTGTACTTAGAAGGGCCCCATGCTTGGTCCAGTGCTCTGCTCTTGCTGTCTTGAAATTCCTAGTAAATTTTGAACAAGGGGCCCTCCCTGCCTTTTCCTTTTGAACAGGGCCTCGCAAATTATGTCGTTACAGTGTGGCCCTGTTGTCCCTCCAACTACTGGCAAGCACAGGGAGTGGTGGTAGGGGAGACCAGTTATTAGCTGATTTGAATTCAGCAAGAGAAAGATGTCATAGGCTGTGGCCATGCGCGAATGCTTGGCTTCTAAGCAAGTGTGGGAAGTAGAGGTTGAGATTAAAGTAGCCATATCAAAAGGCTCAGGAAGCATGCTCCTGTTTCTTTTTCTCTCTCTCCCTCTCCCTCCCCCTCCCTCCCTCCATCTTACTGTTGAGTGCCCCAGTATCATCAGGCTAAAAACCAGGGCCATGTCTGTATTTGTGTCTTAGGGCTGCCATAACAAAGTCACAGACTGGGTGGCGTCATTATTAACACTTAGCATCTCGCACTTCAGGAGCTGGAAGTCTAAGATCAAGGTGTGTTGGCAGGGATGGTTTCCTCTGAGGCCTCTGTCCTTGGAAGAAGAAGCAGATCGCCGTCTTCTCCCTGTGTCTACACAGTTTCTCTCTGTGTATCCATGTCCCTGTCTCCTCTCCTTATAAAAACACCCATTAGATTAGATTACCGGCCCCCTCCCCATGATCTTATTTTAGCTTAAGTAGCTCTTTAAAGATCCTGTCTCCAAATAAGGCCACTTTCTAAGGTAGTGGGGGTTCAGATGTCAACATGTGTGTTTGGGGGTGTGATGGTTAATTCATGTGACAACTTGCCTGGATCATGGGCTACAAAGACATTTGAGTAAGTGTTATTTCTAGGTGTATCTGTAAGGGTGTTTCCGGATGAAACTAGCCTTTGAATCAGTGAACTCCATAAATCAAGTTGCCCCCTTCTGTGTGGGTGGGCATTGTCCCATCCGTTGAGGGCCAGTAAAGACCCAAAAGGCAGAGGATGGAGGGATTTGGCCCTCCCTGTCTGACTTCCTGAGCTAGGACACTCACCATTTCCTGCCCTCAGCTCCCCTGATTCTCCGGGCTTCCGAGTCACACTGAATCACACCACCAGCTCTCCTGGGACCCCAGCTTGCAGACAGCAGATCATGGGACTTTGCGGCTTCCGTAAGATTACATGAACCTGTTCCTTATAAGAAACCCCTTCCTTTTCTGTACATCTAGGAAGAACTTCCTGGTTCTAGAGAATCCTAATACAGAAGAGGACATGGTTCAGCCCACGACAGTGTCCTTGGAGACAATAACAGCTTCTAAAAAAGGGAGTGGGCACAGCATATCTTAGGACCTTGAATCAATGCTATGCCTGCATGTTTATGTATTGATACAGGTATTCACACCAAGGCTTCGCTGTGAGCCTCTGAAAGAGGTCTCATAGGCCCACATTCAGTCCGGTTCTCTGCTCTGCTCTCCCACCACCAGGCTTCCATTGCACTGAGCAAAGCGCCACATGAGTGGCACTAAGAACATAGACCCCTTCCCCCCGAAAAGGGCTCTGCCATCCCAGTCCTAACTTCTCACATTTGTAAGATGGAAGTACTTTCTAGGACTGTGCAGGGATTCAGTTAGAAAAACCATGTAAAGCACTTAGCACGCTAGCACTCAATAACTAATAACCATTATTAAATGCCATCTGCAGCTCTCTTGTAGTACCGGCAACCTATTCATTCAGTCTTAGGACTATGGGGAAGTAATCCCTCGAAAGCCATGCAGTTTCTGGGATAAAGTTTCAAGCCTTCTTTGTGGATCAACCAGGGCCCCTCGATCAGCATTCCTGGGGAGCCCACATCCTTGGTGTAACAGAGAACTTACCTGACTTTTTTCATGAGGAGCTTGGGACTGTAACTCAATTGCTTAAATTTTCTTTATGTTAGTCTTGATTTTTTTTTTTAATCTTCCGATTTGTGAACCTGTGGTTATTGTCATCATCTTGATTCTACCTATTTATGTGAATTGTGCTAATGGATTTTGCTGTTCTTTGGTGTGTGTGGGAAGAGGAAATTACTCCTCCTAAGAAACCATATATGAATTGAGGGAAAATTTAATCTGATGAGGGGGAGAGTAATTGGAATATGATTGAGTTTCATATATGCTAATATTTTTATTAGTGTTTGCAAATGCAGTTAATGACTTTGAAAGTGAGTGAAAGTTTCACACTTTCCAGATGAGCCTGCGATGATAGGCGCTGTAGGGAAGGGAGATCCACTGACCAAGGAACTTTTTGAGGTATTTGGTTCCGTGACCTTGACCCAGGTTTACTGTCTGTGACAGACACTGGGGTCTTGTTCACCCAAAATCCACGCCTACTCTGGGCTCCCTCTTACTTGCCTTTCCCTATTATCATTTTTCCATCTTGTGCTGCAACCAGAGGAAGTCATCTGACACCGTTCTGACCAATGAGGACTAAGCAGAGGCCTGTGATGATACCAGAAAACAGTTTTATTTCTGAATAAAAAGAAACAGAATTTGCTGGCACCTCCAGTTCCTCTCATTTCACCCTCACCTGTTACCCTTGAGTACAGATATAGTGTCTGGGATTCTGGGGCCACAGAGCAACAGGTTAAAGCATGGAAGGTGGCAGAGTGAGAAGATAGAAGAGACTGAGTCCTCGCACAGTTGAGCCAGCTCTGAATTCCTTGTCGCCTAAGAAACATAAAGCCTGATCTACGTAAGCCACTGTTGGTGGGTTTCCCAGGACGTGCAGTCACATGCTTTCTTTCTCACTAGACTTGTAGTTCGATGGACATCCTCAGAACCTTACAGAGTACGTTACAGGGGACATTTCTGAAAATATAATCAAGAAAAGCTCCTGAACTGGGGTTTACATGGTCTCAAGTTAACACGTAACCAAGTGGGCTCAGCCTAAACAGAAGCAGTTGTGCTTCCACAGTGAGAAAGCAACAAGAAAAAGCCTGGAGGGAGATGTGGGTGATTTAGGAAGTGGAGCCCAGGATGTCTGCAAAATTAGCACCTTGTCTATACAGAGTCTCAACAGTGCTAGAGCAAAGAATGGAATGCATCTTTTCTGCCTGTGTAAATTGCATGTGGGTATTGTTTTGTCTGTTGACATTGCTCTTGCTGGCATATCACAGGAGCAATAAAATCAAGCCACGTGTACCTTTCAGTCTGCAGTATACACAGCATTTTAGCATTTCTTTCATCTTTTGATCAGTCCAGCCATACTGCATTCTAGCAGTGTTAGGAGGCAGAGGATACAGGGAGGAGAAGGAAGGGCTGAGATGCTAGGAGGCATTCTGAGAGGCCTTGTGAAAAGTTGCCCATGTGGCCAAGGACTTCTCTGCTCAGGGGCCCTTCTGGGGCTTTGGTTCAGTAATCACAAAGGAGGAATCCTGGGAGGAGAGGAGCTGTGAGACCAGAGGGTAGGCAGAGTCTCCAAGGACTGATGCAGGCTGGCAGGGCATGATCAATAACCAGTGAGTAAAGGCAGGTGCAGAGCTGATATGCAGCCTCCCTGTGGGCATCTGACTTTCCAAAAGCTGCCCGCCAGGCTGACTGGGCCCACCTCTCCTGTGGAGGCACAGAGGCGAGGCTGGCAGGCTCTGGGTGATAAACGGGCTCCTGTCCCACCACCTTTCCTTTTCTCTTTGTGTCTGTGCACGGGGGGAGGGAGGGAGGAAGTCATTTCTCATGTCAGCCACGGGCTTTCACTGATGGATGAGCCAGAATGATGCTGCCTCCTCTGTGCACCTGTTTCCTCTACCACCTCACTCCCCGGGCAGAGACATCAGTCTCAGCTTTCACGCCAGCAAATGTGAAGATTCCGGGTGGAATTGAGGGCAGCCTAGCCTGGTCAAAAGCACACCACTGGGGTGTGCAGTTGTATAGTATTAGACTAAACAGGTCCTGGTGACCGCTGAGCAATGCTGGGACGGTGGGATTGGGGAGGTGACAGCTGAACTAATACTTGCGAGAACTGTTTGTGAGACAGACTGTGCAGCCTGGTTCTAAGTCTCACGCGACCCTGACGGCTTTACTCTCATTTTGCAAAGAAACTGAGTCTCAAACCAGTATCACTTATATGAGTATCTGCCACAACTACCAAGTGGAACAGCCAGAATTTCAGCCCATTTCTCTAGCCCCAGAGGTTACCAAGGAGTAGAGTAAATGTCTGTAAAATACCCCTTCAAGTCTGAGATTCTGTGTCCAAGGGCCACCAGGAATGGCATGAACTACTAAAGCATTAAATAAATGATGCACCAACTTTTGGCATTTCCCCTATCCCCAAGAATTCCATCACTAGTCTCTTCACTTTCTTCCCCTTCTCCTTGTTCTTATCCTCCTCCTCTTATTCATCATCATCTACTTCTTCTTCCTTTAAGGAAATCCCACATCTCTATAAATTAAGTTTGAATCCCTTCCTGACGTTGTTGGCAGGGGTCTTACAAATGTCTGCACAGGCTTGTGAAACTATTTGGAAAGTGTAGAAATTGTTCCTTTTCCTCATCTTTATTAAGATTACCCCGAGTCCTTGGTCTTGGTCCATTGTTCTTCACACCAGCTTCTCCTGCCCCATTCCATTTCTTTGCGTGTGTTTTATGTGTCCAAGAAGCATCAAAGATGCAGAGTAAAATGGTCCTGCATGAAACCATTGACTAACCTTTTTGGAGTCACCAGGCTCATAGGTCAGCATCTTCTCGGAGCTCCCAAACGGCTGGTCTCAGCAGGCCTCCTCTCCCAGTGCAGCATCTTGCCTCTCCATACACAGCCTCAGTGACTCTAAAGGAGGTGATGAGCCTTCAGGAAGGTGCTGAGGGTTGAAAATAGCCATAAGCGAGCCTCTGAAGGGGGTCCCCATCAGAGACTCTCTTCCAGCAGACCAATAAAGTAACAATGGAAGTGAACTGCATTGCATGTGTGCTCCGTGACAGAGTTCTACGCGTATTGCGTGAATTAACTCATCTTCACCATAACTTATAAGGAGCACTACTGTAATCCCCGTTTACAGATGAGAAAACCAAGGCTCAGGTAAAATAACTCGGCCACAGTCACACAGCTAGTAGGGAGCAGAACCTGAAGAAGCTAGGCACCTTGAATCCCGGAGACCGTTTGCTTAACCACTGTGAAAATTTTTGTGTCATCAGCGCATCTTGAAAGCAGAAGCTTCCACCAGAGCAGGTCCTTGTGCATCACTAGGGGGTTTGACTGACCTTCCCTCCTCCATTCTCTATGCAAAGGTCCTTGGGCTCAGGGTTGCCTCCAAGGAACGGAGATCCCCTGGCAGTTACACCACAACTGCATTGAAACTAATAGTTTCTGCCACAGTCGGTACCTGCTGTGTGCCAAGCACTGTGCCAGGCCCTGCAGGTAGTTATTTCATTTAAAGCTGGCAGCATCTGGAGTTTCTGTCATGGCTCAGAAGGTTAACAAACCTGACTAGTATCCATGAGGACGCTGGTTCGATCCCTGGCCTCGCTCATTGGTTTAAGGATCTGGTGTTGCTGTGAGCTGTGGTGTGGGTCACTGACACGGTTCATATCCTGCATTGCTGTGGCTGTGGTGTAGGCCAGCAGCTGCAGTTCCAACTTGACCCCTAGCCTGGGAACCTCCATATGCCACGGGTATGGCCCCAAAAAGACTAAATAAATAAATAAATAAATCCTTGCAAGCTACTATTCTCCCCTCCAGAGATGAGGCCACTGAGGATCAGAGTGGCTTTATAATTTACCTGAGGTCAGGCAGCTGGAAGGAGAAGGACCTGGAATTCACACCTTGATTTGTCAGACTTCATCTGACAGGAGGAATGGGGATCTTACCAGGGAAACTATCTAGGCCTAGGTCATTTCTGGAAAATCAGGCCAAGTAAATGCTAATACCGTCCGTGTGAAATGGCTACCCTACCCCTTACTTCTGTATATTTCATCTACGAGCCTTTTATGAGGCAGCTATCTGTGGAAATAACTTTTCCATATCAACCTCAAGGTGCTTAGGTCACAGATGGCCCTCTAGAAGTATAACGCCTCGGCCCCACCTGGTTCACATCTTCAAAAGCCCTGGACACAGACCTTCCCAGTGGATGTGGCTGCATTGCATGTGAAAGAGCTGAGGCTCGGGAGTCTGACGGACCTGGGCTTAGATGCAAGCTCAGTCACCTTCCAGCTGTGTGATGTTCAGCAAGTTATTTAACCTCTCTGAGCCTCAGTTTTCCAAGTAGAATAATACTTAACTGAAAAGGTGGTTGAAGAGGTAGAGAACATAATTACACATATTTGAAACCACAAAGCTACGACTGCCATATCCCACTGACCACCTCCCCTCCGCCCCCGCCAACCCCTGTACCAGGAATATTTTTATTCAGTTACTCCAATGTACAGTTGTTTTTCCTGCTCAAAGTCTTTTCCATATATTGCCTTTTCTGCTCATACTCTGCCAAAGACAGAGACCCACCCAGCTTCTCCCCTGCCAAACACACACAGGTACATATACACATACATATGTGCATACAGACTCATAGAAACCCAGGACTGCTTGTGTGCACATGCACACGTGCGTGCGCACACACACACACACGCATGAACATAGACACAAAGACATGCACTTGGACGTAGAAGGTGCGCACACATTACCTAGCTAATTCCTACACATTCTTTAAGTCTCAGCTCACTTTCTCAAGGAATCCTTCCTGAGGTCAGACTCCTAGGTTTAACAATTGCAAAGAGCCGCATTCCTTTGCTTCACTGTGTTTATTTATGTCTGTACTTACTCCCCGCTGAATCTGCTGAATCTCAAGGCGCTGTCTGCTCTTAACCTGCAGGTAGAACCCACATGTGTGTCTGCTCACCACGTGGTTGCCCAGGTTGGAATCATGACTCCACTACTCATTGTCTGTAACCTGGGGCAAGTTCACCGCTCCTCGCCTCAGTTTCTCCACATGTAAAATGTAAAATAATAGTACATGCCTCAAAGAGTTGACATAAAGATTAAATGAGTTACGGTAGTGACAGCATTTAAAGCAGCACCAGCGTTTGAGGGAACTCTGTGTAAAAGACAGCTCTCACTGTTTGATGAATGGATGAATGTCTGGCACAGAAAAGACACTGAATAGATGGTAGCCACGAGTATCGTTATTGCTATCACTGCATGTGGGTCAAATTTTCAAATAAGTACTGCAGTGGTGGGTCAGTGAGTTACTAGCCAGTCATTTTAGCTCCTCAGTCAAGAAGCGTATAGTGAGTAAGAAATTAAGATTCTGCATTGGCTTCTCTAGGTCTCAGCCCCATGCCCATAATTCTAGCAGTGTAGCCAGTGCTTTAATCCCTGCAAGCCTTGGTGCATTTCTTATAGACTTGTGGGTTCTGAATGAGGTAACATTTGTGTGTGACCAGCTCAGCTCCTATCTAGTGCTGAGCTCATGGTTAACACTCAGAGAATGTGAGCCCCCCGTTACTGTTAATGTTAATGACCACAGAATGTGTTATCTTGTGTGGGCCAGACATCTCAATATTATACTCCTTGGGTATAAAGTAGGACTGAGTTTCTGCATTTCCTTCTTAGAACGTGTCTTTGTTGTACACAGAGGACAGCACAGTTGTTGTGTGTGTGTGTCTGTGTATGGATGTAAGCCTGGTACAAACATCAGACCTTATTATGAGTAACAGATTATAGGAGATACCTTAATGGGTTGTGATGTGGAATATGGGACCAGCAGGTGGAAACTACCAAATAATGGGAGAAACCAGTTTAAAATAAGTAAAATTGGCTCCATCCTCAAGGAGGCCAATTTTATTTTTTTTTAATTTTAAAAATACTTTTTATTAAAGTACAGTTGGTTTACAATGTTGTGTCAGTTTCTGCTGCACAGAAAAGAATATGTGTATTTTCTCATTTTATCTTCCATCATGTTCCATCACAGGAGCTTGGATATAGTTCCCTGTGCTGTATAGTAGGACCTCATTGCTTATTCACTCCAAACGTAATAGTTTGCATCTACCAACCCCAGTCTCTGCACCCATCCCACTCCCACCCCTTCCCCCTTGGCAACCACAAGTCTGTTTTCTGTGTCTGTGAATTTTAAATAACATTCCCTGTAAATGGCCCAAAAATAAGTCTAAATGCCACAGGACCCATATCACTCATTGAATAGCCTCTGTGTTCCTCCAGTGAAACTCAGGTTGGCCTAGGTTCAGACTAGGTTGAAAATGGAAGATAGCCCTTTGATTTACATGTAAGGGAATGCGGTTCTTTATGCATTTAGATTTATGAACTACCTCTCCTCCCTCCCCCAGCACAGGCACATTATTTTAATGTCCTTTTGCTATTTATCTCTGCACGTTCTCCATTTCTCTTATCTTCATATAATTACTCCACAGATTATTTTTAGTTTGCAGACTAAAATTTGGGAAAGGAATAAAAGCACACCTGGCACACGAAGCTCATGGTAGCCACTTGCTATTTCTCTGTATACACCTCCGAGTCCTTGGAAATGGATGGAGACGAGGGTCAAGCCCCCCTGGCTTTGTTAAATGTGAATGGCAGTTCTTGACCGTGATAGGAGGTGTTGTGTGTGTAATTGGTTACTAATAATATTGTATACAAATGATTTACTCTTTTGTATGGGAAGATGGGAAGGAGCAGACAAGTTGGCCATACCTGAAAGCTGGAGCAAATTCTAGATTTTTAATAAGGGCAGGGGTGCCCTTCTGGCAGTAAGCAGGTTACTAAGCATAAGTAAAAGCGTGTTTTACCTGTACCAAAAGGACAGCTAGGGCCATTGTTAACCCAGTGTGATAGTTGGGGTGGTTCACAGTATCTATCCATTCAACAAGTGTTTACTGAGCGACTGTTGTGTGCTAAGCACTGTTTTCAGGTTAGAGCATACAACAGGAAAAATATAAGCATCCCCCTGCTTTCTTGGAGCTTACTACCTGGTGTGGGAACTAGACACGAAATGGGACAGAGAGAGAATGTTACTGTTAAGCTATGATAAAGCATTGTATTTAAGCAGTCATGGCTGAAATAAAGCTACCTAGCAAACCACTCTGAAAGCTCAGGGGCTTCTTTGTCACTCACAGGCTGCTGGAAAGCCAAAACAAGTCACATGACTGAGCCCCAAATCGGCAGGGCAAGGAATATATAGGAAGTAATTGCAAACAGTAATTGCTTTTATCACAAGCATTAAGAAGGAAATACCAGTGGTGGGGGTGGAGAGGCTGTTTCATAGAACCTAGTTAAGAAAGACCTCTTAGAAAATCATGGACATGGAGAACAGACTTGTGGTTGCCATGGGGGAGGGGGAGGGAGTGGGATGGATTGGGAATTTGGGGTTAATAGATGCAGACTATTGCCTTTGGAATGGATAAGCAATGAGATCCTGCTGTATAGCACTGGGAACTATATCTAGTCACTTGTGATGGAGCATGATAATGAAAAAAGAATGTATAATGTACGTGTAACTGGGTCATCTTGCTGTACAGTAGAAAACTGACAGAACACTGTAAACCAAATGTAATGGAAGAAATAAAAATCATTATAAAATTAAAAAAAAGAAAGACCTCTTTGGGTAAAAGTGAGAGACATTGGAACTGAAAAAAAAAAAAATCCACCCCTCTGAAGAGAAGAAAATGGTGTACTTGGTAGAGAGACCCACAAACGCGAAGGCCCGGAGGCAGGAAAGTGCTTGGAAGATGTGAGCAAGGAGGAGAGTGGGCCACAAGAAAGGTGGAAGAGTAACCTAGGACAGCATCCTACAGGGGCTAAAGATCTGGGGTTTTATTCCAAGTTCAGTGAGGAGCCACTGAAGGATTTTACATGTGTATTTTGAAAATACACATATGGTCTGATGTGTATTTTCAAAAGGTCCCTATAACTTCACCAAGGAACACAGGTTAGAGATAATGGCCTTGACTCAGATGGCAGCTGTATCATCTGACTAAGATGAGGAGTAGACAGGTTGGCCATACCTGTAAGAGATTCAATTGCCAAGTATTGTAACACTTCCCTTGACAAACAAAAAAGGAATTCTCTCCCCCAAATTTGTTTGGCATTATCATAAGATCTGAGTGCTTCTCTGGGCACGACCCACCTGTGAATACCATATGTCTCGTGAAATAAGGGGAATTAGAGGTGGAGAGCCTTTGTGTAACCTGGATGTGGAGGTATATACCTGCTAGAGACCCTGCCCCTGCATTCTGCAAGCTTGTGACTTCAAGAGCCTTGGGAAAGAAACCACGTTTACACCAATGTCAGACTCAGGCTTGTTGATAAAACTGACATGTTGGGACAATGAAGCCTTCACCAAGAGGATTCATGGAAATGTCTCAGACGGAAAGCATGGTCTCACAGTTCGGTGAGCCCAGGAGGTCACACACCCAGACCACGGGTCATTCACATAGGGTTCCATCCAGGAAGTTGATGCTGACCAAATGCACACTTCTCATAATCACATATCCTGCTGTGTTTGCTGTACTTGCTGCATAGAGAAGCAATGCCAGTGGAAACTTTAAGACAGAATCTGTGGAGTGAGGTTTCCCTCTGAACTGTTCATTACCAATAGCTCTGAAAGTCGTGGCTCTCTTCTTCAGACCTGCCAACTCCCACTTCTTACTCCAGACCCATCAGCTTGGGAAAAATTCCCATAGGTTTTCTTCACAGGTTGGTTTTGGCCACTCACTAAACCAGCCCACCAGGGTAGTGTAGATTCAGAGTGCAGGAATCTCTGTCCTTGTGACTCATATCAGGCTCAGAGCCCCCGCTTTACTCTCTGACAAGGCTGCTCCTCCTGTTGGGAAACTTGGCTTGATGCTTCACAGCCCTGTCAGCAGATGAAGTGAGACATATGCCAGCAGCAGGAAGCGTGCATTAAACACAGAAACCTCTTCAGATCACGATTGTACGGGGCCTGTTCTATACAGAAGACACTTGGCAAGCATTCACAGGAACCAGATCCCAGATATGGAGAGTTAATCAAGTGTGAGGTAGCCTTTGCTTTCCAAGGCTGGGCCCTTCTTCTCTTCTAGGTCTCAACCCAGATGTCACCTTTGCCAGGAGGCCTTCCTTGATTACTCTGCCAAAGTCAGGACCCCTGTGTCACTTCATTTCTACTACACTGCCTTGTTTTCCCTTTCTGGCACTTACAACAATCTTGCTTATGTGCAGATTTTGTTTTATCTGTCTCTCCCAATTAGACCATAAGTTTTGGGAGGACTGAGATTTCCTCCTTCACCACCTAGTACAGGATCTGGCTCTTGGACATTTGATGGATGCACGAATAAATGAGTGAAAAAATGGGACATGCACAGGGGACAACAAGGACCATTTTTTCTTGATACTATCTTTCTCAATTTTAGAACTGACAGCTTTCCCCTGAAACCTTTCCAGCTAAAGGCTGGGGTTGAAATGCATGACAAGTTTGGGAGCTGAAGTGCCTTGAGTCACAGCAAAGAGTTGGAGAGAGCAGACAGGTCTGTAAGGAAGCTGTCGCTTATTCTCAAATCAAGGCAGACCATAATGTGGGAGCAGGTATGGCATCTCCCATCCTGCACGGGGAAGGACTTGAGAAAGTGAACTGCGATCAACAGGCAAGCAGGAATCTTAGATGGAGGTTCATGAGCATTTCTTCAGAACCCCAAGGAAGAGTCAGAACCTACAGCAATGATGCTGAAACAGAGATAGCTGCCCAAAGATTGGGTGGATGAGATTGTGAACATTAAGAAAACTGAATGACTAACAAGAATTTTTTAGTCGATCATTCCTGTTGGACTCCATAAAATTATGTCAAATGGTATTTGCAAGTGTTCACATACAGTTCCCTAGGGAAAGGATCATAATTTTCTCAAAAGAATCTGTGATCTCCAAAAAAGGTTAAAGACTGCTACACGTAGGTCCTTTATGGAGAAAGTCACGCAGATCACAGATTTATAGAAACTAAAGGTGAAGATGTATCTTGCTTTCTGGTCACCTGGGGTCACTCCTCCCCTTCCCTTGCCTGTCATGTAAGATAGCCTGAGTTGGAAGGAGGGTGGTTAGATGGGGTTCAGTATTAGCTATGAACTAGTTGCAGTGATGTGAGTGATGGTTGTGGCATGTTGGGGGAAATGTAGTGCATGATATTAGCTCATGGCATTTTTACCTATGTCGTTACCTGGATGACTTGACCCTCCACAGCCCATCTTGGTTTAGCTCTTTGAAGTACATGTCCCTCCAGGTTATAGACTCAAGAGTCTCACAACCACATTTCTGTTTGGTGTTTTCAGTGATTAAACCAAGAAGCCATAAAGGAAGTAAATGTCAGTGTTTTGGGATGTGTAGTCCATAGACTACCCACATCAGAACCATTTCTTGTTAGAAATGCAGATCTCAGCTCCAGCTCACCCACTAAAACAGAGCCTACGAGGATGGGATACAGAAATCTACACTTTTAAGAGGCCCCCCCATGTCGTTCTGATGCACAAAAAATTTGAACCATGATCCTAGTAGGAGCTCTCAAATGTTCTCCAAGTTGATCCCAGAGTGGACAATACCTGCTTTGGCTTGCATTCTTCTCCCTTCCTATTGATGGCTATCCAATTCTATCTGACCTTCAAGCTTATCTCATTACATCCAAGAAGCCTTTTTCAGACTTCTCCAGCTTTTACTGACTTTTTAAAAATGAATCCAGCACTCAGAATTCTTGCCTTCTCTTTTCTACGTATGTGACTCTGGTCTCCTCAATTGTTTTGTAAGCCATGGGCTCCTCAAAGGCTGCTCAGCACTCTATCCTCTGCCTCATTTTTTCTGGGGCAGGAAGGATGTTGAATAAACAACCTTCCTTCAGAGTATGGCTTACTCTTAAAACACTGGCAAGCCCATTTTTCATCTACTAAACAAAACCCAAATAGTTTACTAATTTGCAGTTTTGATGGTGGGTTACTCTTGCCATATGGAGGTCCCAGTCTCTTCTTACTTTCTGTTTCCCAAGGCTGCCCTTTCAGTTGGTATTTCTCTTTTGAAGTGGGGAAACGGGCCCAGAAGAATCTGAATTACATTCTTCAGTGTAAAGAGTTGGTACAAGAAACTGGCTGGCCACAGTAGTCTGCAAAGAGGCTCAAAGAGTTTCACCTATCCTTGTTTGCTTTCATCCAACGCCTCAACTGCATGCTTTTCTTTGAGGTTCAACTACTTCAAGGAAAGTGTGTTGAGCTCAGTCTTTCCCTGAGGACCTGGTAGGGACCTTGAGAAAAAAAAAAAAAAACTGACTGGAGCTCAGGCCAAAATATGCACAGGACAGCTGCACATCTGTGTGCTTCTCACCCTTGATTTCTATCTTATGAAGTCTGAATATCTTAAATAAGCTTCAAAGAACATCTGGAATTTTGGAAGCTTGCTAAAATCACATTCCACTGTGAGAAAGTTTGGTCATTCCCCCAGCATCATGTCACACATTGCTATTTTTCTTTCAGAGGTCATCCATAAGGAATTGGACAACGGATTCATTTCAATTCATTTCCAGGGGTCCAGCAGGCTTCTGAAACCAGCAGACTTTAACTATATTCCCAAGGGTGTATCTGAGTTTTATAAAACCCTTCCAGATCTCTTTTCTAGTGCATGTGGCATTACCACACCACAGTCCTAATGTGTGACATGATTTGCATTTGCCTTTTCCCTTCATATTTGAACAGTCAGCCCAGTAGCTGCTTCGGGAACTCATAACAGAGATGTCAACTGTGAAGTTAGTGAAGCCCCAGGACCCTGTCATCTTTCAACAGAACATTCTTTTTGGAAGCCTCAAGAAGCACGCTTACTCTGCAGCCAAACTTGTACTTTTTAAATAAGATAGAGCTATGAACTTTTGAAAGAAGTATTAGCAGTAAAAAATTAATAATGCACATAACATGACTCTTTTTCTGCTTATTCACACATTCCTACATTTAAGAAAGGATAGAAGACTACCACATTTCATTACCCTGTGCCAGCTAGGCTTTGGCCACTTGTACTGAAATGAGTGCTTCTCGCTGGAAAACAGCCAGCCGAGGGAAAGGCTACAGTAATCTACAACTACAATAATGTACAACTCAGTAAAATCTGTGTTGTGTGCAGAATCTGTTTCCACAGTTTGGGAAACAAAGTACAAGCCATGATATTAACATGGTGGAAACACTGATATGTTGGCATTTAGAGATAGTTTAGAGGGTCTGAGAACTCCCTGAAATGGAATGCAAAACTGCGAATGTGCGTGCAGACTTGAGTTTTCATGGGGGAAGGGTTTAACTCTCATCTGATTTGCAAAGGAATCTGTGACCCTAGATGAAAAAACAAAAAACAAAAGCAATGCTGCATTCAAGAGCCCACGTACCTCTTTGCAGAACCTAAAAGCAGGCTGTGTCACGTGTCAAAACAATATTAATTCTGAAGACAGTGGAGGAAAATATCTGAAATCAAGATGACTCTAGGAGTTCCCGTCGTGGCGCAGTGGTTAACGAATCCGACTAGGAACCATGAGGTTGCGGGTTCGGTCCCTGGCCTTGCACGGTGGGTTAACGATCCGGCGTTGCTGTGAGCTGTGGTGTAGTTTGCAGACGCGGCTCGGATCCTGCGTTGCTGTGGCTGCGGTGCAGGCCAGTGGCCACAGCTCCAAAATTAGACCCCTAGCCTGGGAACCTCCACATGCAGCGGGTGCGGCCATAAACCCGCGGCCATAAAATGACAAAAAAAGGCAAAAAAAAAAAAGATGACTCTAGATCATTAGGGGATCTGGTTGTCTGGAGAATGATATGAGGGACAGCAGACAGCTTTTCTATTTTTTTGAATTCATGAAACTTTCACTAAACGTTTGCGTGGCAAGGTCTCTGCTAGGAGAATTCCAAAGATGACTCGGCTTTGTCTTTAACAGGCTCACAATCTACAGTAATAGGCAAGGTGACCCCCTCTGCTTCTGAAATTATGGTTCATGTATCTTTGCTCTGCTGTAGGAAAATCCAACAGAAGCAGCTTAGGTTCAGCGGCAAGGAGCTCCAGTGTTAATGGGACAGAGTAGAGATGTTCTTGCTGCTTTTGGAAACCCCATGAGAGTTCAGAAAATAGGAGAGCTCTCCCTCCCTCTGGAAGGCACACTCATCTTGCCTGTCTGGTGCCTTCTCCCCATCAGGGGAGGAAACATAACAGTTTCTGTTTCGAGAGATTAAATTGCTTGGCTGACTATTGTGGCCCTGGGTGGGACGAAAGCAGACATCGTTAATGGAATGTGTAGCTGCATTTTTTGGTGGATCGTTTTGAAAAGTATTTAACTGGAGAACATTAGAACAGCTTGGGCAAAAGTGCTTTGTGGGAAAATTAAATCCCCATATTTCTCCATCTCTGGAACTGCTTCCTAAGTGAAGCCTTTTATAGGGGGCTTTTCAAAGGCTGAAATGTTGGGGTTGGCTCTGAGGGCCTCTGAACCACATCCAAGCTCAAACTCAATTGGTCATTGCTTCTTGGTCCTCACTGCTCACGGTCAATTTGTCAGAGGCTCACAGCCTCTCCAACAAGCCACCTAAAAAGGATTGAGAAGGATGGTTCAGCAGAGAGGAAGTGAACGTGAACTGCGATGGGCTTGGTCTCCATCTCTGCCCTTCCTGATTCTAGCCTATTTGAATCTGAAACCTGGCAACTTAACATTGCCCAGACCACCCTCAATGTGAAAGTAAGCAATTCCAGGTCACTCCTAGAAAGGGAATGCCTTGTTCCATGTCACCATGCAGACCAATCCCAGCCCCTGGCCACAGGGGATGGAAACTAAGGTGAGCAGATTGACCGAGAGTAGCCATTCACAGACCAGGATATGATGGGTGAGCTACGGGGACCACCCCTCCCAGACAGGCCTAGATGTTACATTTAGCTCCAAACCAGCAGGATCTAAAAGGTCCTGGGCTCTACCTACAAAGACATCTTCACAATCAGAGTTAATTCTTTGAAGGATAAGTTAAGATTGGCTTGGCCCCTTTTCAGGAGCTTGGCCCCTTTTGGATGTTTAGGGATGAAATGAACGTAATTTGACCTCCATGTCTCTAATTCATTCTATTTCACTCAGTCTTGTGAGCAAGGGACCCAAGTCTGCCATTCCTTCCAGTTAATTTGTTCTCTAGGATTTGCTCATCTCATTTATACTCAGCTGAACCCTAAAGCATGGGGTGGAAAGTAGAGTACACAGCCAGGTCTTTAATAAAGAGATGTTGGCCCTACGTGGTCTATCAAGTCCATACTCTGCCACCTCTTCTGTAAAGTCCTCCCTGGTCTTCCTTCTGGAATAAATCACTTCTTCCCACTCACATCTGCCATCCTCTGAACATTTCTGACCAAACACTCCACAGCGCTTTGGCATGACTTATTCATTCCCATGGGAACACCATTTCTGTATTTTTCTTTGCACCATTCTAGACACGCAAGTAGCCAGCATGAACATTTTGATTAATTGTAAAGTCTAGCCAGCCTGACATTTTGGGCTGCTTCCCCCTTCCATGATAATCACACAGCTATTGTGTACACTTTCCCTGTCCACATTGTGTCATATGTATGTACCTTCTGTACAACCCACTGGTGGAGGATGCTATAATTATCCTCCTTTCCAGGTGAGGAAACTAAGCCTCAAAAAGACTGAGGTGCTTCCCACAGGTGGTTAGCTATGCTAGTGCCAGACTTGACCTGCAGCCCACTTAACTCCAAAGAGTGTGTTGTCAGTCCCGTTGGGATACTGCCCGTACTCAGATGCCCAGGACAGTGGCTCCAGCTGGGCAATGGTTTCCACTGTTGGAAAACAAACCCTACGTACAAAGAAGCACTAACAGATAGTGGTTAACTTCCAATGGATGCTAAAGTAGTGGGGGAAGGTCAGACAAAAAACAGCCTGTGTGCAGAGCCCCAGAGCATCTCCCCTCAAATTATTCACTAACTAGAAAGGGAGAAATAGTAACTTTACTTTGGAGGGAACTGGCAAATACAACCTTAGCCAAGTGGTCAAAGCCAGCATCATCAACTCGGGGACCAAAAAGGAGAGCTTGTGTCTCCTGGTAGGAGGCACTGTGAGGACACAGCATCACTGTGGTCTTCCTGCCAAAAAAGCAAAGGCCAAAAACTTAAATCTCATCGTGAAGAAACCTTAGGAACAAGTTACTCCAAACTGGTTCTTCCGAGTTATCGAGGTCAGGAAGCACAAAGGCTAAGGGGTTGTTCAAAGCAGACTGAAGGTTCCAGATGAAAGAAAACTAAACGCAGTGCATGTTCTTGGGGTATAGCCTGGAGGAGGGCAAAAGCAGCTGTAGCATACACTACTGGGAACAGGTGATAAGATTTGTATGTGTACTGTGAATTAGGTAACAGTGTTGCATCAATATTAATTTTTCTGATTTTGACACTCTCTTAAGATTATATGGGAGAATATTCTTAGGAAATGCAGACTTCAGTTCTTATGGTTATATAGGCCCAGCAATGCCAAGTAACTCAGTGGTTCAGAAAAACATCGTATGTTTATGTATATAAAATATATAGAAAGAATAATAAAGCCAGTGGGACAAAATAGAAATAATAGGTAGGTCCGGGTAAAGGCATATAGGAGGACCATATACAATTCTCACAGTTTTCAAAAACTCATAGTTTTCAAAATTTTATCCAAATTATAAAAATTGCAAAAAAATTAGAATAGTTATTGAAAATATCTGCTCTGGAGATCGACTGACTGGTCTTAAACTCTGGATCTGCGAAGTACTTGCTGTGTAACTATATGCAAGATACACAGCCTCCCTGTGTCTCAGTTTCCTTTCCTACCATATGAAGCCAATGGAGTGCTTCCTCCTCAGATTTTCTGATAATTAAATGAGTTAGTTCATGTCAATTAGAACCTGGTGCCTCATAAATACTCTTGAAGTGTTAGCTAAGATTTTCAGTACCTGTGAAGATCAACTATACCAATTTCTTTGGTATTTTCCTGATATGTATGAATTCCTGGTATGTCAGATGATCTCCAGGGGTGCCTTTCTAAAGATGAGGAAATTGTTTTTTAGATTTGGAGGCCATTTCATCAAACACACGCTGTCCTTGAAGGGCTCGAATGCAATGCAGTTAACAAGAATTAATGAGAAATTGGCAGCCTGATATTTTTGGCCCTGTCAAAATGTGTGGCGTCTCCTTGCTAATTAAGTCTCTGCATTTTTCCCAGAGCAATGCCACTTGTAGGTTTGCCTGATTCATGTGTTTATTTTTCCAAATGGTAGCTACCTGAACGTTTCAGGAACCTGAGAAAAATAACTAGCCTTTGGAAAAAAAAGGAAATGGGGTCTCCCCAAAATGCAACAGATTGGGCCCTTTAAGAAAATGATAGATTTTAGTGATATACCAAAACTAAATTGAAGAACTTCAAATTTAATTTAGAAAAGTATTGTTCAATGAATACAGACTAATTTATACCTCCTAGTTATAAGGTCTTTATACCTCCTAAATATAAGTACACTCCTAGGAACCTGGAGGTGAATAAGATACGGACTGTTCTCAGGTTACACAGTAGAGGTCCCCAGTGTCGGGAGCAGAGAGACCAGAGTGAGAGACCGGAATGGAATGAACTCAAAGCAGTGGTCAGACCCAGATTCCTGGGGCCCTTCAGGCTATGGGCAGGAGTTTGGAATTGATGCTATGTGCCCCAGGAGTCCATTGAAGAGTACTAAACCCAGGGTTGATTTACATTTTGGAAAAAAAAAAAATCTAGTAGCCGTCTGGGCCAAATACAAAGCAAGAAGGTTAGAGATGAAGCCTTCATAGTCCATCAGGCAAGAGGTGATGATGCGAAACAGTGGCGAGGATGATGCCGAACCCAGTTCCCAGTCACAGTCATTTGGGAGGTACCAGAGCCTTCATGACTTGCCAGTGAGACTGGGTTGGGCTGGGAGGGAGGGCAGTGAGGGAAAGGCCAGAAGCCAAGGCTGATCCTTGTTTTGAACGAAGGGTCGGATTTGAATGTGTAGGGGTGGGAAGGATGATATTCTGGGCAGAAAAGGGTGAGCATAAGGTGGGAAAATGGCACCCATGTCCAGGGAAGTAGGAGAAACTGGAATCTTTCTGGAGATGCCAGAAGGAAAAGGGTGGGGGATATGGTTGGAGCTAGAGTGGAAAATGCCGGACCAAAGGAAATGAATTTCTTTCTGCAGGCAATACGGAGCCACTACAGGATTTCGAACAGATTAGAAAACTCCCAGCAGGCCCCTGATGGTTAGAACGAGCCCACCACCTTCCTAATGACCCATTCTTGTACTCAATGAATTAAAGAGTATTTTGCATCTAGCATAAATCTCTCCATTGGTTCCATGGAAAACACACCCACCCACATATTGCCTACCTCACTGATTTTTAAAACGGTTTCAATTCCCTTTTAAGGCTGCTGGTGGGCCAGCGTATTTACCAGACTATTGGCAATTTCACACATTCAAATTACAACCTCCAACTTCTTCAAATAAAAGATCTTTATGTTCCCCAGTTGTGAAGTTGACTTGCAATTCTGTGCACAACGTTCTGTCTGTGTTTGCATTCAGAGACTCTGCGAACACATCTGCTCTCTGCCACGTTTGAGAATTCCCAAGAAAAAGAAGGTTTTGTTGTAAAAGGCCTGGCAGCCCCAGCTCTTTCCAAAGACTGCCTCACAGATGCTGCACTGGAGTGAAACTGTCACAACAGAGGCACCGACCCCAACAGTGTGTGGCCAACTATTTTGTGAAGTCCAACACCAAAGGGAGGCTACAATGATGAGCTTGATGAGAGCTCCATCAGGCTTTTTGTCCTGTTGATGAGATGACCTGTTTGGGACTCCTGGGGGTCATTCTGTCACTCAGTAAATATTTGAAATGGTGGATGTGAAAGGCCTCTGCGCCTGTGGTGAGAAATTAAAGGTTAGAGGCTGTTCTCGTCGCTTATTGAGTTGCAGGCCCAGCACTCTACACTGCACCTCAAGAGGGATAGAGAAGGAGTATAGTGGGAGGTTATGATGAAACAAGGACTTTACAGGCAAGTAGACCTGGACTTGAGTCCAGGCTCTACCCTGTATTAGCCAGAGGACATTGAACTTTACCTCTTCAAGTCTTTGGGTCCCTTACCTGTACAATGGCACAATAAAAATGACTTTGTGGAAGTGCTGGGATCATTCTATAAGATGATTTGTATACGGTTTTTAGCTCATAGTAATTTACCAATAGAGCTTTAAAAATCTCCTTATCTTGTAACCATGTCAAAGGCTGTTTTCTTCATTAAGTCATTAGAGGGACAATGGGGCTGATGGGGCTATAGAAGCTTAGAGAAGAAGCATCGTTGTAGTGGAATAATCGGGAAGACATCATGGAGACCAAGAATTGTACCTGGGTATTGAGCCGCAAGAATATGTCAACAGGGCTTCGTAGTTCTCTCCTGTAGAATTCAATGCAATGTATTTCAATTGAGATATGATTGGACTCTAAAAGATTAGGGGCCATGCCTGGTTCTTCTTTGTAGTGGTTCCAGCACTCAGCACAGCGCAAGACACCCAGAAGCGGACTGATAAATGTTGGATGGGTGGATGGATGAGTGGGTGGCTAGATGGAACTAAAGAGAGAAATGTTAAGGGAACAAAATCCTAAAAGAAGGAAACTGCAAATGTATGGAGGGGCGGCTCAGATGGGGCATGACTTTGTTTTGGCTAATAGTGAGCTCATGATGCTTAGAGCAGGGGAGGTATACTAGGGAACTGCAGGAATATAAGTCCCTTAATATTAGGACCAAATTCAGGGTCCTCTCTAGCCTGGGAAGAGATGGTCACCTGATCTAGAAGTTGACTGGCGCATCTTCCAGCTGGAGAGTATTAGATGGAGAAAGAGATGTTTGACAGCAGTATGAACAGAAGATGTAGTGGGGACAGAAATGAGGGCAAAACCAGCCCAAGTCTACTTTGGGAAATAGAAATGACTTTGTGTAGACTCAGATTCAAATCCTGGCTTGGCTGTGTGACATTAGACATGTTGCCTAATGTCTCAGTGTCTCTGTTTCCTCAAAATGCCTGAGATATAATCCTGTTCCCTTCTCCTTGCAATTAGATTGACTTTGGGGACATCTTTAAATAATAGCAGTACTGAGTGCATATGGGTTGGAAGGCCTGGCCACAGGGCTTTTGGAGGATTGCCTGCTTTCCCTAACTTAATATTTACAACAATTCTAGGAATGAGATAATACAATTATCCCCACTTAATAGATGGAGAAACTGATTTAGGGCAGTTTAATGACTTGTTCAGTCTCTCTCAGCTGATGGGAGAGACGGGATCTAAACTCAGGTTGACCTGAGGCCTGAGCTTCTGCTCATTACTTCTTATTAAGTTTTCATTGACGTATAATGTGCGTGGTGAATAGCCTTCTAAAATGACTCTCAGTGATTCCTCCTTCCTGGTGTTCACAGCCTTGTGTAATCTCCTGCCTGTAAGTTTGAGCTGGACCTAGTGACTTGCTCCTATGAATAGAACATGGGAGGTGATGAGACGTCACTTCCATGATTAAGTTACAAATGATGGTGACTTCCCCTTTTGCCAGCACCCTCTCTATTTCTTTCTTGGCTTGATGCTTTGGCGAATCAAGCTGCCATACTGGAGAGGCCTGCATGGGAAGGAAGTGGAGGTCACCTCTGGTCTACAGCCAGCAAGCCCCTGAGGCCCTCAGACCAAGGGCCCATGAGGGATTCAGTAATCCCTCCCCCCACCACAGGAGAGGTGAAAGCAGAGCTGCCCCCGCTGAGCCTTGAGATAAGACTGCAGCCCCACCTGACATCTTGCTTCAGAGACCTTGAAGCAAGCGACCCAGTGAAGCCAGGCCTGGACTCCTGACCCACAGAAACTGTGTGACAATACATGTTGTTGTTTCAAGTCCCTCTGGTTGGGGATAACGTGCTAGGTAGCAGTGGATAACTAATACAACACGCATGTCAGTCCTTACTGGACATCTTGATAGATTCTCACCAAGGAAGCACACCTGTGTAACCAGCACTGTGATTATTAAGTGATGTAATCAAGAACTAGAACGTCACCAGCACACTGGAACCTGTGCTCATATACCTCCTCGTCCCCACCCCTCCATCCCAAGGAAAATTTTATATCTATCACCACTAGATTCATTTTTCCTGATTTTAAACTTCATAAAAACAGAATCATGTGATAAGCGCTCTTGTGTGTTACTTCTCACTTGGAGCCTGCCTTCTTAATCTCTCCCTAAATATCCTTATCAGTGGAACAAGTGACCTTCATTTTTAGTCTCATCTTACTGTGATCTTCATCTGTCCTGCATCACTAATTCTTTGTATATGATCCACCCCATCTAATAATTCTCTGTATTCTGAATAACAAATAACCCCCAAATGGAGCTGAAAATAAAAAGCTCAGCCTTTCCTGTCTGTGGAGGTGTGATGCTTATACTTTTTATAAACTGTATAAAGAAACAGAATAACCCTTAAGTGACTCCCCGCTAAATTCACCAGGACACCCTGGGTAAGTCACTTCGCTTTTTCCGGGCCAGAGTTTTCTCTGGTACAAAATTAGGCAGTTTGAACTAATTTCAAGTCCAACTCTGAAGTCCTAGACTTACAAGAACTTCTGGTCTAGACTGTGACACACCCCATGATGTCACCCCTTTACTCAGACATGTTGACAAGTTTAAGAAATTTTCAAAATGTAGTTTAATTTTAATTCATCCCAGAGACACATAAAATCAACCCCTTGGGATGGAGAGATATTATGAAATGAAATAAATAATAAATATGATGTGAATTCAAAAGGGTTGGGAATCACATGCCTGAAAAAAAAAATGATGGCTTAGCATTTTCAAGTGGAAAATGAGGCCAATAAAGACAAATTACAATGATAATTGCCTCGTTCTAATCAGTGGCAAATTATGGGTAAGTGGGTAACTGGGCAGTTAGTCCCAGAAGAAGCCATTTGCTCGGTGATGTTAGACACAGATTTGAAAATTTAGCCTTGAATAAAAATAATTTAACTCCCATGGGCAATTTCCTTCCACTTCTGTACATTTAATACTTTGGGTTGGTTCTTCAGAATTGGTACAGCCCTGTGTTTGCTTGCTCTTATACCAAGAAGAAAGGCACTGGTTGTGGGAAAGGGGAGCGAGTTCTCAGGTGTCAGTCTGGCCCTGAACTTGGGACATCTGTTAGGATGACCATGCAGCTAGATTCATCTAAAATGTCTATGGCAGCTTGCCACTGAAAACTGACCAAATTTAGAACCATAGAATCGCCACACCTTATTTACCAAATCACATTTTTTTCATTTTTTCAAGTTCTATTGAAATACAGTTGATTTACAGTGTTGTGCAGCAAAGTGATTCTGTTGTACATATACATGAACCCATTCTTTTTCAGATTCTTTTGTGTTAAAGTCAATGAAAAGAAGCATTATCCAAACCGCTTGCTCTCCTGTACTTGATTTGACCTCATTACTCCTCAGGGACTTCATGTTGAAGCATTTTTGCCTCTGCTGCCTCCACCCTAGTTGCACGGGATTCCCATCTCTTAGGTCTAGATGACTTTCATGCGTCTAAGCTTGGGCATATGTTTGATTTCTTCTAAAAGCTCCTTTCAAAAGAAGAGTCCTCTGTCCACCCTACTCGGCAGCTTCTTCCCTGTCCATCTCCTTACTGCATCCTAATTCTTAAATTACAACGACATCCCATCATTATTCCATTCTTTTTTGTTTGTCACTTCAAAGCAAACTCTTCATCAAGTATAATTTATGTGTTGTAAAATTTGCCCTTTTAAGGTGTACAGGTCAGTGGTTTCTAGTATATCCATGAGGTATGCAAGGATCATTAGATAATTCTAATTTCAGAATATTTTCATCACTCAAAAAGAAACTCAATACCCATTGGCAGTCACTCTCAATTCTCCCTTCCTTCAAGCCTCTGGAAACCACTAAGCTATTTTCTATATCTATGAATTTGTCAATTCTGGACATTTCATATAAATGGAATCCTGTAATGTGGTCCTTTGTATCTGGCTTCTTTCACTCAGCGTAATGTTTTTCAAGTTTCCTCTATGTTGTAGCATGTATTAAGATTTTACTCTTTTTTATAGCCAAATAAATTTCTTTATATAGATAGATCACATTTTGTCTTTTTTTTTGTCTTTTTAGGGCCGCACCCACGGCACATGGAGGTTCCCAGGCTAGGGGTCGAATCGGAGCTGTAGCTGCTGGCCTACACCACAACCACAGCAATGAGGGATCCAAGCCACATCAGCGACCTGCGACCTACGCTAGAGTTCACGGCAACGCCGGATCCTTAACCCACTGAGCAAGACCAGAGATCGAATGCATATCCTCGTGGATGCTAGTCAGGTTCATTAACCGCTGAGCCATGACGGCAACTCCGATAGACCACATTTTGTTTATTCATTCATCAGCTGATGGATAATTGGGTTGTTTCCACTTTTTGACAATTATGAACAGTGCTGCTATGAACATTCATGTACAAATGTTTGTGTGACATTTATTTTCTTCATTTAATTCATGTGTCTCTTTTCTGTCTCCACAATCATGATGAAATGTCCATGAGGGCAAGATCCTTATATCATTCACTGCTGTTTCCCCAAAGCCCTGACACAGTGCTTGGCAACTAAACATTTGATAAATGAATACATAAATAACAAAACAGTGAAGCAGATATTATAGAACATATTTTAAAAATGAACTCTATTGTTATAATAAATTTCTTCCAATACATACAAGCCTTACACTCAATAAAGCATATACATTTTAAATGCACAATTTGATAAGTTTTGACAAATGTAAATACTCATTAACCTCCATCACAATCAAGATAAAAAAACACCACAGGCGTTTCCATTGTGGCTGAGCAGTAACAAACCCGACTGGTATCCATAAGGATGTGGGTTCCACCCCTGGCCTCGCTCAGTGGGTTAAGGATCCAGAGATGCTGGGAGCTGTGGCGTAGGTCTCAGATGCAGCTCAGATCTGGCATTGATGTGACTGTGGCATAGGCTGGCAGCTGTAGCTCTGATTGGACCCTTCTCCTGGGAACTTCCATATGCCATGGGCGCGGCCCTAGAAAGCAAAAAAAAAAAAAAAAAACCCAGTCAAAATGTAATGATTTCCACAACGTTAAAATATTCCATGTGCTCCTCCCAGTCCATGATTAGCCTCCAGTCCAAGCCCTAAGCAAATAGCGATCTGCTTTCTATCACTGGACGAGATCTGTCTTTGCTAGAATTTAATACAAATAGAATCATATGCTACATGTTCCTTTATATCTCAAGTCTTTTGCTTAACCTGTTTTGGATACATATTCTTCTTTCATATGTAAGAGGTATGTTCCTTTTTATTACCGAGTGGTATTCCAGTGGAAGTATATCCTACAATTTATTTATCCATTCATCTGGAAAGAGATATTAGGATTTTCCAGTTTGGGGCTTTATGAATAATGCAGCTATGAACATTTGTATACAAGGTTTTGTATGTATGTATGTTTTTATTTCTCTTGGGTATAAACAGAGTGGAATTTCTGGCTCAGTGGAAATTGTCATTTAATTTTATACAGCTGCCTGACTTCTTCTCAAAATAGCTACACTATTTTACATTCCCACCTGCAGTACTTGAACTTCCTGGTAGCTCCATATCCTCTCCACAGTTGATATTATCAGTCTTTGCATTTTAGCCATCTGAGTGAACATGGTATCTCTTTCTGGTTCCCATTTGAATTTCATTGATGGCCTCATGGTATTTAGCATCTTTTCATGTGTTTGGGGGACTTTGGTGAAGTATCTGTTCAAATCTTTTGCCCATTTATTTCGAGTTGTTTTTCTTTTGTTTAAGTGTTCTTTATACATTCTGGATCTAAGCCCTTTGTCAGACAGATGTATAGCAAATATTTTCTCACAGTCTTCGGCTTGCTTTTTCATTTTCCTAATAGTCTTTCAAAAAGCAAAATATTTTAAGTTTGATACAATCTAATTAATCATTTTTTCTGTTTTCCTTTATGGATTACTCTTTTTGTGTCCCAATGAAGAAATTTTTGCCTACATCAATATCACAAAGGTTTTTTTCCTGTTTTCTTCTAGAAGTTTTATAGCTTTAGCTTCTATTTGTAGGTCTAGGTGGAGTTTGAATTAATATTATATATGATATGATGTAAGGGTTGAGGAGTTCCCATTGTGGTACAGTGGAAATGAATCTGACTAGTATCCATGAGGATGCGGTTTTGATTCCTGGCCTCGCTCAGTGGGTCAGGGATCCGTCATTGCCATGAGCTGTGGTGTAGGTCGCAAACAGGGCTCAGATCTGGTGTTGCTGTGGCTGTGGTATAGGCTGGCAGCTGTAGAGAGATTCAATCCCCTAGCCTGAGAACTTCCATATGCCACAGATGCAGCCATAAAAAGCAAAAAAAATCAATCAATCAATCAATCAATCAAGCGGTCAATAAGTAAGAGTTCAGATTCATTCATCTGTACCCATTTGGTCCAGCATCATGTATTGAAAAGACTGTTCTTTTCCTCTTTAAGTCCTTGGCTCCTTGTTGAAAGATCAATTGATCATACATGTGTGCGTCTATTTTGAACTCTTCTGTTCCACTGATCTACATGTCTGTCCTTATGTCAATATGGTACTGTCTTGATTACTATGAACTTGCAGTAAGTCTGGAAATCTGATAGTGTTTTGTTCTACAGTTTTGTTCTTTTTAAAACTTGTTTTGCTAGTCTAAGTATCTTGCATTTCTATATAAATGCTAGAAAATCATGTTAACTTATGCAGAAATTCCTTAGAGGATTTTGGTTAGGATTGCTTTGAATGGGCATATCAATTTGGAGAGAATTAAAACATTGAAAATATTAAGACTTTAAATCTTGAGTATATCTCTCAGAGTTTTTTTTAAAGATCTTTCTCAGTTTTTTCAGCAATATTTCATAGTTTTCACTATTCAAATCGTATATCTGTTTTATTGTATTTATCCCTTGGTATCTCATGTTTGTATGCTGTTGTGAATATTATTTTCAAATTTTAATTTCTAATTGTTCACTGTTAATATATAGAAATAGAATTGATTTTGTATCCTGAGCTTGTATCCTTCTGTCTTGCTAGACTCATTTATTACGTATAGTAGCTTTTTTAAAGATTCCTTTAAACTTTCTGTATAGGTGATTATGCCATCTGAAAATAAAATTTTACTTGTTCTTTTCCAATCTGTATGCCTTTATTTCACTTTCTTCATTTTTTGCATTGTTTAGGATTCTTTTTTGTGATTTTTATTCTCTCCATTACAGTTGATTTATAGTGTTCTGTCAATTTCTACTGTATAGTAAAGTGACGCAGTCATACATATGTATACATATTCTTTTTCTCACATTATCCTCCGTTATGTTCCATCACAAGTGACCAGATACAATTTCCTGTGCTATACAGCAGGATCTCATTGCTTACCCGCTCCAAACACAATAGTTTGCATCTAGTGACCCCAAACTCCCAGTCCATCCCACTTCCTCCCCCTCCCTCTTGGCAATCACAAGTCTGTTCTCCAAGTCTATGAGTTTCTTTTCTGTGGAAAGGTTCATTTGTGCTGTATATTAGATTCCATATATAAGTGATATCATATGGTATTTGTCTTCGTCTTTATGACTTCACTTAGTATGAGAGTCTCTAGTTCCATCCATGTTGCTGCAAATGGCATTATTTTGTTCTGTTTTATGGCTGAGTAGTATTCCATTGTATATATGTACCACATCTTCTTAATCCATTCATCTGTTGATGGACATTTAGGTTGTTTCCATGTCTTAGCTGTTGTGAATAGTGCTGCAGTGAACATACGGGCGCACATATCTTTTTCAAGGAAAGTTTTGTCTGGGTATATGCCCAAGAGTGGGATTGCTGGGTCATATGGTAGTTCTATATTTAGTTTTATGCGGTACCTCCATACTGTTTTCCATAGTGGTTGTACCAATTTACATTCCCACCAACAGTGTAGGAGGGTTCCTTTTACTCCACACCCTCTCCAATATTTGCTATTTGTGGACTTAATGATGGCTCTTCAGACAGGTGTGAGGTGGTAGCTCATAACAGTTTTGATTTGAATTTCTCTAATAATCAGTGATGCTGAGCATTCTTATGTGCTTGTTTGACATCTGTATATCTTCTTTATAGAAATGTCTATTCAGGTCTTTTGTCCATTTTTCAACTGGGTTGTTGGTTTTTTTGCTGTTGAGTTGTATAGGTTGTTTGTATATTTTAAAGATTAAGCCCTTGTCAGTTAGATCATTTGAAACTATTTTCTCCCATTCTATAGTTTGTCTTTTTTTTTTTTTATGGTTTCCTTTGCTGTGCAAAAGTTTGTCAGTTTGATTAGGTCTCATTGGTTTATTTTTGCTTTTATTTCTGTTGCCTTGAGAGACTGACCTAAGAAAACATTTGCACGGTTGATGTCAGAGAATGTTTTGCCTAGCATCTTCTAGGAGTTTTATGGTGTTTTATCTTACATTTAAGTCTCTAAGGACTTCTCAAATGATGTCAAATAAGAGTGCAGAGAGTGGACATCCTTGTCTCATTCTTGAACTAGAGGAAAAATATTCAGGCTTGCATTCTTATATATGGTGTTACCTATAGTTTTTTTGTAGATATCTTTTATCAATTTGAAGAAATTTCTAATCCTGCTTTGCTCAGGGTTTTTTTTTTTTAATCATGAGTGTACATAGAAAATGTCAAATGCATCTATTGTGTTGATCGTATGGTTTTCTTCTTTATTCTGTTAATGAGGTGAATTATACTGACTGTTTTTCAAATTTTAAACCCTCTTGGCATCCCTGGTATAAATCTCACTTGATCATGACATAGTACTCCTTGTATATATTACAGGTTTTTCTCACTGAAATTATGTTGAGTTTTCGAGCCTGTATTCCAATAGGTTTTTTTTTTTTTTAGCTCATGAAAACTTAGTCTAGTTTTGATATCAGAGTGATTCTGATCCCACAATATGAGTTGCGAAGAGCTCCCTTCTCTATTTTCTGAGTATGTGTAGTATTGGTTAATTTCTTCCTTAAATGATTGATAGTATTCATGAGTGAAGCCATCTAGAAATAAAGCTTTCTTAGAGTAAGGCTGTTTAAATATGAATTTAATTTCTTTAATATATACAAGCCTGTTCATATTTTCTTCTTTTTGGTTTCAGCTTTGCTTATTTGTGTCTTTAAAGAAATTTGGCAAGGAGGGAGGGAGAGGGAAATAGTAGTTAGGAGTAGATGCAAACTATTATACTTAGAATGGCTAGCAGTGGGTCCCTTTTGTAAAGCACAGGGAACTGTATCCAGTCTCTTGGGATAGAACATGATAGGAGGTGATATGAGGAAAAGAATGTGTGCGTGTGTGTGTGCATATATATATATGTGTTTGTGTGCGTATGACTGGGTCACTTTACTGTATAGCATAAATTGGCACAGCACTGTAAACCAATTATACTTTAAAAATTTTTTAAAGAAGAATGAAATTTGTCAAGGCTTCATACTGTTTTCCATAGTGGCTGCACCAAATTACATTCCCACTGACAGTACAAATGTCCCCTTTCCTCCACCTCCTGCTCAACACTGGCTCTTCATGTAATTTTTGATGATTGCCATTCTGACAGGTGTGAGATGATAGCGCATCATAGTTTAGATTTGCATTTCCCTGATGATTAGCGATGTTGAGCATCTTTTCATGTACCTGCTGGCTATCTGCATTTCCTCCTTGAAAAAGTGTCTTATTCAGTTCTCCTGCCCATTTTTTGAGTTGTTTGTTTTTTTGATGTTGAGTTGTATGAGCTGTTTATATATGTTAGATATTAATCCTTTATCAGTCATATCATTTGCAAATATTTTCTCCCATTCACTAAGTTGTCTTCATTTTGTCAGTGGTTTCCTTTGCTTTGTAAAAGCTTTTAAGTTTAAGTAGGTCCTATTTGTTTATTTTCTGTTTTTATTTCCTTTACTTTAGGAGACCGATCCAAGATAATATTGCTGCAGTTTATTTCAAAGTGTGTTCTGCCTGAGTTTTCCTCTAGGAGTTTTATAGTATCTGTTCCTATGTTTGGGTCTTCAATCCTTTTGAGCCTGTTTTTGTGTAGGGTTTTAGAGAATGTTCTAATCTCATTGTTTTACATGTAGCTGTCCAGTTTTCCCAGCTCCACTTATGGAAAATGCTGTCTTTCCTTCATTGTATATTCTTGCCTCCTTTCTCATGGATTAATTGACCACAAGTGCATGGGGTTATTTCTGGGCTCTCTATCTTGTTCCATTGATCTATATTTCTGTTTTTATGCCAGTACCATGCTGTTTTCATGATTGTAGCTTTGTAGTATAGTCTGAAGTCAGACAGCCTGATTCTACCATATGACCCTGCAGTTCTACTCCTGGGTATATATTTGAAAACACAAAAAACACTAATTCGAAAAGATGCGTGCACCCCAATATTCAAAGCAACATTGTTTATTATTGAGGAGATATGGAAGCAACCTCAGTCTCCATGGACAGATGGGATAAAGATGTGATATAGATACATGCAATGGGATACTACTCAGACATAAAAAAGAATGAAATGTTGCCATTTGTGACAATATAGATGGGCTTGGAGGGCATTATGCTGAGTGAAAAAAGTCAGACAGAAACATAAGAACTGCCTGATATCACTTATATGTGGAATCTAAAAAATATAACTAACTAGTGAATATAACAAAAAAAGAAGACTCAACAGAGAACAAGCTAGTGGTTACCAGTGGGGTAGGGGTGGAGCAGCCAATATAGGGACAGAGGAATGGGAAGTATATACTAACAGTTGTAAGATATGCTCAAGGGTGCATTGTTCGACGTGGGAAATATAGCCAATGTTTTGTAACAACTGTACAAATGGAAATTGAAAGTAGCCTTTAAAAATTGTATTAGATTTTTTTAAAGAAAAAAGAAATTTGTCTATGTCAAATTGTGAAATTTATTGGCAAAACATTGTTCAAAATACTTTGCTATTCTTTTAATGTCTATAGCATCTCTAATAATGTAGGATCCAGTGATGTCCCCTATTGTATTCCTTATATTTGTCATTTGTGTCTCCTGTCTTTAATTTTTATCCCTCTCTTTATTACTTATTAAATCTACTCATAGTTTACTTTTGTTGATTTCTCAAATTTTTGGTTTAATTGATTTTTCTCTATTCTTTAACCATTTCTGTTTCATTGATGTGTACTTTTAATGTTTCTTGTATTTTCTACTCATTTTGGATTAATCTTCTCTTCTTTATCTAGGTTCTTAATGGAATACTTGGTTCATTGATTTTGAAACTGTAAAAATCTTTTATAGAATTTAAAGCTATAAATCCAGGTTTTACATATTGTGTTTTCATTTTAGTTTTGTTCAAAATATTTCCTAATTTCTTATATGATTTTGTTTCTGACCCAGATTATTTAGAAGTGTGTTCCTTAATTTTTAATTTTCAGGGAATTTTCCACATATTTTTCTGCTATTGCCATCTAATTTAATTCTATTGTGCTGAAATAACATAGTCTATATGATTTTAAATCTTTTAAATGTACTGAAAAGCCTCTTTTTGGAGTCCAGCATATGAATTATCTTGGTGAATATTACATATGTACTTGAAATGCATGTATATGCTTCTGTTGTTTATTGGAGCAGTCTATAAATGTCACTTAGGTCAGATTGGTTAAAAGTGTTGTTCATGTTTTCCATATATTTACTGATTTTCTGTCTACTTCTCTTATTGATTACCGGAAGAAGAGAGCTGAAGTTTCCAATTATAGTTGTAGATATGTGGCTTTCTTTTTGCCAGTTCGGTCAGGTTTTGTTTCATGAAAATCGATTTTGAAGCTCTGTTATTTAGGATTGTTATGGCATCTTGATGAATTAACCCCTGTATCATTATATAATGTTACTCTTTATCCCTGTTAGTATTCCTTGTCCCGAAGTCTGGATGATGTCAATATAGCTATGGCAGCTTTCTTTTGATTGTTGTTTACATGCTATAACTTTTTCCTGCCTTTGACTTTCAGCCTATTTGTGGCTTTATATTAATATAGGCTTCTGGTACATAATATATGGTTGAGTCTTGCATTTTTTTTTTTCTAGTCTAAAAGCCTCTTCCTTTTGATTGTAACTTTTAGATCACTTACATTTGATGTATTATTTACATGTGTGCATAAGTCTACCATCTTGCTATGTGTTTTCTATTTGCCCCTTCTATTCTTTGTTCCTTTTCTCCCTCCCTTCTTTAGGATTATTTGAGTATTTTTAAGGGTGCCATTTTTTCTCCCTTATTGATGTATTAGCTATGCTTTATTTTTTTAAGGGGTACTTATGGTTTCTATTATATATCCTTAAGGTATCACAACATAACTTCAAATGTTGTATTCATCCTTCCTGAATCTAGCAAGCTACTTCTGTTTTCTCCCTCCCATTTTTTGTGCTACCCTTATAGATTTTACTTCAACATATGTTGTAAAAATCCTGATAACCTGTTACTGTTTTTATTTATGTAATTGTCTTTTAAAGAAATTTAAAATGAGCAATAATTTTTAAATTGAAATATAGTTGATTTACAATACTGTGTTAGTTTCAAGTGTACAACATAGTGATTCTTTTTATTTTCAGATTATGTTTCATTATAGGTTATTAAGATATTGGGTATAATTCCTTTTGCTATATGGTAAATCCTTGTTACTTATCTATTTTATGTATAGTAGTTTTTATATGTTCATCCTGTCTCCTAATGTGTTCCTCCCCTTCCCTCTCCCCTTTGGTAACCATAAGTAGTTTGTTTGTCTTCTGTGTCTGTGAGTGTATTTCTCTTTTGCATGTAGATTCCTTTGTATTATTTTTTAGATTTCACATTTAAGGTATATATATGTATGTGTGTGTGTGTGTGTGTGTGTGTGTGTGTATATATATATATATATAGTACAGAATTTGTCTTTTACTTATTTCACTAAGCATAGTATTCTCTATATCCATCCACATTGTTGCAAATGGCAATATTTCATTCTTTTTTATGGCTGAGTTATATTCCGTTGTATTTATATACATGCCACATCTTCTCATGCCAGTCATCTGTTGATGGGCCCTTCGGGTTGCTTACACATCTTGGGTACTGCACACAGTACTGCTGTTTTTAACATTTATCTACCTGTTTATCATTTCCAGTGTTTTTTATTCATTGGTACATTAATTTCATATCTTTAGCAGTGCAGGCCTTTTGGTGACAGATTCTCTCAACTTTTGTATCTGAAAAATTCTTATTTTGCCTTCATTTTTAAAAGATATTTTTCCAGTTCTAGAATTCCATATTAACTGTTTTTCTTTTAGCACTTTAAAAATGTCATTTCATTCTTTTGGATTGCATAGTTTTTGAAAAAGATTTTTGCCATTTTTTACTTTTGTTCTTCTGAATTTTTTTCTTTTTTCGATGATTTTTATTTTCCCATCATAGTTGGTTTACAGTGTTCTGTCAGTTTTCTACTGTACAGCAAAGTGAGCCAGTCACAGACATTCTTTTTCTCACGTTATCCTCCATCATGCTCCATCACAAGTGACTAGATATAGTTCCCAGTGCTATACAGCAGGATCTCATTGCTTTTCCATTCTAAATGCAATAGTTTGCATGTATTAACCCCTGATTCAAACAGTATGGAGGTACCTCAGAAAACTGAATATAGAACTACCATATGACCCAGCAATCCCACTCTTGGGCATATACCCAGACAAAACTTTCCTTGAAAAAGATACGTGCACCCGTTATGTTCATTGCAGCTCTATTCACAATAGCCAAGACATGGAAACAAACTAAATGTTCATTGACAGATGAGTGGATTAAGAAGATGTGATATATACACAATGGAATACTACTCAGCCATAAGAAAGAACAAAATTATGCCATTTGCAGCAGCATGGGTGAAACTAGCGACTGTCATACTAAGTGAAGTAAGTCATAAAGACAAAGACAAATACCATGTGATATCATTTATATCTAGACTTTAATATATGGCACATATGAACCTTTCCACAAAAGAAATTCATGTTCTTCTGAATTTAATATGTGTTTTTTCCCTTCTGCTTTTAAGATTTTTTTTTGATACTGTTTTCAATAATTTTACTATGACGTGCCTTGGTATATTTTTCTTTTTGTGTATCCTATATGAGGTTCATTGTGTTTCCTGGATCTGTGGTTTATAGTTTTCATTAAATTTGGAGAATATTTGGATCTACTCTTTCCCAATAAATTTCTCTTCTTCATGACGTGTATGTTAGACCACTAGATATTATCTTATAATTCAATTAGATACTGTTCATTTTTCTTTTTGTGCTTTATTTTGGATAGTTCCTAAGCTCTGTTTCCTATATTACTACTTATTCTTCAGTATTTAATTTGCTGTATTTAAATTGCTAATACTACTCAGTGAATTTTTAATTTCAGATATTGTTCTTTTCATCTCTAAAAGTCCCATTGGTTCTCTGTACATCTTGATTTCTCTCATTATATTTGGGTTTTTCTTTAATTGCTTGAAAATAGTTAAAACAGCTTTTTAACCTTTCTCTGATAATCCCATCTTCTCTATCATTTCTGGCCTGATTCTTCGTTCATTACTTTCCTTTGTTTGTTAATGGATCCTGTTTTCCTGCTTCTCAGCCCGTCAGGTAATTTTTTACTGTGAGTTATACATTATAAATTTTATATTTTGGGGGTTAGATTTTGTTGTGTTCCTTTAGAGTGTGCTGGGCTCTGTTCTGCCGAGGGGAGGTGGGGTAGGGAAGCAGTGTGTTTTTCTTCCTTGCAAGTCAGTTTCATCCTTTCAAGACTTGTCTTTAAGCTTTGCTATAATGGTTCCAAAACGGCCCTTACTCTATAAAATAGTACTAGGGATAGCCTCTCTACTGAACGATCCAAGTGATTACTGAATGATCCAAGTGATTACTGAATCACTGGGGATAACTCTGGCTGGAATCAAGTGATCAGCAAGCCTTTGTGAGCTCTGGAAACAAACCAGTCAGCTCGTGGCTCACAGGTTTGGTGTTTACCCGTTTCATGGAGATTCATCTGCTACAACAATGTCTGTTTTCAGCAAAGACTCCACTCCAAGGTACCCTTGTGCAAACTTGGGGAACTCTTCTCCTGCAAAGCCCCATCTTCTTCAGAACTCAGCCCTCAGATTCTCTGAGCTCACCTTTCTGTTCCCTCAGCTCAACTTGGGAGTCCTTTGAACTCAGTTTGGGAATCCCCTCCCTCCTCCACTGTCTGAAGTATGCCTCCAGGCATAGAGTCAGGGCCGTCATAAGACTCACCTTGCTTGTCTTCATTCTCTCAAGGATCACAGATCTGGTTTGTCTCTTGTCCAGGGTCTGAAAACTGTTGTTTCATATGTTGTGTGCAATTTTTGAATTATTGATTTCAGGACAGTAAATAAGCTCCCAGTTTTCCCATAATGACTGGAGGCAGAAGTCTTTAATAGAACACATTTTTTTTTTCTGTTTTGGCTGTACAATAGCATATGGAAGTTCCCAGGTTAGGGATCAAACCTGAGCCTCATCTGTGGCCTATGCCACAGCTGTGGCAATGTCAGGTCCTTAACCTACTGCCTCAGGCTGAGGATTGAACTGGCACTGCCACAGAGACAAACTGGATCCTTAACCCACTGCACCACAGTGGGAACTCCCTAGAACCCATTTTTACGCAGAGCCAAATTTAATTATTTTATTGCTAACCATGATGAGGAATGTATTCCAACTATAATCTTATATATAGATTTGGCCTGGATGTTATCATTATGATTGTTGCTGTAGTTTTTAAAGTCATAAAAGAATAATAACTCTCAATTACTAAATGTTTATTACTTTTCAGTTATGGTGCTAAGCATTTTACAACTATTTTTATTATCACTGTCTTAAAATTGAGGGAATTGAGACTCTGGGACAGTAACGGCAGAGTCAAGGGTCAAGCTCAAGTACTGTTCTTCTTTAACCCACCCCCATGCATCTTACATTTGCCAAACCTTTTGTGGCAGGAGGAGGGGGAGGGGAGTCTATGTGATTACAGTAGATGGAAGCTCTATTCCGAGGTTTTTCAAGTTGAGAGGATCTAGTTTTCTGGGTTCTATCTCAAAATGTCTGGGTCGTCATTTCTGAGTGAATATATTATATGTACTATATAGTATATAGTACATATACTATATACTATATGTGAAATTTGTATTTAATTTAGGCTCGCAGACATTTGAGAATCATTACTCTGAGGGAATTGAGGATATTATATCTTTCCGAATGTCAGTCATACCGCTAACTACTTCCAAACGATCGAAGAAGCGCTTCCTTCAACTTAAACAGCACTCCACGATTCCAGCATCAGAGAGTTGTACTCTAAGATCTCCATCCTCCTCTGTCCCACCAAATTAAAAAATAAAGAGGGATTTCAACCATAGAATAAGTTTCACGGTGAAAAACTAAATGTTTCCTGGCCGTTATGTCTATCCTGTTTTTTTGTCACTTACTGTTTTGTTGGGAAAAACCTCAACAGTCAGCAAGCTTTCAATTAGCTTCTGATATCACCTGCTTTGAATCATAAAGCTTCCCACTACAAAGTCATGCTCACCTCCAAACATAATGAAGTTTTAAACTTCAGGTTGAGGCACTCAATTCTATAGACTTTAGCTTTCATGTTTTTCAAGGTAGTCGGTTAGATAGTTGAAGTCTCTTGTGCAGCTTTAATATTTTATTACCTAAAATATTAATTTCTACATAGCAAAAAATTTACCAGTGTTTTTGCTTTGTTTTTAAGGTATTTTTAAAGAGATTTTGTCTTTAACATTTATATTTTCTGCAATAACGCGGCAGGTCAGGAAAATGCAGGGTTACATTTCCTGGCACTCACAAATGGCAAAAGGGCACCATGAAACACCCTTTCCACTTCTGAAATTCTTGTTCGGGCTCTTTGAAGTGTATAGCATGGCTTTCAAAATTTGGTTTGTCAGGTTGAAGAAGATGTATTGATCCAGGTGTAGCCAAACAATCAAAGGAAATGCTGAGTGTTTATGTTTTTGCTTTTCAGGACCGCACCCGTGGCATATGGAGGTTCCCAGGCTAGGGGTCAAATCGGAGCTGTAGCTGCCGGCCTACGCCACAGCCACAGTCACGCCAGATCCAAGCCATATCTGCGACATACACCACAGCTCACGGCAACACCGGATCGTTAACCCACTGAGGAACGCCAGGAATTGAATCCGCAACTTCATGGTGTCTAGTTGGATTCATTAACCGCTGCACCACGAGCGGAACTCCGCTGAGTGTTTATCTTTACAAAAAAAAAAAAAAAAAAAGGAAAAAAGAAAATCCATCTCAAAGTCAAAAGTAACAAACAACATTTTGTATTGAGAATGGCCAAGCCCCCACCCCCCAAAATAGAGATTTTTATCTCTGCCAAGAAGTGGTTTTGTCCATCTCCTTTTTATTCAAATGGAAGTGTTGGGGTTATAAGATACTACAAACTGTTGAGTAGCTCTTACTTAAAGTGTAGTGTAGAGGGTACTTAATTACTCTCCTTGAGGGGCATGCAGCATTTTAAAGCCTAAACCTAGGTTTTATTACCAAGGATGTGGACGGCGTTAACAGAACTTAGTATTTATAATTTTGTCCCTGGCTCACTAAGGCAGCCTAGCCAGCTGTGCAGTCAAAGTTCCTGCATTTATTTGATCAGAAAATGATCACTGTGTCCTATAAAAGCATCATTCACTTCTTATTACCATTATCTCCAGAGAGTTTCACTCAGATCTTGCCAGGAATTTAAAATGGCAGGTGGTGGGGCTATATTTTTCTATGATTAATCATATAGTCCAAATTCAGTGATTACAGCTCATTAAAGAGAGCAGATTTCATATTAATGAATACTTAGTGCCAAAATTCAAAACTCAGAAGTTCCAGGCTTAGAAATAAGGCAGATACCAGATTCTAAAAGAGGAGCTGTTACCCAAAGGCCTCCCCTGGAGAAACAAACTCTCGCCGGCTTCCTTTGGCACATACTGAATTACACCCCATCAAGGGCTAGGTCACCTCAATATTCTACAGTTCACGTTTTATTCACTGTAAGGACTTCATAGCCAAATATGACCATGAAGACCCAGGACCCAATTTTTAAAGATCAAATTATCCACTCTTTGTTCAATCCTAACAAAGTTGTTAGAGGTTCTCTGAAAAACTTGATCTGAAGATCAAGTGTGAGATGATGACATCACATTATCCAGCCAGATGCATCTGAGCTATAAAAAATTGTCTTGTATCTGAGGCAAAATTCTGCTCATGTTCAAAGACTTAATTAAGTCTCTGCACCCCTCACCATTCCTTTAACTTTATTTGCCTGTCTTTGCTTCTCAGAATGTCTCCAAACAGCCTCCTGGAATCAATCCTATTTGTATCATGTCCATTCTATATACAGCCTCTTGGTTATATAGGAAAGTGACGTTTGAAACCAATGTCCATTGTTTCTAATCTTTTATCTGAAGGAAATCCTCTTGCAATAGAATGAACTAGGTTAGTCCTCCAATTTAGTGACTGATAACAACAAGCTTTATATCTCATTCACAGCATGTGCAGTTTTGAGTCAAGACGGTGGTAGGGGTTGGGGAGAGGTGTTTTAATATCTTCTCACTCAGGAGCTGAGACAAATGTAGCCACTGTCACCATCTGGAGTGGCACTCACTGTGCTGGGGGAAAGAACATAGCAAATCACACATTTGCTCTTAAGGACTTTCTCTAAGAAGTCCTTGCTCTTGTATTGCTCATGGTCAAATCCGGCTACGTGGCCATACCTGCTGGATGAGCCAAGAGGCATGATCCCACCACAGGCTCAGGAGGAGAAGACCTAAAAATATTGGTGAACAGCACAGATATCTACATAGTCTACTGTTCTGGTCACCAAATAGTTTACCTTCCTTTTTTTCAAGATTTACAATAATTTTTTTATCACCTTCTTTCTTACACACAAAAATGCCCTTATCCCTTATGAAAGTTCCATTCAGAAAGGACATCAGCCTCAAGGTCCAAGATCTCTGGATGATGTAAGGCAGCCTCTACATCAAGAATGGATCAAGAACTGAAAAGATGAGGAAGAAGTTCATCAACCACACACTCTGCAATGATGGCATAGGGAACTCTTGTCAATCTATACTCACTCCACAGGTGGATGCACCTGGTCTGCTGGCTTGGAAAACCATCTCTGTGTCAAGGATGACCCCATTTCTGCCCCAAGCCCAGACTTCCCGTGTGAATTCCGTTCTTATGTGCAGCTGTTTACTTGACATCTCCGCTTGAGTGTCTCATGGTCATTTCAGACTTAGCAAAGCCAGAACTCACTTTCTGGTTTCACCTCTCAAATCTGCTCTCCTGAGTGTCCACTGCCACTTCTTAGCAAAAGAGAACTTCATCCTTCGTGTTGCTTAGACTGTAAACCTCAGGGCACTCTTGATGTGTCTCTGTCTTATAGTATATGTAATCCATCTAGAAATTTTCTTGCTCTACCTTCTTTGGAATGTGTCCAGAATCGAAATTGCTCACCATGTCCACCTCCACCACCCTAGTCCAAGGCGCCATCTCTCACTTGCATTCCTGCATTGGCTTCCTATGGGGTTTCCTTGCTTCCACCCTTGCCCTCCACACTCATTTCTCAACCAAACCGTAGCCAGAATGACCCTTTTAAAATGAATTCAGATCAAGGACTGCCTCTGCTCAAACCCCTCTTTTAGTTCTCCATCTTGCTCAAAATAAAATTCTAAATCCTTACCCTGGCCAGCGAGACCGTCCATGCTCTGTTTTCCCTGCTGTGTCTCACCTCACCTCTTTCCATCTCTGCCTCCTTCACGTTGCCTGAGCTACCCTGAGGCCCATGTGTCCTCAGCCATGCTAAGCACTCCCCCAACCCAAGACTGCCCACTTGCTACCCATCCAGTCTCTGCACAGCTCCTTCCCTCACTTCTTCTAGGACTGAGCTCATCTGTACATGTCTAGTCTTTTCAGGGTTGTTTTCTATGATCATCCCACATATAATGCAACGCTCTCCCTCCTTGTCTCTCCTCCTCACTCTGCCTTGTTTTCTCTAGAGCCTTCATGCTTTGTATTTACTTGCTGGTTTTGTCATCAGGAAAAAGCTCCAGAATGGCAGCTCTTGGCCTTTTTTTGTTCACACATCCCCGATGCCTGGAACGGCACCTGGAACAGTTAGTGCTTGGCAAATACTTGCTCAGTGATTGGAAAAATTTGTCGGCATTAATTGAGGTGTTCCCTTAGGAATTATTTGTTTAAAAAGATAAGGTGTTGATGTTTCTAAATGATGATCTTTTTATAAACTAGAACAGTTTCGAAGTTATCCACAATCCATTGTCTCTGTGACTGACTGGTACTTCAATTTATTTTCTTCAATAGTGGAGAAAGGCTGGAATTACAGCCAGCAGCTCAGGAAACCCTGATCACACATATCCTGGGCTCTGGCCACCCCAGACCCTGTTTATTGTACCCCAACATCCCCTGCCCTTACATCCTTTCTGACCTCCTCCTGCCTGGAATGCCTCTCCCAATGTATTTGCATGGCTAGTCCCGCTCCCAACTCTAATCCCATCTCCTCAAGAGGCCTTCTCATTCCCCCAGCTGGCCTCAGGCTCTCCCTTCTCTGTTCTCCCTTAGAGCTATGCTTCTAGTCCTTTTCTGTTTTTGTAGTATAATGATGTGTGGACCTGCCTTTCTTGGTGTCTAGGATCTGATTTGTTGATTGAGAGCTGTCTCCTATTCATGCCCGCTTCCCCCATGGCCCTTGAAACACAGGTGGCCATAAAGATTTGTGAATTAAAAACCTCTAAAGCTGCAGTAGACTGATTCTCCACCTTCACTATTTAAGACCCTTTCATGGGACCATGGTTGTGAGCCTTCTGTTTATTTGGAAGGGAATAGGCTATCACCAGCCACACAGTGACACCTGTGCAAACACTCATCTGATGTCTCCAATACTAAATCCCCAGGTAGCTGCATGGAAAGGTCCCCTCTCATGGACCATGGAAACATAATTGTGCTCACATAAGAATGCGTAGAAAAGGGGGAAATTAAATAAGATGGCCTTGCTAAGCTATCTGGAAAGGAATCTTTCAGAATAAAACTAAATTAGCATCAGAGATTCTAATAGCTGAGCCCTTTGGATCACTTACTTTTTCCTTACAAATGTTTTTGTATGTTCAGTGAACAGAAATGTCTCTGGCTTATGTAAGGGGAATAACTTTTCATGTTTTCCTTCAACTGTAGATCAGGAAGACAGAAAGGATTAACCTACTTCTGTCCCCATGGAGTTAACAGTTTAAGCTTCCAGCAGTGTCCACACTACGTTCATCTACTACTCCTCCTGCCAGTCTTAAGTCTTTTTAGCTGCAGTAGACATGCATGTCTGAATTTCAAAGGAGATAAATTGTTAGCATTTGTTATGCTTCTCCATTACATCTCTTCTCTGCTCTCAATTCCCTCCCTCTAAATCTTCCCTTACTTTGCGAGGTCACATCCGTGTGTGTCTGAGTGCACATGTAGAGGAGATATGCCTAACCCTAAGAAACTCCCAAGAAACTAGATTGTGTGTCTACATGGTGGATCAAAGAATTGTATCTTTATCAAGATATCCCTATAAAACCGTACCTCCTAAGACATATTTTGCAAAATTTGTTGGGAGGCTGCCATATTTAAGAGATCATTAGTAAAATGATTACTCAGAAGATGATAAGTCATCAGGGTGGAGAAAGATGTAGAATACATATTCAAGACTCTTTTGGATGCAGAAACAGAAATACAACTCAAACGTCCCTAACCAAAAGAAAAATTTTAATGATTCAGATCACCAAAGAGTCTGAGTGTATCTCAGCTTCAGGAATAGTTAGATCCAGGTGCTGAAACATTATTGTTAGAAATCTCTCTCTTTCTCTCAGCTCTGTTTTCCTTTTTGCTGGCATCAATTTTAGGGATGATCTTCCCACAGGTTGACAAAATGTCCGAACACTGAACCTTCAACCTATTAGATTAGTGGCTCCCACCAGAGGGAGATTGTCTTTTTTTCAGTGGTTCCAGAACAAGTCCCAGGAAATCTTCCACTGGCCCAGTTTTGGAAATGTTCTCACTGCTGATCCATTCGCTATGGCCGGGGAAGGAGGCTGAGGTCTATCCCAACTGAAGCATGTAAACTAACAGTGGGAGGGGGATGCCTCTCCCCCCATGGAAATTCAGAGCTGTTACCAGGAGAGGGAATAGATGTTATCAGACAAAAATGAAAGCTATCTGTGGGAAGTAGTGTATTTCATATAAAGAGGCACGGAACACACTGGAGAATACTTGGTGGGAGAAGAGTGCTGGGATGCGACCCGCGGGGATGCAGCAGAACGGGGGTCAGGGGCCAGCCAGGTGTGACCACTCCTAGAGCCTGCAGAGCCAGCAAAAGCAAGGGGGCGCTAAACCAGTCTTACCCAAAGCTGAAGCCCAGCCCTGCCACGAAATAACTCAGCCAAGTTATTTAACTTCCTGGATGCCTTTTCCCTTCAATTCAAAGGATGGGTCTCAAGGACTTTGACGAGCCCGAGTTTGGGTCCCCGCCAGCTCAGTTCTCAGCCCTGGGAGTCTCCCCTCACCCTTTCCTTTCCAGCATGTTGCACAGGGTTTTGTTTCTGGATTGCCTTCTGGGACGGAAGATTCTAATTTCATAACACTCGCAATTTAAGGATTCCTAACACTTCCTAAAGCTCGCTAATCACATGCATTAACAAGGACAGGATATTGCCAGCTCTGAACACCTGGAAACTGCTTCGGGCGCCCTCAGCTCGTGAAGGCTGTGACAGCTGTGCGGGTTCTCTCTGAATTCATTGGAGTAACACCTCTGTGGTAAGGAAGCAAAGGAAACCCCATGACAAGCGGAAAGAATTGTCATGTTAGATGGGTTCCGAGAAAAAATGGAATGCTATTAACTTGAGAAGAGGGCATTGCTCCGCTCATCTTGAGAACTTCTTGCTGGGCAGTTAGAGGACAAAGGCCCGTGCCCATTTCTTTCTGCCATCTTCCCTTTTCTTTCTTCATCTCAAAATCCCCGAAGCTGGTGTTGGCTGACTCAGAAGAGCAAGGTTGTCACTGTCCCCACTGGCTCCAGCCGTGCAGTGTGGCAGTGAGGAGAGGCAGCATTTGACTGAAACACAGGCTCCTTCGTGCAGGACCACAGACAGACCGGCTCATCTCCCTGAGAGTTGTATTGCATGTGTCAGAAGCAAACTTAAGACCTTGATGCTGAAGTGTGGTAAGGCCAATCCAACACTATCCCTTGGAAAGCTGGATTTCTCATCTGGAACCGTGTCTCTGCTTTGCAGTGATGTAAATACATATATGTGATCCTCAAAAGAACCCTGGCAACTGGAAAAAACTAAAATATTGATGAAAAGGGATAGTTATGTACATTATGCTACATACATGCAATGGAGCACAGAATTATCATTACAAAGAATGAGATGCTGTATGTGTCATCTGAAAAGATTTCTAGGATATATTGCTATCCGAAAAATTCAACCAACAGAACAACAATATATAGGGTATATACAGTATCATAAATAGAGGTGCATCCATATATATTTTATTTTGATGTATGAACAGAAAAGAATGCTAGAATCTCTGGATTATTACGCATCCTAGAATAAAGACTGCACTTCCCAGACTCCCTGGTGGCTAAGATTTGTCCAGTGGTGTGAGCATAATTGGCGTGTGCAACTTCAGGGCCTTAAATGGAATGGGGATGTCCTGTCACCTGTTCCCCTGCTTTGGAAGTGGTGCTGGGCTCTCTCCTATCATGCAGACAAGGGAAACTGTGAAACAGCGAGACAGAAGGAGCTTGAACTCCTACCCAAAAGGCAGTCATTACAGCCAGGATGGCCCACTGTGATGTAGGAGAAACATCAGCTCATTTCTTATTTTTGCGCCTGTGTGGTTGTCGGTCTCTTGTTTCAGCAGTGGTTTCTATCCTAAATGAGCAGAATATCCCCCAGACAGTTGATGTTGCTTATCTCTGAGGTGTGGCGTGAAAAGTAGACAAGTGGGGAGAGAGGGGTTCTTATTATTTTGATTGTACCGTATAAGCTGATATCTTTAAAACTTTTGCAGTTAATGTTTTCTTGTTAATGTTCTTGGACCTCAGTGCCATGTTGGGTTAATATAAGCTTTGGCTCATGGTACGTTCTCATCATTGGTTCAGTCGGGGCCTGCTTCTATTTAGTTAACCACTTATTAGTTTTTTAAAAATTATAAACACCATCTTTTCACCCCCCTACAACAAACTCCAGGACCTTCATTTAACATATACTGCCCACACAGCCTCAGCCCTTGGAGTACTTAATTATTAGTTGACCATTCTCACGAATTTCATCTTTCCCCTGCTTTTCTTCTTCTGTGTTTTTATTGCACCTTTATGTACTCCTTCAAAGACCACTTTTATTTTAGTTGGTTTTATCTTTATAAGAACCATATCATGGTATATAATTCTGAGACTTTTTTTTCACTTCTAAGTTTCATCCACATTTTTGTAAGTTGTTCTAGGTCAGCGATCTGCAAACTTTTCCTGTAAAGGGCCACGTGGAAAACATTGTAGACTCTGCAGGCCACACATGATCTGTCACTTTGAATTTTTTATAACCCTTAAAACATATAAAAAGGCATTCTTAGCCTACAGACCATGCGACAATAGGCCACAGTAGTTTGCTGACTCCTGTTCAAGTTCATCGGTTGTGATTATTTTATCACATTAAGTGTACTATGATTTATTAGTGGCCTCTTCCATTAATGATACTTGGTTTATCTCCAGGCTTTTGCTATTGAACAGAGTGCATTCTTAGTCTCCCCTGTATTACATATACAAGAGTTTCTTTGGAGAACTTTCCCAGGAGTGGAATTGCTGAGGAATGGGCGATGTGAACGTCCGTCTCCAGGAGGAAAGCCGAGGGTGGCAAATCAGAGCTAGGGCAGCAGCAGCCTTGCTGTCATTGAAGTTTGCTGCCTCAAAAGATTTCCCTGGCTGTTACTGCTCCATACTGTTTGTTTGTCATCTTGCTTTTGGTATGCTTGTTTTATCTTTGTGTCTTCGCAACCCAGCTCAAATGTAATTCCTTCTCAGGTGCGTCATCTGGCAGTGTCATTGTCCCCTCCTACAGACCAATGGGCTCCAGCATTTAAACTTGGATTTGGATCCAGTCTCTGCTAGTTTCTTGCCGTTTGACCAAAGACAAGTCACTTCTAGCTTCAAACTTGAGTTTTTAACCTCTGTAAAGCAGTGAGAATAAGTGCCCCAGTTCATCCTGTAGTGGCCAAGAATAGGAATCACTCCAAGCGTGAAGCAAAAATGAAACTGAGTGGAGGCATAAGTAAAATCTGCAGAGATGGCAGCCTCTGTGGGACTTGGTAGAAGGGCCTAATGGATATCTCTGGGCCCTGCTATCAGCAGAAACCGATATCAGCCTCTGGGCCACTCCACTTCTCATTCATTCATTGAATATGTAGCAATCACCTACTACTTTCCAGGTGGTTCTGAGTGCTTGGGGACACAATGGTGATCCCTTCCCTTAAGGGGCTGACATTCTGGTGGGAGAGAGACAAAAACCAGTGAACGTAATCAAAAGTGGAATATAGGCTGTGTTAGGAAGTGATGAGTGTCATGGATAAAGAAAGAGCACAGTAGGAAAAAGGATTGGGGGTGATGAGGGGAAGGGTGCTATTTGTGTTGAATAAGGTGGACTTCATCATGGGAATGACACTTGAGCATAGAGTGAAAGAGGTAAGAGAAGGAGAGGGTGGTCACCTCAAGGGGAGTGTTCCAGGCAAAGGAAAAAAGGGTGGAAAACCCTAGTCTGAGGCTGGATCTGTCCCCGGGAGGCCAGCTTGAGCAGAGTGAGCACAGAGAAGAGAAAGAGGTAATAAGAAGCCAGATCCTACAGGGCACTGTAAGCCATCATAGGACTTTGGTTTCACCCCTCTGGAAATGGGACATCACTACAGGGTTATGATGAGAGGAGCAACCAGCTGAAGGTGGAACTGGGGGCTGGGGGACCCGCCTCCAAGGTCATTCATGTGACTGTTGGCAGAGGCTTCAGTTCCTCGCCACGTGGACCCCTCCATGGGTTTGCTCATAACTTGGCAGCTGGCTTCCCCCAGAGCAAATGATAAAAGAAAGAGGGAGAGAAGGAGACAGAGACTGTCATTTCTGCCTTAGTCTATTCCCTAGGAGCAATGCACTCAACAGGAAGGGATTGATTAAGCCCGGGAACAAATACCTGGAGGTAGACATCCTCCTGGAGACAAGCCAGGAAGAGAACAAGAACAGAAACAGAGAAACTGGTTAGAAGTTTCCTGCAGTGATTCGGGGGAGGGCTGCTGGTGTCTCTCACTAGGGAGGAAGCTGCAGGGGAGAAGGACATTGTGGGCTTGCAGGGATGGCTTATTCATAAAGCCAGTGGAATTTCTTGCCAGGTTAGATGTGAGCTGTGAGAATAAGAGGTGGGTATGGTTGACTCCAAATCTTGTGGCCTGAGCACCCAAAATGATGGAGTTGCCCTTAATAGAGATGCTATGGTAGTAGATAGGACAGCCTGGGACAGGAAGAGAAAATAGGACTATCATGGATGCTAAGTAGGCAGCTTGGGAGGAAAGATTCAGATTCCAGGGGGAGCAGATTTGAGTAGCTTAGCTTAAGTGAGTGGCCTCTGACTGGGGGAGGTCAGGGGTTTGGGGCAGTTTTTTTTTTTTTTAGGTGATATTCATAAAACATAAAGTCAACATTTCAGAGTATACAGTTCAGTAGCATTTGTGTTAGCAAACATAACCTCTGTCTAGTCCCAAAACATTTTCATCACCCTGTACCCATTAAACCGTCACTTCCCACCCCTCCCTTTCTGCAGCCTCTGGAAACCACTCATCTGCTTTCTGTCTCTGTGAATTTACCTGTTCTGGATATTTCATAGAAATGAAATCATACAACATGTAACTTTTTGTGTCTGGCTTCCCTCATTCAGTATAATGTTTTCAAGGTTCAGACCTGTTGTGGCATGTGTCAGTACTTCATTGCTTTCTACAGCTGACTGTTATTCCATAATACAGATAGATCACGTATTGTTTATCCCTTCTTGATAGACATTTGGGTTGTTTCTACTTTGCGGCTATAATGAATGTCGCTGCTATGAACATTCACCTACAAATGTTGCACCATTTTCAGTTCTTTTGGGTATATGCCTGGGAGTTGAATTGCTGTGTTTTATGGTTCACTTTTTGAGGAACCATCCAACTCTTTTCCTCAGCAGCTGCACCATCTTACGTTTAGCAGCATATGAGGATTCCAGTTTCTCTACATCCTCGTCAACACTTGTTATTGTCTGTTTTCACTTTAGGCGTGCTAGCAACTATGAAGTGGTGTCTCACTGTGGTTTTATTTCCATTTCCCTAATAATGACTAGTAATGTCCAACATCTTTTATGAGTTTGTTGGCCATTTGTATATCTTCTTTGGAGAAATGTCTACTCAAGCTCTTTTATAAAAATTTGCTTGTGTATCTTTTTGTTGAAGTATATAGTTTTTATGCAATCTGAGTACTAAACCCTTATTATATATATAATTTGTGAAACTCTTATTCTTTAGGTTGTCATCTCACTTTCTTGAACATATCCTTTGATGCACAGAAGTTTGTAATTTTGATGAAGTCCAATTTACTTAATTTTTCTTTTGTTGCTTGCCTGGACAGGGTATGAATACTTATCCAAGTCAAAAATTGGATGGCCTTATCAGAAAGAGGTGAAATAGATGCCAAGTGGGCAAGGCAACAAACATCCACCGCAATTAGCAACTTCACAGGTTGTTAGACAATTAAATGAGATGACACATACCAAGCATTTAGCATGGAATAAGTGCCTAATAAATGTTAACTCTTATTATTTGAGTCTAGCACAAGTGTTTGATGTGTAATTTTGGAAAGAATAAATATGGTACAGGCAGATGCCACATTCTTTCCTTTGGTCTCTGTCCAGAGTAACTCGATTGTCTAGTGGGGAGGGAGGGAGAAAATGGTGTGGGAAGCATCCCTGTTGGAAAAGAAATTGAATGATTTTAAATGTGCCTTTTTTTCTGACTTGGCAAAATCATTTACTCGTTCATCTTTAGGGAGGAAAATATGTTTAGGATCCTATTTTACAAATACTATTTTCCCTCAATCTGTTTGATGTATTGTCAAGACTTAAAGCTGAGTCTGGATGCATGCATAAATCTTAAAATCCTTTCCCTTCTTCCTTTCCTATCTCTCTGGCAAGCAGTTGTTTGTAAGGAAGGAATGGCCTCCTCCACCTGCAAAGTTTGTTCCAATATGACTTGCGGCTGTCACTCTTGGCTGTCTACCTAATGGTCATCTCCCTCTTTCCTTTGATACTAGCAGGTGATTACATCCATACTCCATAGAGCAATCATATCATTCTGGTGAGCTTGGACCCCTTCTGGTTCTCCAAAGAGAGAATCTCAATCTTCCTAAGCCAGTCAAGGAGGTCTCTCTCTCTTCCTGCCCAGGGATTGTTTTAGTAACGACACAGACCCTCTTCTGGCCAATAATATATGAAAGGGAGTCTGCTATGGGACTCCTGAGAAAGGTGTCCTCAGAAATAAAAAGAGCCGCTGGCTGGAGTTCCTGTTATGGCTCAGCTGGTTAAGGACCCGACGTAGTCTCCGTGAGGATGCTGTTTCAATCCCTGGCCTCACTCAGTGGGTTAAGGATCCAGTGTTGCTGCAAGTTACAGCATAGGCAGAAGATGCATCTCGGATACCATGTTGCTATGGCTGTCAAATAGGCTGGCAGCTGCAACTCCAATTTGACCCCTAGCCCTGGAACTGCCACATGCTGCAGGTGCAGCCATAAAAAGAAGAAAAAAATGATAAAAAATACAAAAAAGATCTGCTGGGAAATGTTCCTTTTCTTGATGTATGCCATTGTATCTGCAGGCCAAAGTAGAAACTTCTTTAGCCAATTAGGTGACCCCCAGGTGGTATCCATCGTGTCAAATATGGTGGCATAGAAAGCACCCCAGTCTTCTGGGTCTTCTGCTGGTGGTGTTGAGCAAATGAACAGATCTGGATTTATCCCATCTTCAGAATCCTGATAGAGAGGTCAGATGACCAATGTCCTTCCTATTTAGCACCCATTTGGTTAAATGTCCTGTTGCTCATAGTTAAAAGCACCCTAAAGGACACATTATTTCAAGAGAGACCACAGAAGCAACCCAAGGTGGAAGGGGGCACCCACCCAGCTGGGCAGGTAACTGATTCAATCCTTGGGACCAGGGTAGTAAAGATGTCACAATTCCACTGCCCAGAAACTCATAAAATAATCCACAAAGCTCTCCTCTTTATTGGAATCATAGGTGAGCACAATCGGGGCAAAAAAGACAGAGATTGGATTCTTTATGAAATAAGAAAAGAAGCAATATGGAGAAAAAAAAAAAACATGGACACAGACACTGAAAGCTCCAAATGCTATTGTCCCTCAGGAGATTCTCCTGTTCTCATTCTCTGAATGGGGAGGAAGAGAAAAAAGGCAGCCAAAAAATAAATGCTAGAACCACTTTAGAGCCTCTGCAAATTGAGTATCCCATAAAGATGAATTAAGTATCCGCTATATATTAGGCACAGGAGGGCAGGGAAATTAGAGTGGGTAGAGCTCTTTATTTGTCAAGTTCTTCAGAGAAACAGAACCAGTAGAATGTAGACACATATGGAAAGAGATTTATTTTGAGGAATTACGCACGTGCTCACATGATTGTGAAGCTGCTAAGTCCCAAGACGTGTAGGTTGAGGCAGCAAGCTGGAGACCCAGGAAAGCCGATGGTGTAGCTCCAGCCCAAACGCTGGCAGGCTCAAGACCCAGGGAGAGCCAGTATTTCAGTTCGAGTCCAAAGGCAAGGCAGCCAGATTTGCAGCAACATGGATGGACCTAGAAACTATCTTACTATTAGACAAGTCAGTCAGACAGTGAAAGACAAGCATCATATGATAACACCTATATGTTGAATCTAAAAAAAAGGATACAAATGAACTTATTTGCAGAACAGAAACAGACTCACAGACTTTGAAAAACTTACTGTTACCAAAGGGGGCAGTGGAAGGGGGGGTGGGGAGAATGGACTGGGGATTTAGGATTGGCATATGCTCACTGAGGTATATGAAATGACTGGCCTGCGGGGACCTGCTGTATAGTGCAGGGAACTCTACCCAGTGTTCTGTGATAATCTATGTGGAAAAAGATTCCGAGAGAGAATGGATGCATGTATTTGTAGGACTGGGTCACTTTGTTGTACAGCAGAAATTATCACAGCCTTGTAAATTAACTGTACTTCTATACTTTAATAAACCTTAAACAAAAACAGTAAAGGAGTTCCCATTGTGGCTCAGTGGTAAGGAGGCCTACTAGTATACATGAGTTGCAGGTTCAGTCCCTGGCCTTGCTCAGTGGCTTAAGGATCTGGCATTGATGTGAGCTGTGGTGTAGGTTGCAGATGAGGCTTGGACCCAGCATTGCTGTGGTTGTGGTGCAGGCCAGCAGCTGCAACTCTGATTCAACCCCTAGCCTGGGAACTTCCATATGTCCCGCGTGCAGCCTTAAAAAGACACACATACACCAAAAAAAGGCAAGGCAGACAGGAGGAATTTCCTCTTATTTGAGTGAGAGTCAGCCTTTTGCTCTATTCAAGCCTTCAGCTGATTAGACAAGGCCCAGCCCATATTGGGATGGGCAATCTGCTTTATACAGACTATCAATTTAACTGTTAAACTCATCCAAAAACACCCTTATGGCAACACTCAGAATAATGTTTTAACAAATATCATTGGAAGCTATTGCTTATTTATCTTTGGGTTTCCCCTTCCCTATTTCCATGCTTTGCACAGAGCAGATTTTTAGGAAATATTTGTTGATTTGAATATTAAGCCATGTAGTTCTTCTGAGAAGGTTTGCTTTACATAACTAAGTCTAACTGCCCTCGAAATCTCTGAAAATATTTTAGCAGGTCTCTACTTTTCTTGCATTACTGGGTGTCTACCTGGTCAATGTGAGAGGTGAAGGACACTGGCTTAAGAGTCAGAAAAGGCTGGGTTCAGATTCCAGATGGAGCAGTTCCTCAGTGACCTTAGCATGTTTCTTAACCTCTCTAAGCTTAAAAGTTTTTTTTTCAGGAGTTCCCTTCATGGCTCAGTGGTTAAAGAATCCGACTAGGCTCCATGAGGATGTGGGTTCAATCCCTGGTCTCACTCAGTGTGTTAAGAATCTGGCGTTGCCGTGAGCTGTGGTATCATGAGCTGTGGTGTAGGTTGTAGACGCGACTTGGATACTGTGTTGCTGTGGCCGTGGCATAGGCCTGTAGCTGTAGCTCCGATTTGACCCCTAGCCTGGGAACTTCCATGTGTTGCAGGTGTGACCCTAAAAAGCAAAAAAAAAAAAGTTTTCTTCCTGTAAGGAGAAAAAGGTACATTTCACTCCAAAGTTATGCGTTGTCTGGAAGACACCTCTCCAGGTTATCTGATTCTGATTTCATGTAAGTTGTAAACAACCCATAGCAATGCAAAACACTGCTCATCTGTAGATATGCAAATCACATTCTGTCCTACAGAGGTCATGTGGTCTGTGGAAGAAGCCAGTCTTGCCTCCATCTGCCATTCATTCCAACATTCTTGAGCAACAAATGTGTTTGTTCTTGGACCTCTTAACATTTGTTTAGTTCATTCATTCTGAGTAAAATTAACATTTTTTGGTCATAGGCTCATTTTATATCTGCATGAGCATCATGATTTTACTTTTTGGTAAATTAGCCTTTACAACCTTCATCTGTGACGTGGGGAGATAGCACCGATAATCCCAGGGGGTTGTTTTAATGATCAAATGTGATACCTGCCTGTACATGACCCTCTTTGCCACATTCTGCACTTGCAGACAGTGCCCCTGTGGAATCTTTGGTCAGTCGGGCCAGGCTACTGCCTGACTCAGAGCGCTGCCGGGGCTCCCACCCACCAAGTCCACGTGCTCCTGTGACCTCCTGCTGTCCTCAGGTCCTGCACACTCTTGCTTTACTCCTGTCCAGCCTCATGGTCCTCTTTGCTGTTCTATAAACACAGAAGAATGCTCCTGCCCCAGGGCCTTGGCACAGGCTGTTCCACTACTGGAATACTCTGCCCTCAGTTATCCACGTGGCTGATCCCTCACTTCCTTCAGTCTTGACTCAACTATCATGTTCTCCAAAGGCCTCCCCTAGTCTCCCATCTAGAATTTCAATCCACGCACCTCCCCTAAGCAATACTTCCAATCTCTCTGTCCTTCTCTGTTCTCCACGGCAAGGACCATTTCCTGACAATCTCTGTATTGGACTAATTTATCGCATGAATGCCCTGCCTCCCCCACCAGCAAAAAATATCCCTCTATGAATATCATCAGTGCCTAGAATGATGACTTGCACATAGTAGGCCCTCAATAAATGAATACTCGGAGATAATTTGCATAAAGCTCAATGCTTCACACCCAGGAAGATATCATCTGTACCAACAACAACAGAATCAGTTAGGTGGGGAGCATCAGGCTGAAAGTGGGTTGGGAGAAGAAGTGGATTCCTAAAGAAATGAGAGTGAGAACAGGCAGGAGCTCTTTCAGGGAAACCTAAGGGTTGTGAGCTGACCGAGGGAAAGCCGGGGAGCAGCAGTTGTCGCCACCGGATGTGATTTGTATTAGCCTGTGTTCCTTAGACACCTTTGTAGTCAGCTGGCATGCCCTACCCAGTGCTGTCTTCTGAAGTCAAAGCCATAAATTCGTGAGAACTTCGATAGCTGGGGACATAGGGGGAGGGATGTCGAGGAAAAACATCAGAAAGACTATTTGAGTCCACTTCATGCATTTTTCTGGCACACTCGAGCAATTTAGGGAAATTGGCACAAATAAATGGAGATCGTTCTGCGCTGAAGTGCTTGATTGCAGGAGTGAAAGATAATTTTTCCTTGGTTAAGAGCTATTGATATGAAGGTCAGCCAATGCAGATGTGGGTGATGGATATCTGTGACAGTCTTCCGCGTGGCACAGATGCCGCCGTTTCCCAGCTCCTTGTGGCACCACGCTGTTTGTGTGTGCCCTGCTTTTAAAGCTTCAGCCCCATTAACCAGCTGCCCTAAAAGAAGATCATCGTTTCAGTCCTGGCGACCCTACTTTTGAGAACCATATTCAGTTTGTTTTGATTTAAATTGGAGCCACAAACGGAATTTTGTTCATAAAGTAGTTTGGAAACCAATGGAATTTTTTTTAATCTCTCTTTCAATTAATTCTTCTGCTAATTAGTTTTAGCTTTAATTGATTTTGAGACCCATTTTGAGACACTTAACACTGGCAGGCAGCCACTTCCCTTTCATCCCCTTTAGAGAAACTCATCCAATTAAAAATCCATTACAACATTTTCCATGTAAAGAAATTGGGGTGCCATTTTGTTTTTTAAAAGCCCTGGACCTTAACCACAGTGGCTGTGTTAAATTAGGATGAGTTTCTGAGTTTTCTCCAACTCAGCTGTTCTTCTCTTTCTAGATAATGGACCCAGAACCAGAACTCCATCCTTCTGGCGCCATCAGCCAGAGTTTTTATTCTTCTATTGACTCCAGTAGGGTCATGTTCCAAGATCTTACCCTGCATATGGTGGGCATCCTAACGTCCAGAAAAGGAGTATTTGTTCATTTTTCAGTTGCTCCTTCCATCTTTCATCAAATGTACACTGAAGGACACTATAGCATAGGCCCTGTCCAGGCCTGCAATTAGACAGTAGACATCAACCACCCAAAGATTCTCTCATTTGTGGTTCAGGTACATTCCAGTGAAACAATGCTGATCTTAGAATTGGGGAGCCAGCAGAAAAGAAAATAAAACATTCCTATCTTCATGCAATTTCTATTCTTTTTTTTTTTTTTTTTTTTTTGCTTTTTAGGGCCGCACCTGGAGCATATAGAGATTCCCAGGCTAGGGGTCTAATTTGAGCTACAGCTGCCAGCCTATGCCACAGACATAGCAACACCAGATCTGAGCCTACACCACTGCTCACGGCAACACTGGATCCTTAACCTACTGAGCTAGGCCAGGAATCGAACCCACAACCTCGTGGTTCCTAGTCAGATTCGTTTCCCCTGTACCATGACCGGAACGCCCTGCAATTTCCATTCTAATGAAGAGAATAGAGGACTCAAAAAAAAAAAAAGAATTAAAATGCAGAATATGTCAGATTGTGATGAAGGCTATGGGGAAAAAAATCTAATACAACAGGAAAGGAGGCTAAAGAGTGGGAGGGGAGAGGTGTCATTTGAATAGGGAGTTTAGGAAGACTACAACAAAACTAGAGTCTGGGGAGAAGGACATTTCCGGGAGGGAACAGTCAGTGCTAAGTGAGACTATTTTGTAAGACTGTCTGATTCAGGGAAGAAAATGTCAATAGCATCCTCATCGGTCAGGACTCTGAAGAGACAAAAACTCCTACTAGGTTAAGGAAAAAAAGGAAACTTTGGTTTAGCTCCTGTAGATGGAGAGTCCATGGGTGGAGCCAACCACAGGGGCTCTAAACATACACGCACACACGGACGCACGCACACACCACACAATCCCGTCCTTCCTCTGCATCCCTGTATTTGCTGCCAGCAGACCTGAGACCAGTGGTTCTCAAACTTCAGCTGCATCAGCATCACCTGAGGGCTTGTTCAAACCTAGATAGGTGGCCCCCGACCCGAATGCTTCTGATTCAGCAGGTCTGGGATAAACCCAAGAATTTGCTTTTCTGATAAGTTCCCAGGAGCTACTCGTGCTGCTGCTGGTCCAGGGACCATCCTCTGAGCACTGCTGTGTTCGATAACACCTACGTTTTAGAAACCAGCAAGGGGAGGAATATGCATGCTCCCTGAAACCTCGGCAATGTTGAGACAGAAACAGTTCAAAGAGCCAAAAGAGGTTTGTGCCTCGGGAAAGGTGGCAGCAGGAATGAGGAGAGGGAGAGGAGGCTACTAATGCCTGTTACAAGCCTTGTAGTACTCTTTGGCTTTTAAAAACTCCATAGGTGTGTTATTTTGATTTTTTTAAAAAAACGTGGATTTTCAGGAAGAATAGAATGAAAAGTGGCACTTGTGGTCAGGCAGTAGACGCTTCCTGGTGTGCATTTCTGAGGAGTGGCAGTCCGTCAAGAGTGCACCCTCTGGGTGGCCCCTGGCCCCACAGTGGTGGCCCTGGTCTGGCTAACTTCCTGTCCTTTGGGAGGCTCATCTCTGCCCTCAGGGGAGCACAGACTCTTTTCCCACTGCTGGACCAGTCAGACCTCTGTCACAGAAATTCACATCTTGAGTGGAATATGCTCAACGCCAGGAACCGACTCCAACTCAGTCTTCCCAAGGGAAACACTCAGAAGAATTTGTCCTGCTCCTGAAATTCCAAGTTCACCTGATCCCCGGTCTTCTCAAGGCCTGATTGTTCAAATGAATATTTGAGTCTTTGGAGTTCCCGTTGTGGTGCCACGGAAACAAATTCAACTAGTATCCATGAGGATGCAGGTTCAATCCCTGGCCTCACTCAATGCATTAAGGATCCAGTGTTGCCGTGAGCTGTGGTGTAGGTCGCAGATGTGGTGTTGCTGTGGCTCTGGTGTAATCCGGCAGCTACAAATCCAATTCATCCCCTAATCTGGGAACTTCCATATGCTGTGGGTGCGGCCCTTAAAAAAAAAAAAGCCAAAAAAAATCTGAACCTTTGAGCCTTCTTGGTATCTTTCCAATGGCTTCTTTCTTGTTACACTCATCAGAGCATCAGAGTTAATTCTGTTACTTACAACCACAAAACTGGCTTAGCAGGTGTTGAAAGAGTATGTGTAAAATTATTCCGTTTGTGTAGAAATTATGTATGTGTGTATATATATATATATATATATATATATATATATGTATATAATACATTATACCTATACAAAATGTGCATATGAATATGTTTATGACTCTTAGAAAAACAGTTCTTTGAGCAGTCAGATTACATATGATTTCTTATTTCCTCTTTGACTAACTGTATCTTCTAAAGTTTCTACAGTGATCTTATACTGCTTTTTTAACAAGAGAAGTTGCAAATTAAATCTACACCTAGCAGACCCCATAGGGATCTGAGCCAGAGCCCTATTTATAAAGAAATTTACATTTGCCTGTAGGAGTCTCAAATGATAATACTCCAAATGGCTGTTGACAGGTGTTTGAGGATTTCAGGGTTCAAATCTTAGCCATTTCTCTATATCACGATGAACAAAACCATCTTAATTTTACATGTCTCTGTGAGAAAGGTGGAATAATCCATATTCCCCATATTTTCCCCACATCAGGAAACTGAGAAAGAATTAGAAAAATTACATGTATATATAGGGATCTGGTTTTTGAACAACACACATAGCTGAGCCAATCAAGGTGTGTGTCTCATACAATTTTCTCAAAATATTTAGAGCTTTCGGCCGAGAGATAAAGAAGCCTAAGGGGTGATTAGACAATGGATTTTATGTTCATAAAATGTTCTGTAGGGTAGATGGTGATCCACTGGGTGGTCTGCAAAAGGACCAAGGAGACAAAGCTGGCGTGCATTCCAACACAGGAGATCAAGTCTGGGTATGAGGAAGGATTTTTATCCAGCTGAACCGATATTTACTGAGTGTCATTTGAGCATTGAGCTTTGGGTTGTGCTGTCAAGAAATCAGAAGAAAATAGACATCACAGTCCTATCCGTTGAAGTAACTTTCATTGTTAGGGGGGAGATAAGATGAAAGAACATGTGAAATAAAGGACAAGTCAACCCTACGTGAGACCAAGGACCAAGATATGTGGTGCAAATGATAAAGGACCTTAGCAAGGAGTCAGCGGTCCAGGGAGGATTCACAGCTGTGGGCCCTGTGCCCAGTCTCGGAGGATGAGAAGAACTCAGAAAAATGTAGAAACGTCTTAGAAAGGAGATTAGGGCAGGAGTTTCAAAATGAAGGCCCAGATTCAGCCCAGAACTAGGCCAAAGGTCTTTTTTTTTTCTTTTAAACTTGAATGACCTACCAAAATTTAAAAATGGCTCATATACGTATTATTACAATTTCCTCTCTGAGCTTTTATGGGCTTCACTTGAGTGACCGAGCATTAAAAGACCCCGCAGGTACAGGAAAGAATATAGTAGGGCCTTTCCAAAGTCTGACTGGGTAAGATCTCCTAATTCTGAATTTATTCACTACAACAAAATTGATTACTTTACCTCATACTCTGAGCCCTATAAAAAGTACCAATATAGTCCTAATTCTACTGTGAAACCCAAACCTGTGTATACTTTATATTTTAATGCTCGTAAAGTACTTTTCACATATTATGGCCAGAAATAACTTAGTCATCCACTGATCCACTCATTAAGTCATTCAACAAACTATTATTATATTCTTAACCTGTGAGGAAAAAAAATGTGAGCCAAAAATACATGATTCCAGGCTTCATGATGCTTACAAACACATTTTAATCGCATAGACAAACAAATAAATGAAAATCTGCAGCCAGAGAAACATTACAAGATAGGAAAATTACCAATATATTAAAAAGGACAGTACATCAGGGCTGGTTGGGGTTTATCCCAGAAACGTAAGGTTTATTTGACCAATAAAAGTCAACTAATGAAATTCATGATATTAACACATTAAAAGAAAATATGATGCAATCATTTTACTAGTGGATAAAAAGCATTTGACAAAATTTAACACCCATCTATAAATGAAATACATTTGAAAAACTAGGAAGAGGAGGATATTTTGTCATTCTATTCTACAGCATCTACGAAAATTTAATGGTAACAAAATACTTACTGTAATATTGGGCACTTTGCCCCCAAAGTTGGACATAAGTCAGGGGATGTCGCTCACATCATCACAAGAAGTCCTAGCCAGTATAAGGAGGAAGGAAAATAAGATAAAGGCACGACAATTGGGAAGAAAGGGAAAACTGTCTTCACAGATGACCTAACATTGTATGTAGAGAATTGTAAGGAATCTATCAAGAACTCGACTAGTCATAAAAAGTGAATTTATCCGTGTCACAGGCTGCAAGTCAATATAGAAAAATAAATTCACTTAAATAATATCCCAAACTACAAACTACTTAGGGATATATATATATTTTTTAAAAGATATCAAGGTTTTTAAATGAAAAAGTGTAAAACATCAATCATAGAAATTAAAGAACAAAATAAGGATCGAGACATATCATCCAGTATTGTAAAGATATCAGTGTTGCCTAAATTCATCTGTATATTTTACCCTTCCTAATCAAAATCTTAGTTGGCTTTTTTTATTTTCAGGGGATACATAAGCTCATTATACTTAGACATTCAAATGACATAGCATGGCTAAAATAGTATTCAATAAGCAAGGTCAGAGGATTTAGTCTCTATGACTTCAGCACTTACTTTTAAAGTTCCAGTGATCAAGATAGTGTGACCTTTCAGAAAGACTAGAGAGTCAGAACTATAAATAGATGCACACATATATGGTTGACAAGAATTCCAAACCATTTCAAGGGGCAAAGGAAAGCCTTTCAACAAATAGTAACAAAGCAACTGGATAGCGTGGGCAACGGGGTACAGCTCCAACGCCTACCTTCCACTATACACAGAATGATTTTGTGGTCAGTTATAGACCTAACATAAAAGCTACCTAAAATATAAAGCCTTTAGAAAAAAAAAAAAGATCTTAACAACCTCAAGTCAGGCAAAGTCCTCTTGGACAGAGCATAGAGAACACGAAACATAAAAGAAGATTGATAAATTAGACTTAAAATTGTTTGCTCTTCAAAAGACATCGTGAAAAAATGAAAAGATGGTCCAGGAGTTAAGAGGAAAATTTCATAGTATCTACTTCTAACCAAGAATTTGTATCCAGAATATGTAAGGAATTCTATAATCCAGTAATAAAAACACAAACCACTTAGTTTTTAAAAATGAGCCCGACATTTGAATCAACAGCTAGTAGTTCACACAAGAAGACATATAGTAGTTCCTGTGCTGGTTAAGGATCCGGCATTGTCACAGCTACAGCTCGGGTTCGATCCCTGGCCTGAGAACTTCTGCATGCCTTAGGCCCCCTCCAAAAGAAGATATATAAATGATCATTAAAGACATGATAATGTGCTCAGCGTCAGCTGTCAAAACTGCAAATGTGAGCCCAGATTAGATACCACTTCACACCTACCAGCTGCATGATACAGACAAAGAAATGACACAGAAGTGGGGGTTCAGCCTCCATGAGGCTCCTCAGCGAAGTGACGGTGGAGCCCACACAGGACTCTGGGCCTTGCCTCGTAGCCCGTGACTTACCTTACGTCATTTCTCCTCCTGCAAAGAAATAACTACCTCTAAATACAGAGCTCTGCGAACTGGCACCCTGGCTCCAGAAAACCCTACAGTTTCACTCCAGGGAGCCATGGCAGCATTTTTTTTTTTTTTTTTTAAAGGAAATCCAATTCGGAGCCCGTAAAAGTCCTCATTATCTCACTCAGGTTGGCAGTCGGGGACTCTGAAATAGCTGAAATCTCTATAAACCACTCCTGGCAAGCATCCACCTTAGCCTGGTAGACAGAGAGAAAATCATCTGCCTAGTGTCAAGACGATGCTGAAACATCCACATCTCCCACCGCGCGGGCAGAAGGGCGTTCAAGGGCCTGAGTAGGTGCAGCAGCCCCGACTGAGTTCCGCGTAGACTCACTCACACCTACTCACCACCCTCTGGCTGTGAGTCATTTTCCCTCTAACAGAAGAAGCGCAACCACCAAACAAGGTACCACTCAGACTTTTATTTTCTCATCTGTTACATAGGAAGAACAGTTTATGTGAAAATTTTTAGTTTTCTGTTCCTGGATTTCTCACTCTGGATTTCTCAGTGCTGTCCTGATGGGAAAGAACACATCAAAAATTGTCCTCTATTTGGGTTTCTTAACCCTGTCCCTCTAGAGGGGTCAGCAAACTTTGGCTGGCAAGCCAAATTCAGCCAGTAGCTGGACTTTTTATGACCCTCAAGCTAAGAATGCTTTTCACATTTTTAAAGAGTTGTTTTTTAAAAAGAAAGAAATAAGACCCATGGCAGAGACCACATGTGGCCTACAAGCCTAAAATAGTCACTTGTTCTTCACAGAAAAACTTTGCTGCTCCCTGATCTAGATAATAATAGTCTACTACAAAAAGGGGGTGGTCATGGTCAAAAAATCTGGGGAACCACTGAATTAACACAACAAACAGGGTTTAGGGTTTTGTTTTTTTTTTAACACACACCTTACCAGAGCCTTTACTAATGTCGTTTTTGAATCTTAAGGAGAGGGATATGGTATGCAATAATAAAACTCTTCTTTTGCCTCAGAACCCTTTCTTGCAGGTTAAGTTTCCAGAACTGCTTTATATTAAGGCTCTCTTCATCAGAGATACGTTGTTAGATGAGCTGTGGAGTTTGGCTGGACAAGGGCCTGTCCTTGGCGTTGACTGGTTGCACTTCAGAGCCAGAGAGCATGTAGTTAAGAATAAGGGCTCTGGAGCCAGGCTAGGCTTGAAACTTCCTCCACTTACTGCCTGTGGGGCTCTAGGAAATGCACTTGACCTCTCAGTGCTTCGGGGGTCCTCCACTGCAAAATGAGGGTGATCATAGCAGCTGACCCTGAGGGTCACTGCAACAGTCACAGGAGTTGATGTTTGTGGAAAAAAAAACATAGTGTGGAGCCTGGCCCCAGAAAGCTTTGGAGAAATGGTAACTATTGCTGTCATTCCTCTCTGCAGCGAGAGTCCCCATGCCTGCCTGAGAGTGACTTAGCACAGTGATGTAAGGGGAAGGGGTTCGTGATGGGGACATGGTGTATTTTCCTAGTAAAATACGATCATTTTCATTCTAGGGAAAGGAGAATTTTACTTGTTTAAAGGCAATGAGTTAGTTTCCTAGGGCTGCTGTACCACAAAGGGAGGGATTTTTTTAAAAAGTTATTCTCTGGGACTTCTGGAGGTCAGAGGTCAGAAATTAAGGTGTCAGCAGGGCTGCACGTCCCCTGAACCCTCCGGGGACGGAAACATCTTTGCCTCTTCCAGCTTCTGGCAGCTCCAAGCATTCCCTGGCTTGTGGCAGCATCGCCTCTGTCTCTGCCTCCATCTCCTGTGTGTCTCTCTTCACATTGTCTTCCCTCATCTTAAAAAGACACCAGTCCACAGGGAACTATATCCAATCACTTGTGATAGAACGTGATACGAGATAATATAAGAAAAAAAGTATATATATATATATATATATATATATATATATATATATATATATATAACTGGGTCACTGCTGTACAGCAGATTTTGACAGACCATTGTAACTCAGCTATAATTTAAAAAAAAATTTTTTTAGGGGGTGTCAGTTATATTGGATTACCTATGGGGTCACCCTATTCCAATATGACTTTCTCTTAACTAATTATATGTGCAGTGATACAATTTCCAAATAAGGTCGCATTCTGAAGTTTTAGGGGTCAGGACGTCAGCATATCTTTTGCGGGGGAACCCAGTTCAACTCACAGCAGCAGAGTTTCACAACCTTGGCAGTTACGACCCTCACGGTAATGCCTTGTTGCAGGGCCCTGTGGACTGTTTCGTAGCACCCCCAGCTGCTACTTAGTGGATGCCAGCAGCACGGCCCCCCTCCCCATCATAACAATCAAAAAGCTCTTTAGACGTTGGCAGATACCACTTTAGGAGCAAAACTGGCCCAGGTGAGTACGGCTGGGTTGAACATTTTAGTACTTTCTAGAGCAACACAAAACAAAAAGACTTCCTCCAAAGAGACTGCAGAAGTGGCTAGCACTGCAGTTGGTCTGTAAAAGGTTGGCTTTTCCTCTCACGGCATATTGCTAATAATAATAACTAAAAGTTTTGCATTAGTTAGCAGATCTTTTTCTTGAGATAAATTTCCCTACCTGGAGGACATAGTTATTATTGTTCGTTCGAAAGCAGGCCGTAGCTTAAAATGTAAATTGCTTGGAAATAAACCAAATTTGGTGACATAATAATAAAAAGGAAAATCGATTTCTCCAGAAATACACATCTGTTCATTAGAGCTGTCTGCTAGTTCACTGCAGCTGTTCCCATTTAAAAACTAAAGACCACAACATAGTCCTTTACAGTGGAAAGTTAGCAGAGAACGTATTCGTGAAGTCTGTGGAAATGGTTTCGCAATTAAGAGTAGTTTATTTGGTATATGACTCTTGTGGAGCTTTCTAGACGTTCAGATGGAAAACAAAGTGTTGTGACTGCATCCTCATTGAGGCTGCTAGCTCTCCAGTGTCCTGAGTTCAAATCTCGCTGAGGCAGTGCAGGAGGTAGCAGGCTCCTGGGCAATTCAGTGCTCAGTGTCCTTCACCCATACATAGGAAACTTGGAAGATTTTCAAGGAAAGTGTCATAGCTACATTGGAAATGACTCAGCCCCACCAGTCACCTGAGTCAACTTTCTCTGGGCAGCTGAGCTAGGAAATCTGGGCTGACTGGGTAACAATGTCAATATCAATCCTCACTGATATTCTCGGCTTCCATGCAGACCAGTCAAAAGCCGAGCCTTGCGCTGGCTTAGTACAAAGGCAGTGGTTTCCAGCTGCATCGTGTGATTTGGGGGTGGGGGGAGGGGTGGTCACAGGGAGACTCCTGCCCCTGCTTATTCACCCCACCTACGCCAGCATCCCCTCCACTTCCCTGCACTGTATTCCCCGAGTGCTGCCTTTTCTCTCAGGTCCATGGAGATGCTTCAGTTGATTGGCCCTGGCACATCAGGGTTAATGAGGAGAGGGATGGGATAGTGAGAGCTTGGAGGTCTGATCTGAGTTCAGACCTCTGTTCCATTTCTGAGCTGTAGTCACTTGCAAAAGTGAGGTTTAATCGTCCAAGTCTACCACGAAGACCCGGATGACTGACTTTATCTAAATCTATATAGGCAGGTACAGCAACATCTACTAAACGTCTGACGTGATACCTCAGCATAAGGGCATTCAATACATGCGTGTTGACTGCTGTGAGGGTCCGTGCAACAAAGGAAGGTGGGGGCAGAGACAAACTTAGCATCTTCTTAACCATTGCATTGCACCTCTCTGTGGCTCTGTAAAGTAATACTGTATTTGTTTTTTTTTGGTTTTTTTTTTGCCTTTTGTCATTTTTATGGCCACACCTGCGGCATGTGGAGGTTCCCAGGCTAGGGGTCTAATCGGAGCTGTAGCCACTGGCCTGCGCCGCAGCCACAGCAACACAGGATCCGAGCCGCGTCTGCAACCTATACCACAGCTTACGGCAACGCCGGATCGTTAACCCACTGAGCAAGGGCAGGGATCGAAGCCGCAACCTCATGGTTCCTAGTCGGATTCGTTAACCACTGCGCCACGACGGGAACTCCTGGAAAGTAATACTGTATTTGGAAAGCAGCAGTGACCCCAGTGTAACTCTCTTTACTGATGGAACATATCCCTGAGAGCTGGGGGTTTAACTTCTGAGCATCAGTCCGTGAGAAGCAGCTGTTTACTGAGAAGCACATGTTCCTATTTTATTACCAACGTGTTTATGAATGATCCATCCATTAGGCCCTCCCATGATGCACATCGTTAATGAAGCTTCTAGATCCCTGACAGTTTTACCAAACATAGAATTGATTCTCACAATTTTTATAATGTAACTGGACCTTTATAACCACCTTTGAGACCTGGAAAAACAGCTTTGTTAATAGCTCGGAAATAGACATAGAAATCTGGGTAGCTCGCGTGGATGGGCATTGACTGTGATGCATCCTAACTGCCAAGCCTCCAACCCAATCCTACTTCAGGCTTTTCAGCTTCTGAGTCCTTTGCCTGGACTATGAAGCCCAACCCAAAGAGAGCAGAGCAAGAGCAGGATTGATTTAATTTTTAGCCTCTGGATTTTCATAGTTGTTGAAAGCAACTCATCAAATTCATAATTCCTTTATCCGCTGGAGAATTCATTGTAAAAAAAAAAAAAAAGAAAATATGAAAGGGTCAAATGGAGAAATACTGGCACTCACACGCACACTTGCTCACTTCCCCACCCACCAAACACATTAACAGCCCCTGTGTTCCGCAGGTCCATTTCAGTCCAGATCTTACCTAGCTCACCTTCCTTTGGAGCATATTTCAAGCAGTGGCTAAGATGGAGCTCCAGGTTTCCCAGGAGTTGAATAAACAGTGTTGACTTTCATTAGCTCACACAGGCACCTGCTGGAAGTGGAGAGAGGTGCTTCTGCAGCATAGCCCCAGGAAAGAGTCAGACTGGAGACACATTGCTAAATGCAAAATGAGAGCGCCTCCATCTATTTCCTCTCAGGAGAAAGGTTCTTTATTTTGTGTGTGCGATGGCAAAGCTGCCGCTGCTGTCTAGGTGGCAGAAATGTCAGAAGTATGTTGTTCATGTTTTAATTTCCTCACTCAACACTGGGTCATTAAGTTGAACACTATCCAAGTGCTTTTGTGACCGTATTTACCTTAAAGGATGTGCATGACCTATGGTTTAAAATTTTGGCATCCCAAAGGGAGATACCTTAGAGCTACATCTATTTTGCTTCAAAGAAGCAGCTTAAAATGTATTCCCCAAGATCTGTCAAGTGACTCTTCCATCTGGAGAGTGGTAACAGAGAAGGGAGGTGTTTAGAGAAGGCTGAGGAAAGAATGAGAAGGCTTCCATGGCTGGGACGGGTCCTGAACCACGAAGCGCCCTCTCAGGACAGCATTGATTGACAGACCTCCTGAAGGAGGTGTTTCGTACATTGAGCAAGGACCCCAAGGGAATGAGTCTGACCACGGGGCCCCAGTGCCCGTTACTTAAAGTAAATCCGTCCCCTCCTCACGTCGGTAGGGGAATCTGGGTCTCTGCTTTGAGATACCGATTCAGCCAAAAACATGTAAGTCAGAAACAAACCACTGTTACGGTAATTCGTGCTTTCAGGGTGGTACACCATCAAAGTCACTATCAATGAGATAGTTAAGTAAGTAGTCCCTGCAGGGCGGGATTATATCCAAAGAACCAATTGTGTTTTGGGTGCATTCCTGGCCTGCCCACCTCTGCACATGTGTAAAGAGTAAAAAAAAAAGTTATTAACTCCGTAGTAAGGAGTAAAAAAAGTTACCAGGCATGAGTGTTTGCCTCAGCCCCAGAGACAGGCAGCTGGACTAAAGACAGAAGTGCCAACCAAGATGCTAGATGGAAGGGTCCCACAAATTGGAGGCCTTTGTCCACAGCCAGAAATGAGAGAGGACCAGGCTTGAGTGAGAAAGGGATTAGGGGCTGGGAGGAAGGAGGGAGGTGTAGGGCCTGCATGGGCTAGTGCAGAAGGAGAGGGAGGGCTGGAGGACGTGGTCCTGAGCAGGGCCGAGGATCATCAAGCACCTTTCTTCCTTCAGGAGGCCTGGGCTCGCGTGGAAGTGGGGGCTGCTAAGCCATTGTTTGCTGAGTGTGACCAACCCCAGCAGCCAGCTGCTCAGCTGCTGAGCATCTGGAGCCCTCAGTCTAGGCTCAGTTTTCCTTTTCCCATCCGCCCACCCTGCCCTCCTGCCATGGAAGACCAGGAGCACCACAGTCCGGGAGAGGGCAGGGAGTTGCCCACCTCGTGGAGGGGGTGATGGCGAGTTAGCAGAGCCAAGGTGGATATGGACACTATTACTGCTCCCTCGGAGAGGTGGGGCCATTGCCTCTTCTATATCTGTGTCCTCCTAGCTACTTATTGGGCTGAAAAACCTGAAATTGCCAGGGGCCTTGAGCACCAGAAGTTTCTTTTAGGAGCTGTGAAGTTAGCGCATATGGTCAATTGAACATTACAGACAGCTTTAGACTAGGAGGTGGGAGATGAATTCCTCACTCAAGAAAAAGCTTGAGCCTCTAGCATAGTAGTTGTCAGACTTCAGAGTACATCACCTGATGGGCTTCTTAAAACACAGATGTCTGGGCCCCTGCTTTCAGAGTTGATTCATGGACTGGGGTGGGGCCAGATACTTTACATTTCTAACAAGTTCCCAGAGGATGCTGCTGAGGCTGGTCCTAGGATCATACCTCAGAGCTATTACTACCACTCCTCTAATGGAAGGCAAATAAAAACTCCGCTCTTCCCTCAGTTCTTCATTGTGACACTGAGGACATTAACTCCACGTTTATTCCCATCTTGCAAAGGGATCTCATAGCATAGCATGGGCTTAGGGTCAAGGATAAGACCCGCCTCTTGCAGCTGACAGGGTCTGAAAATCATCTGTGGCTGGGGAATACACTTGCAGAATATCTGGCAAGAGATTAACAAGAACTGAATTGGACATGTGTGGTCTCAGAACCTTCTCAAAGCTTCCCAGCCTCTTTCAGAGGCCGAGGGTTTCAAAAGTTTCTTTTTTTCTTGTCTTTTTAGCGCCCACCCCCCCGCCACCTCCGGCATATAGAAGTTCCCAGACTAGGGGTCGAATGGGAGCTGCAGCTGCAGGCCTACGCCACAGCCTCAGCAACACAGGATCTGAGCTGCATTTGCAACCTACACCACTGCTCACGGCAGCACCAGATCCTTGATCCAGTGAATGAGGCCAGGGATCAAACCCACATCCTCAGGGATACTAGTCAGGTTCTCAACCTGCTGAGCCGCAGTGAGAGCTCCTGACGAGTTCTTAATGCCCGTTTGCAGATGCTGATAAAAATGTCCCATAAAGAATATGACAAGGAAATGAGAAAATACCTCCCTGGTTCTCTTTGCCTCATCAGCATCCATAAATATTTATTGGCCTCCGCAAATGTTTGGGGTGCTAGGAAGCAGAACCAGGAGACACGGACCTTGCCCTCCAGAGACCACATTCTGAAAAGAAAAGCAAGAAACAAGAGAATTATCTTTGGGAGGCAAGGCAGATGTGCTCCCCGTGAAAGAGGCAGTAAGCTTTTCACAATGGAAGTGGGCCTGAAAACGTGCACATAAATGCATGCTGTTGTAAACCAAGTTAGATTTTAAATGCACTAGAGGAGCCAACTGTTCAAAGGAAGCTGGCAGAGAATCCTTCTGAAAAAAGAAGAATCACAATGTAAATAATTGTCCCTCTCATTTATTAACCTTATTAGCTGTGATTTTTCATCTTGGTGGATGTGAGCAGTCTAAAAAGGCAAGTAAGAGAATTTTTTCTGCCTTCTTACTTTGGGAAAAGCAAATGACAAGTTTATATCAGAGAGTCATTGTTAAATGTCTATGTGTTTTATGGGGTCACCTCAGGCTCTCTCCCTAATTCCTTATTGTCGAAGTGTAGTTGAATTATGATTGCTGTATCATCCACTTAAGGTCAGTAAAACAATGAAAATGCTTCTATAGTCGCCAAGGAACGATGAGTTGGTTTAAGTGTATTTTCTTGGACTTTGCCTTCAAGGAGATTACAATCTAGAGGGACAGTCCAATGGCCAATATGTAAAGAAACTAGAAATTAAGTATAAAATATAAAATTATGTAACCAAAACAGAGAGTAGAGTGAGAGACTAAAACAAAAACAAAGTAATCCAGGAAGGCCACTCTGAGGAGGTGACATTCCGGATGAGTCCTGCAGGGTAAGTAGGAGGCCTCCATGTGAATAGCTAGAGAAACTATAGTTCATGCAAAAAAAACCAAAAAAGTAGGGGGGAGAGGGGGGCCTGGCTCAAAGGTAGTTAGACCTGTAGGCACGGACTATAGGCACGGACTAGTTTTCTGGGAATCAGATCTAGCCTCATTGAAACTATAGTTCATGCAAAAAAAACCCCAAAAAAGTAGGGGGGAGAGGGGGGCCTGGCTCAAAGGAAGTTAGAACTGTAGGCACGGACTATAGGCATGGACTAGTTTTCTGGGAATCAGATCTAGCCTCATTGGCCCAGAGGAACTTTGTCTTCTTTCCCTAGGGAACATAGTCCTGGAACATGGAGAGGCAGGCCTGGGGTGAGGTGTTGCCTCTTTGATCCCAAGGCAATGTATCAGATGAAAAGATGGCTTCCAATTTCATAAGGAACTGAGGATTCTTTCAAAGATTAAAGTTATGCCTCTTTGCTAAGCAGGGTGAAATTTGCTAGGGATTTGGTCGTCCAGGTTTCCTAAATGGATCTTGTATAGAAGTGAGGGGGTGGGGGGAACTCTCCCATTTTTACAAAGCTAGTGTTAGTGTTACAAACTGACATAAGCCAGTTTGGGCATGCACGTCTATTATGTGCTTTTTGGTAGCTATTGACAGCTGCCAGTAGCTGGGGAGGGTTGGGAATTAGCTCCTCTCAGGCAACCTTGCTACCAGGTCATAATGAAAGCACATTTCAGACGGAACCCTGAACCACAGGCAGACATTTAGCAGCAAGCTGACACCAGATGATAAAACAAATGTGTTAGGTAAGCACCATGAAATCCCACCTCCTTGTCCTTGTCGCTGCTGTGACCACACCTCCCATGGAGCCCTCTCCCCAGGCAGATGAGAGTTTTCAAGAGGGAGGCTAGAGCTAATCTCACAGTGGGCATCAGGCAGGCAGAATCCTGGGCACAGGACTGGGGCTCAGGTCAGCCCATCCCAAAAGGAGAGGAGAAAGCGCCTGCGTGATTCTCATATCCCCGTTAGGTAAGGGCGGGAGAATAAATATTTTAGCCAAACCACATGTCTTGAATACCATTTGCACCAATGAGAACCCACTTCTTCTGCCTGTTACACCAGATAAAGAGCCCAGATTCTGCAAGTGGAAACTCACTTGGAACCTTCTTCGCGTTCAGTAGCAAAACCTGTGATGTTGATCAGAGCTTAGAAGTAAAGAAAGATGAAAATTTGTGAGGACCATCAAGTGTGAGATCTTTCTGAGTCAGTGCTAGGCTTCACTCCCAAGGGTAGATTCTTCATCAGCACTGCTGCTGACTGCCCCCCTCCCCAGCCAGAAGCGTAGCTTCAACCAGACAGCATATGTGGAATGTCCCCGCTTGCTGTCCTATAGGATTTTAGAGTAAATTGCATGGCTCCAAACAGGCAGACACGGCTAAAAAGGTCCCGAGAATGGGTGTGGGAGGCTGGGAAATTGAATAATCTGATTACCCAAGAGTGACCCCATACATCATACGGGGATTTGCCAGTTTCCAATCCACTAGGCTTCTCCCAACTCTAGAGCACTTTAGTCTTTTAGGCCAGAGGCTGACATAGACTTTCAACTTAGCTTGGGAATCTCAGTTGCAGCTCCAGGTTGGCGTTTTTCAGACTTTTTTGGCAAGATGACCCCTAATTTCAGTGACCTCTGCTAGAAAGCTGTTGTGGTTTAGGGTCTGTTAACTGAAAAAAAAAAATCAATAATAATGAAGAAAGTTGGTTACAGACTCAGCAATACTTTCAACCTGTCTTTTATTCATCACAATAGCATCACACACATACTTGAAAAAAAAATGCAGGACGTTAGATTCCAAAGTAAGGGGAAATCAGAGAGGCAATACCCCAGGTCGACCCCAAGTGTACTGGAGACTCATGAGTCCTCTCACTCCAAGTCAGTTCAACACCAGCAGCCTCTCCCCGCCATGCTGGAGTCGATGGCTTTTTCTTCAGCTGAGTCCAGGGCAAAATAGGTGGCTTATATTTACAGTAGTATTTACAGAAAATTATGTATGTATCTTAAACACTGGGATTTGCACACTTCCTGTGGCAACATGCTCACATTGAGAGGCCCTAAGAGCTGGGACCCATGGACTCAACTGCTCCGCACTTCCTGTCTGATGCTCACCAGAATGCATGACATTGCATGATGTGTGAAGCTGCATGTGTACGTGATCAAGTCGGTATATCCTTGGAGTTTAGATGGAAGCAAACATATCCTTGGAGTTTGGATGGAAGGGCCTCCTTGAAATATTCCCTGGGATCCTAGCCAGGTGTGACTATAGGTCATTAGCTAACACACTTCAATCTGTCTTTTAAGTGTGATGATAGGTGTGATGCAGACAATAGATAGGAGAGACGTAATTATTTTGCAACATACACACGTTTCAAATTAACACATTATACACCTTAAATTTACACAGTGCTATATATCCAGACAAAACTGTAACTCAAAAAGATACATGCAGCCCTTTGTTCATAATAGCACCCGTTACAATAGCCAAGACATGAAAAGAACCTAAATGTCCATCAAAAGATAAAGAAGAGTGGTACATTTATACAGTGGAATGTTACTCAGTCATTAAAAAAGAAGGAAATAATGCCGTTTGTAGCAGTATGGATGCAACTAGAGATTGTCATACTAAGTGAAGTAAGTCAGAAAGAGAAAGACCCATACTATATGCTATCTCTTATAGGTGAAATCTAAAGTACGACACAGATTAACTTATCTGCAAAACAGAAACAGACTCATTAGCATAAGGAACAGACCTGTAGTTGCCAAGTGGGGGAGAGTTGGGGGAGGGATGGAGTGGGAGTTTGGGATTAACAGATATAAACTATTATCTATAGACTAGATAAACGCCAAGGTCCTACTGTGCAGCACAGGGAACAACATTCAATATGCTATAATAAACCACCATGAAAAAGTAAGTATTTACACAATGCCATATGTCAATTATATCTCAAAAGGCTAGAAGGAATTTTAATAAAATAAATTTTAAAAATTAATAATGGGAGTGTGCCAGTACCCAGTGCTTGAATACTATGGATGAGAACACAGTGGCTCCCCGTTTCTTGCAGAAGTTTTCATTGATCTTTTTTTTTCTTTTTGGGGGGGCTACACCCAGGGCATGTGGAAGTTCCCAAGCTAGGGGTCAAATTGGAACTGCAGCTGCCGGCCTACACCACAGCCACAGCCATGCCGGATCTGAGCTGCATCTGTCAGCTGTACTGCAGCTCGTGGCAATGCTGGATCTTTGACTCACTGATCGAGGCCATGGATCAGACCCACATCCTCATGAATACTAGTCGGGTTCTTAACCTATTGAGCCACAATGGGAACTCCTAACCCATGTTGATCATTATTAAAAGTGTATTCAGCTTCCGCACAGGCGTGGCTGGTACATGCAGTGTTCCTGCAAAGAACAGCTTCCTATAAAGGGAAACAAAAGCTAAAGAAGTCTGAGTCAGCATCACTCAAGCCCACATCTTGGCTACAGGAGCTTGGGCAGATCACGGGACTGCCCTGCACCACGTCGCGTGGTTAAATGAGGTGACCTGGATTAAGCATAGTAAGTGCTCAATAAATGGAGGTGATCATATTCGTCGTTGGATTCTAGGTGTATGATAATTGCAGCAGAGTGGCAACTACAAACCCCAGAGTGTGTGTTGTACAAAATGAAATTGTTTTGGCCGTGTCCATGTTCATTCACAGGGCAGATGCTCCTGTGGCATTGTAGGAGTCTGCTGGTGCTGAGTAGCGAACAGGATTTGTTTAGTAGGATTTGTCTGGCCTTCCCTATCAGCCAGACATTGATGTATTTTTTATGTTGGAAAAGAAATAGCATCTTGCATAGTAATTCAAGAAATGTGGGTGCTTACTGTTCTCCCCTTGTTATTTCTGAGTGAAACCTAATGGGAATGGCAGCATTTGGCTGTGGTGTTTCAATGGAAGATATTCTAAAGTGTCTAGCTGCTCAGCATAATGTAGACATTTTAAAATATCATGAGGGTGGAAATCAACACACCATAAAGGTCTTTTTAGCCAGTAATTTCCTATCCATCAGTCGGCTATTCTGGAAGCACCTGTCTGTTTTGCAGATGACAGATGCCTAGGAGCCTCGCAGGAGCTGGAGAGGGCAGGTCCAAGGGGCCAAGTGGAAAGACCATGCTTTATGAAGGCTATCAGTCCCACTCTCCTTTAGCTCAAAGAAAATGCTCTCTATGGCAACAATGACAGTCAGAAAATGTTGTAAATAGGAATTCCACCATGCAGAGAAACCAGCCTCTACCCCTTTCAATTTTGGATGATCCCAACTCCTTGTACTCTGTTCTTCACAATGGGGCAGGTCACTGGCAGTAGTTAAAGGTGCCCACGCAACCAACTTAATGCTGAGTCTACTGGCGAGTCACAGGTGGACCTCCCTGCCTGGACAGCAGAACCAAGGTTTCCAAACAAAATGTATGTTGAGGACAGACAAGGGACTTGCCTTGTGGGGAGAGCCACTGCCACTCCTCTGTCAAAAAGATAGGTTCCAGGCACATAGTGACAGCTTGCTTATATGATTCAAGTCTAGGCTTGTCAACCTCGGCACTGTTGGCATCTGGGTCTGTATCATTTTGTCGTGGGAACTGTCGTGTATATCCAGGGTGTTTAGCAGCATCCCCTGTTTCTATCCATTAGATGCTAGTAGTAACCCCCCTTCTCAGATCTGACAACTAAGAATACCTCCAGATATTGCTACATGTCCCCTGGGGGGCAAAAGCTACCTGGTTGAGAACCACTGGTCTGTGTATTGTCTCCGGCCTAATAGACCAAAATTTTAAGGGCTGGTATTTTGAAATTCATTTCATCATGTATTCATCCATTCATTCATGCATTCATTCGGTGAATATTCAGTAAGCCCCTACTATGTAACAGGTGCTGATCCAAGTGCTGGGGAGTCCTCACTGAGCCAGGTTTCTGCTCTAGTGGAGCTGACATTCTGGGAGGACATGGACACAAGGCAGATAAACATAAACAGAGACGGTTACAGAGTTTCTCTCATCACAAACTGATACATTTCACAGAATGTGATTATTAGTGATGGAAATGGACTTTGATTATTGAATTCTTACTGCAAAAATTAATTTGAAACTAGCTACAATAAAAGGCTGATTTAAAAGAAGAGTAAATGGACCAAAGCCAGATAAGGACGGAAACATATTTTTGATTGTGAAAAGTAAATAAATACATAGATCAATTGCATTGGTTTTATTTTTTTCCCAAATTGCCACAAAGGCTGCTACAGGGAAACAACAATAAGCATTGTAGCACGTTTTGATTTAGATGAATAGTGAATTGAGCACCTACTATATGCTAGGCTAGGCATTGATCTAGCTCTGGAGACAAAGCTGTGAGTAAAACAGGCAAAATTCTCTGCCCACCTGTAGGTTATGTTCTAGTGAAAAAAGACAGAAAATAAGATGTGCACATAAAATGCGTAGTATGATCTATGGTGTAAACTTCTAAGGAAGAAACCACCCCTCTCTGGGAAGAGGGAAGTAACATTAGTTAAAAGAGTTCCGGTGCCGTCTAGGGAGACCGGGTGGCCTCAGCGAGGCGGGCCATTTGAGTGAAGCTCTGAGGGAGGTGAGGGAGCGATTGTGCAGATGCTGTGGGGGGGAGAGTTTCCCGTGCAGAGGGAACAGCAAGTGCAAAGGCCCCGAGGGAGGACAGTGCCTCATGCTGCTGGTGGAAGTAAGTTCAAAGAGGTGGCAAAGGCAAGGTCATCGTGAGGACCTTGGCTTTGACTTGGAGTGAAGTAGGAGGCCTTGAATGTCCATGCGGGGCGGGGGAGCATCTGACTTGGGGCTGCTCTGGTGGACGTGTTGACAGTTCCTGGGATGGGGTTTATAAGCAGGAGGCCAGCTGGGAGGCCATTGCCATACCCAGGAAGAGGCGCAGGGGCCTGGGACAGGGGGAGCCCCAAGGTGGTGCAGGGGCCCGGCCACGCTCCCCTGAACCTCCTCCTCTACTCTGGCAGCTCCTTGGTCCCTTCTGAGGGATCCTCTCAGTTCTGGCTCAGGCATAATCATCTCCCTCCTAATAGCATCACTTTGTGGGTTAGGATTTCAGCATATGAATCTGGGGGGGGACACAGATGTCCAGAAGACAACAAATTCACAAAGAGAGATAAAGTTATTTCTTTGTCAAACATTTTAGAGGGAGAAAGGAAGGGTATATAAGGTAGAAATGTACGTATATAGAATATTCTGTAATACTGTCGTCGTCCTCACGTCTCTGTGATGCCTCTAAGAGGGAGAGGGTGAAGGCTTCCTCACCTTGACTGTTGGAGGTGGTGCTTTTTGTCTCTCCTGTACCTTGGTTTAGCTCACATCTGATTAGTCAGTCTTCAGACATTCAGTAAAGGCCTACTTTGTGCCAGCCCCTGTGCAGGGTGCTGGAGTCACAGCGTCCAACAAGACAGGCACGTCTCTGGCCTTACTAAGCTTCAGTCTAGCCCAGGGTTTCCCAGACGTGGCACTATTGACATCTGGAGCCAGGTAGTGCTCTGCTGGGGTGGGGGCGTTGGAGGAGACCACCCTGTGTATTGTATGATGTTTAGCAGTATCCTTACCCTCTACCCAGTAGATGCCAGTAGCAAAGCCCCCTTCCAGTCTTCAAACATTGACAGATGTCATCTGAGGGGCAACATCTCCCTGAGAACTGTTTGTCTAGCCTGGGTGAATTGGAATCCTGTCTCTGGAATCCCAGGTGATTCTAACAGGAGCCAAGCCGAGCAGCACCACTTCGGTCTTCAAAAGAAGTGCATCTATTTTTTGACCACATTGCAGCTTGCAGAAGTACCTGGACCAGGGATCAAGCCTGTACCACAACAGTAACCAGAGCCACAGCAATGACAACGCTGGATCGTGAACCTGCTGAGCCACCAGGGAACTCCCAGTGCAACTGTTTTCGAGTTGGAGGCTTCTGGTGGGGGTGGAGGGCGCTGTTTGCCCTTGGCTTGCTTTCTGTCCTAGGAATGTGTTTCCATGTGTACAGTGGGTGATGCATACATGGTCAAGTTCAGGGAGAAGGGAGCATGCTGCAGCCCTGCATGCTGTTTTCCACTGTTGAATAATTTGTCCAAACTCAAACGTGGTTTCCTATAAGGTTCTATCACGGTGCCTCTGAGTTCTCTTCTTGCAGACCTTCATCAAGGCCAAACCAAATGGCCAGCCTTCACGCACAGGCTACAAGACTTGTCAGAGCCCCAAAGAGGTACTTTCTCAAACCTCTTTGCCCGAAGAACCCTTTTGTGTGGCACTTCTTATTGGTCTATTCCACAAAGCTGAGAACCCTGAGATAATGCCTGTAAAGCATGTCAGTATCTGGCTCAGAGTCAATGCTCACGCTATGGTAGATGTTGCTGTATTATCATCGTTATAATAGTTATACCAGCATAGAGCAAGAACAGATATATATCAATAAAACTATTTAGGTCATAAACTCTTGCAGATATAACTTCATTTTAGGGGAGTCATGGGGTACTAAGCATCCTTCCTGTGCCCTCAGGACTGTGTAAATAAACCATCCTTCTAATATCAAGGATATGCAGGCTTTTTTTGTAACTTATTCATAGTAAAATGCCATCTCAGAGTGAGTTTGCTGTGGCAGGTTCCTGCCATTCTCTGCTTTCTCCAGGGCACGTGTGTGCAGGAGTGATTCGTAGTGCCCTCCCGGTCACTGACGATTAATATTTTGCTTCCTGAGATTTAGTTCGACATGTTTTCTGGAAGGCCCTCGGGACGCCGTCGCCATCACTCAGCACCTGAGCTGGGTCAGTCTTATGAAAGTCATGGAAAACTGAACCTGCAAACTCCTCATGTGGAGGGAAGTTTAAAAAAAAAAAGAAAGAAAGCATTTGGGAAACCCTTTAAACTAATTTAAATGGTACCAGGAGAATTAGGGCTTTGCTGTAAGAATATGATGATCAAAGGCAGACCGTCCCGACTGGTGTTTACCTGACGCTGCACAGCTGCTCCAGGCTTTTTGATGTCCTCCTGCCATCAGACGGGGGGATGCAGGGAGACCTCCATTCCGATGGTGGGGTCCCCCCACCTCAGCAGCACAAGCATGTGCTTAGAAAGGGCATCGGTGTTCGTGATGCTGAGTTCCTTGGGCCCACAAAGTGTGGAAGCTCGTAAGGGGATTAAAAATGCCATGTGCTCTTCTGTCCAGGGACCTGGGGACCTTTTGCCATCCCTGCCATTTCAGCAGACAGATTGATTTCCAATAGTCTCCTGGTCAGACTATTTCAAGGTTCTTGATAAATAAATAATGAAGGGCTCTGGGAAGAGGTGGGTCATCAGTCCAGTGATTGAAGAAAACAGGTGAAGAGCTTGTTGAAATAAGCACCACCATTATAGAATAATATGTGCTGGTATTGGGGGATACTTACGACATTTATAATCTGGAACCTTCTACATACATATATAATATACACATATATAATATGTGTATACTTTTATAATCCTTATTCACATATAATCCTCATAACCCCTTATGGGTAGAAGGTAGTTGATATTTGCTCCATTAAACCCCGAGGTTAAGTAGCTTGCCTAAGGTCTTAACACCTAAGGTCTTAACACCTTCCATCACTAAATGATACTGTCCTTGTCGCCCTCCATTGATGAAAAGAGAACAATCCCACTGTTTATTGCCACTTACCATATGCGGGGCATGGTGTTATGTCCTTTACGTGTATTACCTTGTTGAAAGCTTTCAAGAACTAGGTGAGGTAGGCAGGAAGTGTTCCTGTTGGGTGCATCTGGGAACAGCAGATAAGTCTGATTAATCATGTGACTTTGCAAGGTCACCCAGCTGGCGAGTGACGGAACTGGGTTGTGACCCAGGTCTGAGGACTTGAGAATCTCTGCCCGTGCCATCTTTGTGCTTCCAGGATAAGTGAAGTCCTAGGCTGTGAGCTTTTTGAGGTCAATGACTGTCTCACTCATCTCTGTCTCTCCAGAGTCTCGCGCTGCACCTGGTTCAGAATAGGCCCTAATTGGGGCTGAAGAATGAAAGAAGGGAGGCGAGGAGAGAGAAAGAGATGGATGCCTAAAGAGGAGAGGGAGGAAAGGAAGCCAAGAGGGAGGGAGAGGAAAGGGAGGGAAGGAAGCTGTTCTGTTTTAGAGGCATGTCCTTATGCCCACGAATGGAATAAGGAGTTGTTGTTGATATTGTTCATTGATATTCTACTAATGTAGAAGCCGTGCCACTGGGTTCTCCACCCACCACCACTGGATTTTTGTTTTTGTCTTTTTTTTTTTTTTTTAGGAAACAGTCAGGGTCTTGGCACGGCTGGAAGCAGATGGTGCAGTCAAATGGGATCATGGAAGAGCTTTTAATTGTCACAAAGGTGAGAGCAGGTTTAAAGGAGACCAGGAAGCGCTCGGGGCTGGGGGATGCTCTTGTGCCTAAGGGCTAGGGAGTGGTTCCTGGAAACCAGAGAAGGAGCTGTGCTGGGACTGGTGGGGGCTCTGGTCCTGGTGGAGGAAGCAGCTGCTGCCCAGCTGTTAAAAAAGGCAGCCAGGGGACTGACTTATCCTTATCCCATTCCTTCGCTCCCGCCTTTTAGACCCCTGCCAGTGCCCCTCACACAGGGCCAACCCAGCAGGAAGCTGGAAGGCAAAGGCAGACTTGATCCAGAAATGTCAGCCTCCCGGGAGGAGATGGAGAGGGGGTTTGGAGGGGCAGCAAGATTATCCCGGACAGGGTGAGAAGCAGGGTACACATCTCACACTCTGAATAGCACCGGCCAGTCAGAGCTGCGACAGCCCTAATGAGATTTTGTTTGGATTTAAGTCTTCCACTGGTGCGTCCTTGAAAGAAGTATGCTTATGCCTCCAGGGCAGTTCACATACCCATGCATACAACTCGACGTTGGCCTCAGCTGTGAGCCCGTAGACGGGACAAAGCCAGGTCCTCAGCAGCCATGGACTATGGCCGCTTGGCTCAGGACAGAAAGACCAGCATCGAACACTCTTTAAACTGGAAAACGTTTCAGAGCTTTGGAGGGGCCCTCCCATCAGACTCACTCCCTAACACGTGATGCTTCTCCAAACTGTTCTGACAGATGAAATTGCAGATAATTGGCCTGGCTCCGCCAACGTGAAATTACTAGGGATAATTTCTATGGCTGTGCACTTGAGTTTCTGGAAGATAATCTAAAATGTAGAAATGGGCCAGTGTTGTCCTCATCTTACCCCTTCAACCCATCATTGTAAGTGTGGAAGAAAACTTTGGGTTGGTCATAAACATCTGTGATAGATGTGGGAGAATATGCTGCTCAGTTAAATCCATGCAGCCCAGGTCTGTTTATAGCAGTAAGACTGAAAAGGTGCTGCCACCTAAGTACCTTTCCACTAACATCAGCTATCTTTTTAGACAGATTCCATTTTCTCTGCTCTGTGAGTCTTTTTTTTTTTTTTTTATGTAGAACAAGATTGGCATCTAAAAGCTAAAGTAAGATATAAAGAAAGTTTTTGTCTCCATCTCTATTCCTATATCCTCCTCCTTCAGTGATTTCAGTGACATCGGATTTTGAAGGTTTACTGCTCCCCCTTTTCAACAGCCTGGCGTCAATGTGCCGCAGTAAGACTCACATGGGTTGCTTTCGCTAATGGGCCCACTTCAGTTCTCCCAGTAGCCACACCCTTTATGTGATTGTGCTTACATAAAGATGGTATGTATTTTCCCCTCCATGTGTTTTAGCCAGCTCAGGCTGCCATAACAAAATACCATAGACTGGTGCCTTAAACAACAGACATCTATTTCTCACATTCTGGAGGCTGAAAGTCCAAGATCAGGGTGCCAGCATGGTTGGGTTCTGGTGAGGACTTTCTTCTTGATTTGCAGGTACCACTTTCTTCCTGTGCCCTCACATGCACAGAGAGAGAGGACACTAAGCCCATCACGGGGAGACCTACTCTCATAAACTCATCTAAACCTAATTGCCGCCCAAAGCCCCACCTCCAAATACAATCACACTGCAGGGTGGGGCTTCAGTATATGAATGTGGCAAGGACACAAATATTCACTCCATAACCTCATCCAACTCACTTTGACCAACAGAAGGCAGATGTAGCAGTGTGCCAGTTCTGAGACCAGACTTCAGAAGTCCTCACGTGATTCCTCTTGCTCTCTTGCATCCCTGGGGGGGGATAAAAGACATATGGAGCTAAACTGCCCCAGATCATGTGGCCCAGACATTTCCAGCCTAGAACAAGACTCTCCATTGACCCACACCTGCGTGAATGAGCCTAGCCAAGATCAACCAAGTCCAGCCTATACCAGCTGACTCCCTAACCTACCTGTCAATGCATGAGTGATAGCAGTCGATGACTGTGGTTTTATGCTGCTGAGTTCTGAAGTAGTTTGTGATGTAGCAATAGCTAACTGCTGCAGCTAGGTTACTGGATAGTCATTATCGTTTACACTCTTCTTTGAAAGGAAATTGAGTGTAGTGTTTAAAAGTATGGAGTAGATCCAGACTTCGTGAATTTTAATCCTGCCTCTGCCACTTACTGTTTGTGTGACCTTAGGCAAGATGCCTCCGTTTCCTCATCTGTGAAATGGCTATAACAGCAGCATGATATAGAGCAATGATGAGTAGTAAATGGACTAATGCCTATAAAGTACATCGAACGGATACAGAGCAGGCATGGGAGAAGTTTCTTTTCTTCCTACCGAAGGGCCTGGGACTTGGCGGGAGCAGGCTGGAGGGCATTAACTCCACTACAAAATAAAGGTGATCTCCCATCTTAGCACGAGATGAGCTTGTTTCCCCAAAACTAGGAAATGCAAGCAAGACTACTTTTGAATTCTGAGATGACTATTTTTTTTATTTTCTCTGAGAAATAGGCATTAACGTTTTGATGGCATTAGTCTTTCTCCCCACGTAGAAGTGATGGGGAAGAGAGAAACCATCAACCAGGGAGATCCGGTGGACAGCCATGTGAGGAGTACAGACCCCTTTTTGTTTCCTCCCTCTTCTCCCTGCATCTAGGCACTTGTTGTACTTACACTTTTGCAACCAGATTACCCAGGAGTTTCATCTCTTTCAAAGCCTTGGGGCTGCCACCACCTCCACACATCCCCTGAGTCTCCTCATGTCCTTCCCTGCTCAGAGCACTTGCTACCTCTGGACAAAGATTTTTGGATAGCAGCTAGTTTGTTAATAAATTACCCCTCTTAACTAACCTAATTGCTACTAGCCAAATGTGTTTTTTTAAGTTGTACTTCTTCGTGGAATAGTGAATTTAATGATGGGACACCCAGACACCCTCATGGTCAATGTTAAAGATAACTTAAGGACAAATAGGCATATGGGGCTTTCTCTATAACACACACATGGCCAACCATCAGAATAAGTCCTGGGCATTGAGTTGAATTCGTGAGTCACATGACTATCTCAAAGCTCTCCATCCCAGGTCATAGCTGGAGACATTCTATGATGCTGTCAGGAATGATCTACATGCCCCTCATTCTGCCACCGGAGAATTTTTGCACATGCTGTTCTCTCCAATCAAAACTGCTCCTCCCTCCCCAAGCCTCAGCCCTGCAGTCATAAGCCTGACCTGTGCTTCAGGGCTGCCTTGTTCCATGTCACATCTCTTAGAAAGGCTTCTCTGAGCCCTGTTTGTCAGTAACATCTTCCTCCTGTGGCTTCCTCTTAGCCTTTTATGAAGGACTCTCTCCCCACTCTCTTGGGCTGTGAGCTCCTGGAAGACAGTAGCCATGTCATATTTATCTCATCATTGCTCGCAACACTTAGTAGACTTATTATCAAACTCTCAGTAAACAGTTGTTCAATTTAAAAGAAGAGAATCAGTGATGTTACAGTCTTTTCATCCATTTGGGGGATGATAGCTACACTCCTTCCCAAATATGCAATAATCCCCCAAACCCAGGCCTCTGTTGAGTTCCACTGGCTTCTAGATGTACTGAATCACTCTGCTATCCTCCTTGGGATAGCAGGGACAGGAACAAAGTATTTAGGGAGCTCCTTTCACTCGCGGGTCTTTCTTTGATACCACCTCAGGCAGTATCTGTCCTAAAAGAATCATCCAGGAAGAAATATAAGCATCTTTAAGAGCAATGTAGAAATAGCTTGGCCAAGAAACATCCCATCGTCAGTGAATCTAAAGCTTATCAAGCCAGACTCTTAGTGTTGTGCTCCACATACTTGAAGCTCTTGTAAATCATAAAGTCATAGTGCTAGACAGACACTGAGAAATCATCTTGTCCATCGCACCCATTGAAATATGCATTCCTTGGGAGAGGCTTTCTCTCAGTGTCCATGCGTTGTACAGATGTGTGTGTGTGTGGCCCGAGGACACAGACCAGTAGTAGGGCTGGGACTGAAACCTGGCTCTCCAGCTCCTTATCCTTCACCACCCCACACTGAGCTGGGATGGCAGGGAAGGCATGGGTTACTGTGTCCAAGCTATGCCATTGACTGTAACAGGTGCTGTAATTACTTGTGTACAGAGTAATAAACCTCTGTGATAAGTAGGTAATGCAGAAGCTTTATTCAGCCCATTAATCCTCGATAAATGTTTTTGCCTAGCTGTGCTCTCCAAGGCCTGGCCCTTTCTGTGCTGCCCATCACTTTGGAACCTCAGTAACACTATTCCTTACATAAGAGCAAGGCCCTGCTGGATGTGGCTAGATCATAAGAATGAGCATCAGAAATCGGTTAAAAATAAAAACAATTTTTGTCATAATATTCCTATCTGCCTGGTGCATATGTGTGCTTATATTTGGGATAGGGAGCAAGAGCAGCAACATTGTATAGACATTCATTGAACAAATGCAGGCTGAAAGTCTAAGAGAAAGGCCAGTGCTAGGCACTTTGAGAAGGTTGGAGATACAGCCTCCACATGAAGCATGAATGCTGCAAGCATGATACACACAGATTAGTCTGAGATTGTCAGGGAGAATGTGAAGGTGGTGGATTTCCAAAGAGGGTAAGGGGCGAAAAGGATTCAAATAAGGCTTCAGAGAGGAGTTAGCATTTGAGTGTCACCTGGAAACTTGAGACTTTTTCAAATCAGGGAAGAGACTTCCAGGTAGAAAGGATAACTTCAAGCTCAAAATATGATAAAAAAAAAAGTTTTATGAAAGCTTGAAAAAGAAGATAATCCCTTTCTTATACAAATTGTTCAGAAGAAGCACAAAAGCGTAATAAAGAAGACAATCTTTATGAGGCTTCCAGTATAAGAACATGTAATTACAGGTCAATCTCACTAGAACACAGACGGAAAAATCCTAAATAAGGTACCAGCAAAGATTATTAAAATAAAGATATTGTAACTAATGAATTATACACTGAGAATGCAAGGATGTATGAAGTTTTAAAATCTGTCAATATCATTCAACACATTAACCAATCAAAGGGAAAAGAGCATGATTAATTCAATAGGTATGGAATAAGTGATATATTTCTATGCCGTTATAATTTTTTAAAAAATCAAAACTGTTTACCAAACTGAAAATAGATAAAAATTTCCTGACCTGATAAAATAACTGCCAAAACTCAGAAACAAACAAAATTTTTGACGGTGGATTATAGGAGCATTCCCAGCAAAGCTCAGAACAAGGCAAGGACTCCTGCTTTCACTTTCATTATTCAGTATTATATTTGAAGTCTTTGCCAATATAATACAGCAAGAAGAAGAGAAAAAAATAGGCATCTGAGTGAGAAAAGCAAACACAATATTTTCATTTGCAGAAGTTATAACTGTCTGTGTAGAAAAACTAAAGAAGTTGTACCCATAAAATTTTAGAACTAAAAAGAGAATTCAAAAAGGTTGTTGGATACAAAGTCCACATTTTCAAAGAAATAAGTTGCTTTCTTATAAACCCTAAATTACATTAGAAAATATAATTTCAAAAATAGCCTGTTTAGACTTATGTTTGCCGAGGGGGAGCGGGTGGGATGGATTAGGAATTCGGGGTTAGCAATAAGGTCCTACTGTACAGCATGGGGAACTATATCCAGTCTCTTGGAAGATAATATAACATGATGGAAGATAATATAAGAAAAAGAATATATATGTATGTGTATATACATATATATATATATATTCTGGGTCACTTTGCTGCACAGCAGAAATTGACACAACATTGTAAACCAGTTATGCTTTAATACAAAAATTATAATAGCCTGTTTACAATAGCAACTAAAAAAAAGTATTACAAATGTTCTAAGGATTTATATTGCCTTGTGTAATTCTTCTAACAATTCTATGACCTATTGTAACTATGATAAATCTAACAAAAGACTTAGAGAAACTTTATAGACAAAAGTAAACAATGTCATTGAAGGACATAAAGGACTCGAATAGAAATGCATGCCATATTGTTTGATGAGAGAATCGACATATAAAATCATAAATATCAATTTTCCCCAAATTAATTCATAAATTCAATATAGTTTGTTCAAGGTCCTAACAGAATTCGGGTTGGAAAAAAAAAAAAAACTAAACAACCTGGTTCTAAAATTCACAAAAAAGAATAAACATTTAAGAATAGCCCCAAAATTCTGATATCAGACAAGAAGAAAGGACTTGCTCTATTGCTATCATAATGAAAACAGTGTGATAGTAATACAGAAGTAGATTAATAGACTGATGGAGGCGAATAAAGATCTCACAGACACAAACATATATAAACTTAATACAAGATAGGGTTGGCATTGCAGACCAGTATGGAAAATATGAACCATTAAATACTTTTACATATGATACTGAGACAATTAACTTGCCTTTAACAAACAAACAAAATGAATCTATATCCCTATTTCCCAACATCCACAAAATAAAACCCAGCTGGCTCAAAGACCTAGACGCAAAAAAGAAATCTTCAAATCTGTTAGAAGAAAATGAAACAAGACTTCTTTAAATCTTCAGGCTAGGGAAGGAGTACTTTAGTGAAGAACCCTCATCCACCACTCTCCCCCCAAAAAATAAATAAGCAAATGAAACATTAATAAGTTTTGCCCATTCCAAATACAACCCTTCTGTGGACAAAGTTAAAAGACAAACCACAGACTAGGAACAGTATGTAACTGAATTAGTGCCTGGAATATATAAAGAATTTTCAAAAAATCGATAAGAAAAAGACAAACAACCAACAGAAAGGAAGACACACACACACACACACACACACACACACAGAGGAACCAAAAAGAAATGTGAATTGGAGGAGCCAGTACACACAAAAGGAGAGGCTCCCCCTCACTGGTAGTGTAGGACTGCAACGAGATACCATTTCATAGCCACCTGTGGAGCAAGGGTTAAATCTGACAATATCAAGCATCAGTGAAGGGAGGAGAAGTAGGAACTTGTATCCACTGCTGCTAGAGGGATAGCCTGGAATATCTTCCTTGATGAGCAGTTTGGGAGTATCTAGTTAATATTGAGTTGAACTGAAAAAGTGCACAAGGAACAGGAGTCAGCAACTCCATGAAGATGTTCATTGCAGTGCTGTTTATTCTGGGAAGGGAAACAAAAACCTAGAAACAATTTACATGGCTATAAATAGGAGAAAAACAGTGGGCTCTAGTGATAAGACCGTTACTTAACACAGGAATGAACTCAAAAGTTCTCAAAGATGTGAGTGACCAGTAACAACAAACACTTCAAATTGTGGAATAAAACACACACAGGTAAATGAAAAACACATACTGTCACTGACAGGTGTGTATGTGAAAGAATAAGGAAAGTTGACTTGAAGGACATTCAGTAAATTCTTAAAGAACTCAGGTTTCACTGTGCTGTCTGACACCTGACATTTTGTCACATTTTTGTAAAGATGAGTGTTGAAGAAAAAGCAAATGCTTAGCCTCCCTGCTGGGAGAGCTTCTCTTATTGTATGCTTTTGTGCATTCTTTCTGTTTTCTACTTTGCATCAAGGAAGTGAAGAAACATTTTCATCTTTGTGCATGGGCTTGGGGGGCGGGCAGTGTATATGAATCGACTCACATTTTTCAGAAACCTTCCGTATCACATAATCGAAATGCTTTCAAACTTACGACTTTGCATATTGCTTCTCAGAACAGATCTGGGCTGTGTTGTCATAACAACAAACACAGTGATTTGAAATGCAGATTCTTCCTCTTTCACTCTGATGGAAACCAGTGCGGGAGGCAGGATACTTTGTATTGAATATGAGCCTGTTCAAGTCCTGTCATATTAGAAATTGGTTGCATGCCCAGCAGAGAAGAAAGTGTTATGATTTGTGCAGCATCTAAACTAAGAACCATAGAGATTTTCAGGAAAGCCTGTCTATTCAGATTATAAAGTTAAGACACTTAAAATCCTCTTTGAATCTGAGGAGTCCTATAAGACTAGTTTTGTGTTGTGTTGGAGAGGCGGTACGTTAGAGCGGATAAGCATTCTAGCCTGGGAGTCCCACAGATCTGCTTCACAACATCCCAGCCGTGAGGCGTTTGGGCAGATTACTTGCCGTGTTAGTTGGGGATCTCCAGAGAAACAGAACCAGAGAGATGAACGTATATACACATAGAAAGAGATTTATTGCAGTGTTCACTCATGCAGCTGAGGAGACAGGCAAGTCTCAAGATCTACAGAGTGAGTTGACAAGCTGGACACCCAAGAAGAACCAGCATTTCAGTTCAAAGATAGTGAGACAGGAGGAATTTTCTCTTACTCAGGGGAGGGTCAGCCTTTTTGTTCCATTCAGGTCTTCGACTGATTAGATGAGGCTCACCTGCATAGGGAGGGCATTTGTGCTTTTTTAGTCTACAGATTGAAATATTCGTCTCATGCCAAAACTCCCTCATAGAAACACACAGAATAATATCTGGGTACCCTATACCAGTCCAAATGACACAGGCAATTAACCATGACACTTTAATTTTCTAAGTTCTGGTTTTCTCATCTTTGGAAGGCTACTAAGATTAGCCTTTCAGTTATCAACCTCATATATGAAAAGCAAGCTTGAACTTAGTAGATGTTCAATAAATATTTGCCAAATGAGTTAGTACTTTGAACTCAGAGTGGAATCAAGTCTGAATTTTGTGTTTCTTACTCTCTTGGCTTTTATTTTTTTAATACAGTTTTACTAGTCATGGTTGAGTGTCCAAACAATAGATTGCTTAGATCTGCTTGCTTTCATGTTTCAGAGACTCGCTTTGTTCATTCAATATTGTATTAGCAATGTTCATACCTGTCATTGCCTGCAGCTGCAGATATTCAGGTACTGTGGAGAGTATCCCCTCCTGCTGACGGATATTTGCATCTTTCCTAGTTTTTCTGTTTTTGAAACAGTCTTGTCTAGAGTAGGTGGGGTCCACATCTAACATCTTCTCTGAATGTTCTCCTGGGAGAGGAATCGCTGGGCCATAGACATGCAAGTGTTCAGTTTTATAAAATCAAGCTAAATTGTTCCCCAAAGAACTCAGTCTGCTCTTGTTGAATGATAAAATAGTGATCAGATATCCTCTTGCTTGTAGTTAAAAGAAGTGCTGGTAGACTCTCCAAGAGAATGGACAAAAATAGCTTGTGATATTAAGTGTGGGGGGATGGAGAAGGAGCTACAAAGTTAAATGTGATCACAGCCCCATAGAGAAGAGGCAATATGATATCAGAGTGGCAAGAAAAGTCTTAAATAGAGTCTGGAAGCAGACTGACCTGGGGTCAAGCTTTCACTTGCCCACTGCCTGCCTGAGACCTTGAGCCAGTGACTTGACCTCTCTGTGCCCTTTTCATCTCATTTTAAAATGGGAGTAATAAATCAAGCCTATTTCAGAGATAAAAACTGAGCTCATGCATATAGTAAATACTCAGTAATTATGGCCAAAAAAAATCCAAACAAAATTCTAAAAACCAGACAAATATGCATTAGAATGATTACCGAGGTTTATGCAGATCTTAAATTATGAGTGGGTTCTTTTTTCTATATTTAGAGCTCCTGGAAAGTGATTATAGTGCTTTCAAAATAGGAAAATTAATTTTTTTTACAGATTTCATTATTTGCTACTTTGTGTGGATTCCATGTGCTACTTTTATTTACTCACACACCTCTCAGCTCAATGCAGCCCCTCCATGGTGAGCTGGGCCACATATTTGTTGGAGTTCAGTTAATGCTGGCAGAAACCTGATTCCTGACAGGTTATCTCTAGGACCAAGGCTTGCACAAGGTGAGAATATTCCCCAGTGGGAACTTATCAAGGAAAGAAATCTAAGGCATGTAATTAAAAGTTGCATGCAGGAAGTTCCTGTTGTGGCTCAGCGGTAATGAACCCAACTAGTATCCATTAGGATGGCGGTTTAATCCTTGGTCTTGCTAAGTGGCTTAGGGATCCAGCGTTGCCATGAGCTGTGGTGTAGGTTGCAGATGTGGCTCAGATCCTGCGTTGCTATGGCTGTGGCGTAGGCTGGCAGCTGCAGCTTCGATTTGGCACTTAGCCTAAGAACTTCCAGGTGCCGCAGGTGCAGCCATAAAAAAAAAAAAGACAAAAAAACAAAAAGGTTGCATGTAAATTCCACTTTTAGTGGGGCCTGGATTTTCTGAGTATGAGAGTTTGTGCATGGGATTGAAGAAAGAGTTTGGGCCCATAAGAAGTCTGTTTCCTAGCTCTGTGGAGAACAAAATGGCCTTCCTGTGAGTGTGTTCTGAGCATGGATGGAGTCTCTTGAGAGTCTGCAGCTTTGGTACATTCCTTTTTTCTTTTGTCTTGTTTTCATTTTGATACATTCCTTTTATTCATCCAGTAAGTACTTATTAGAAGTTTACTATGTGTCAGACGTTATTATGAATGCTGGAGATACAGAGTGGGACAAACCGAGAAAGATTCCTTCATCATCTCTTCTAGGAGGTGTAGTGACCGTGAACAAGTGTATAAGTAAATAAGGCAATTATAGATCCTAATCAGTTCCTTGAAGAAAGTGAAGCGGCTGTGATGGAGGATAATGGAAGTCATTTATGGAGATAAGATCAGGAAGGACCTTACAGAGGAGGTGACATTTAAGCTGAGATCAGAAGGATGTGGAAGAGCCAGTCACCGGAAATCATTTCAGGCGAGGGAACTTTTTTTAAAATGCAGAACCTTTATTCAAGGAAAATCACAATATGTTCTAGGAACTTTCAGAGAGACTAGCGTGGCTAGGGCATAGTGATTGAGATGGCAGTTCTCCCACAAAAACACTTAGAAATGCTTCACAAACATAGCAAGCATCGTTTTAAATGCACAAATGAGCTCCCAAGAAAGTAGAAGTGTTTCAAGGGACCAGAAACAAACAAGGAAGTGAAAAGCTGTCTTTTTTTTTTTTTAGGGCCGCACCTGCAGCATATGGAAGTTCCCAGGCTAGGAGTTGAATCAGAGCTGTAGCCACTGGCCTACGCCACAGCACAGCAACGTCAGATCCAAGCCATGACTTTGACCTACACCACAGCTCATGGCAATGCCGGATCCTTAACCCACTGAGCAAGGCCAGGGATCGAACCTGCATCCCTATTGATGTGGTCAGATTTGTTTCCACTGAGCCACAATGTGAACTCTGGAAAAACTATCTTGATGACACAGGAGTGAGAGTTTTTAATGCCTAGAAATATACAGAGATTGAGGTCTTGGACCTTGGAAGTGGGTAGTGAGAGAGAAGAGTCTCCCTTTGAGGCTAGGACTCTGGGGGAGGGGGTGCTAATACCCCCTGCTCTGTGAAAGGGTAGATGGAGAGAAACTACGTGTGCACCCAGGTCGATAGCGGCAGAGCTTGTGTTACTCTGTATGGGTCCAAAAATCAATACAAAGAACTTGCTATCACCTAGGCTGGGGTTCAAGTTTATACCACCCACATCTCCCCAGAGGCCCCAAGTTGAGAAGGATTTAAAACACTAGGACCAAACAGGGATACTCATGGACATATCTTCAACTCAGCTCCCACAAAGTTCCCACAGATCCAATGAAGATCTGCTGAAAATGAGCTCCCAATCTCAAATTAAAATGTGCAAGGAAAAATTTCACCATGTGCAAAAGTCAGAGGGTACAATAATCCGAAGGCTAGATACTTTTCCCTGAGAATGACAGTTAAAAGATCTAAAAAGCTATATTATGTACTTAAAGTCATAGAAAGGCTCTTAAACGTAAAGTGTGACAGACACTCTAAAGATTTTAAAAAAAGCACCTTTTTAAAATAGTTTAATAGGAGTTCCTAAGGTAGTAGAGTGTGTTAAGAATCTGACTGCAGTAGCTCAGGTCACTGCTGAGGTGTGGGTTTGATCCCTGGCACAGTGGGTTAAAAGGATCCAGCATTGTTGCAGCTATAGTTTGGATTCAATGCCTGGCCCCAGGAACTTCCATATGCTGCAGGTGAGGCCACTAAAAAAATAATACCAATACAATTTCTGTATTTAAAATAGTTAAATCGGTGGGGAGGCGGCAAGATGGCGGAGGAGTAAGAAGTCGGGCTCACCCTCTCCCACAAATACATCAAAAAACGCATCTAAATATAAAACAAGTTGGACAAATCATCATCTGAATGCTGATCAATTTAAACCTCCAAAAACTGCAAGAAACCCTTGAAATAACTGGGTAGAACAAGTGAAGAAAAAAAAAAAAAAGGAGAGAGAGAAAGGAAAT
>PVHT021183551.1:5303040-5327990 GCA_004024745.2 Catagonus wagneri
GGGTGGGAGGGAGTGGGGATAACTACTGCTTTAATGATGGAATAGCAAGGAGCTCCAACTGTAATGCACGGGGAACTATATCTAATTACATGTGACAAATCCATATATGTACATGTAATCGGGTCACCACATGGTGCAGTTGGAAAATCTGACAGAAATCTGTAAACCAGCTATAATGCAAAAATTAAAAAAAAAATTAAATTAAAATAAATAAATAAATAAATAAATAAAATAGTTAAATCAAAAATTTTAGACGATGACGTGAACAGCAGATTAGTCAGATATGAAAAAAAAGTTAATAAACTAGAAAATGTTAGGAAATTACTCAGAATGTATTACATAGAGTTAAAAGGTGAAAGACATGAAAGAAAGTTTAAATGAAATACAGGATTCAATGAAAGGATCCAGTTTACTTTTACTTTTTTTATTTTCTTTTTTTAATTACTTAATGAATCTTATTACAATTACAGGTATACAAAAATCATCACAACCAAATTTTATAGCATTTCCAGTTTACTTTTAAAAAGTATTCCAGAACATGAGAATAGAGAGAACTGGGAAAGGGCAATATCCAAAGTTATTACGACTGAGAATGTTCAGAATTTAAATGATAGGCATTAAATGGAATAATGGTCACTCACAGGCACCAAGTTCTACTCCCTGGGACCCTTAAATGTCACATTGTAGGAAAAGTGGTCTTTGCCAGTCTGATTACGTTAAGGACCTTAAGATGAAACAGTTATTCTGGATTACGCGGGGCCCTAAATAAAATCACAAGTGTTCTTTTAAGAGGGAGGCACTATGCTGTTTAACAGACATTGACCCAACACTGTAAATCAACTATACTCTAATAAAAAATACAAGAGGGTGGCAGAAGAAGGGAGTGTCCTGGCGATGTAATGATTAGGATTCAGGGCACTCAGTGTTGTAGCCCGGGTTCAATCCCTGGTCTGGAAACAGATTTCACATCAAGCCACTGCACAGTGTGGCCAAAAACAAAAAAAGAAAAAGAAAGGGAGAGAGAGCGGGGGTGGGGGTGGGGGTACAGAAGTAGGTGTCCTACAGGCACACAGAGAAGGCAGTGGCAGCAGGATGGAGCAGAGAGAGATTTGGCCTTGAAGATAGGAGTGACATGGCCAGTAGCCAAGGAATGGCAGCAACCACTAGAGGCTGAAAGAGACAAGGAACAGATTTGTCCACAGAACCTCTGGAGGGAGCACGGCCCTGTCAGCACCTTGATTTTGGGTCCAGGACAAGGATTGTTGACTTATGGCCTCAAGAACTAGAAAGAGTAAGTGTAAATCATGATAAATCATCACGTTTGTAATAATTCCTTACAGAAACCCTACAAGACAGACCTAAACAGCAGGTTACAGGAAGGATGAATAAAAATAAATCTACAACTAGACACACAATAGTGAAACTGGAGAATACCAAAGACAAAGAAAAGTCCTTGAAGGCACCCAGAGAGAAAAATGCAGGAGAGCAACGATCAGAGAGGTGATATATTTTCAAGGTGTTAATATGATCCAGAAGACAGTGGGATCTTATCTTAAATTTGCCTGCATAAACAAATTATCATTCAAAAGTGCAGGTGAAATGAAGACTTTTCAGGCAGGCAAGGCTGAGTTTACACTAACAGAATCTTATTGAAAGAACTACTAAGTGGTGAATTTCAGAAAAAAAAGGGAGGAAAAACCCAGAAAGACAAAGTGAGATACGAGAAGCTATGCTAAACAATGAAACTGAAAAATATGTGATAAAATATAAACAAGCATCAAATATATAAAACAGCCACAACAATAATAAAATTTTGGGTGTTCCCATTGTGGTGCAGTGGAAATGAATCCCACTAGTATCCATGAGAATGCGGGTTCGATACCTGGCCTCACTAAGTGGGTCAGGGATCTGGCGTTGCCTTGACCTGTGGTGTAGGTTGCAGATGTGGCTCGGATCTGGCGTTGCTGTGGCTGTGGTGTAGGCTGGCAGCTGTAGCTCCAATTCGACTCCTAGCCTGGTAACTTCCATATGCTGTGGGTGTGGCCCTAAAAGAGCAAAAAAAAGCAAAATAAAATAAAATTTTGACTTAGAGACTTCTTTGAATAGAAGGTGAGATTAATATACCAAACAGTAATAATATACTAGATGGAAGTGTTTGAGTGTAAAAGGTCTAAAGTCATTGCATTGTTCAGGATTAGAGAAGGGATACTGATTGACTTCTGACTGTATTAAGTAAAATATGCATGTAACGTAGAAATTTAACCAACACAATCAGTAATACGAAAGAGGTGGAAAAGTCAGTGAAAACACACCACAAACAGCAAGTACGAAATGAGATCAGCAAAATAAATCTGTGTATCAGTAGATAATCTAACTTTATCAAGGATCACAAAGAGTAGAAAAAAACTACCTTTGATGATTAAACAAAAGCTGTATGCTTTAATGTGTTTTTTATTTGGCCACACCTGCAGCATGGGGAAGTGTCCAGGCCAGGGACTGAACCTGCACCACAGCAGCGCCCTAGTCATTGCAGTGATGCTGGATCCTTAACCTGCTGTGCCACAAGGGAACTCCTCGCTCTTTGTTTTTATAAGGAAACACCTAAGATAAAAGAACTCAAATACTTAAGAATTGTAAAGAAAAAAATCCAAATCTTTCATTATTTAAAGACAAAATTAGCTACATAGAAAATTCAAAGAATCTACATACCAACTCATCAAACTAAGTCAAGAATTTGGCACTTTTGCTGGGAACAGGCTCAAAAATACAAAAATCAATTTTATACATCAGCCAAAACAACTGGAAAATGTAGTTTTAAAAAGATAGCATATACACTAGCAATAAAAACTTAAAGATACTGAGAAATAAACCTTTATGGAGAAATTTCTAACTTTATTAGAAGACATAAAAGAAGACTTAGAGAAATGGAGGAATAGAAATGGAAGTGATGGGCCATATTCATTAGTGAAAGAACCAATGTTATAAAATGGAAATTCTCCCAAATCTGTGTATAAAGCTAATATAATTCTAATCATGACCCTAACAGAATTCTCCATGAAAATCATATAAGGAAAATCAAAGAGGCAAATTATTTTTAGAAAGAACAGTATGGGGAAGGGACTTGCGAGAATATAAAGTTGTAATAAAGACAGTCTGACATTGACTGAGAGCTAGATAAAAAGATCAATGGAATCAAATAGAGTGCTCAGATTTAACCCTATATATGTATAAGAACTTAAACCACAATGTGTGTGGCCTTATAAGTCAGTGAGAAGGAAGAACTGACAGGAAATAGTACTGGGATTGCCATTTCTCCCATGTGGAAAAAAATCAATTATATTCTTATGTCAATACATAAAAACCAATCCCATTCAATAAAACCTAAATACACACCACAAAGCTTTAACATATTTGAGAGAAAGTATAGGAGGATGTCTTTATGACTTCTTGGTGGGTAATGTCTTTAAAATATACAGACAATTAAGAAAATGTGATAAATCTGACTACAGTTGAAATATCTAGGAAACAAAGTCACTGCAAACAAAGTAAAAGCACAAATCACAGAAATTGTAGGTACTTATACATAAAGCCAAAAAAAGTTAGCATCCAGAATATATCAAGAATATCTACAATTCCAAATCGAGTAGATTTCTTATGCATAAAACCAAAAAGTAGCATCCAGAATATACAAAGGATACCTACAATTCAGTGTGAACAAGACATCCCAATCGATTAAAAGATAAAGGGTATGAACAGAAAATTCGAAAAAGGCGAAACTCGAATGTACCATAAGCATGTAAAAAAAAGATGTTCGACCTCACTAGTACCCAGGGAAATGCAAAGTAAAGCAGGGAGATCTTTTCCACCCATCTCAGCCCTGGCAGGCCCTTCTGCCCAGATGCTACAGGAGTTGCAGAAAGCCAGGGCAGAGAAACATCCAAGGCTCAAGACACATTTGGGACTAGATTGGCAACAATTATAATGACAACATCAAGAGCTGGAGAGGATGTAGAGAAATAGGGATCTTCATATGTCCATGGAAGAGAAAATTAGTTCAGTTTAGAGAGGAATTTGGCAATATTTAGTACCACTGGGGGAAGATATATCCAAAAAAAGACTCCCACATGTTCATAAGGAAACTGAAAGCGGAAGACTACTGATTGTAGCGCTACTTGTAATAGGAAAAAAAAAAGAGAGAGAGAGATATTTTTGTGGGGGGAGGGGACGCCTATAATCCATTAAGAGAAAACTAAATGAATAACTTGTAGTATATTTGTGCAATATAATGTTATACAGCAGTTAAAATGATTGAACCAGGGCTAAGTGCACCAACAAGGATGCAACTCTCAAAACATAATGAAGAGAAAACAATTCAGAATGATTCATGATTTATTAGCATGATATCAATTGTTTTACGTTGAAAGAAAGTAAAACAGTCTTATATACAATACTACACCTGTGTGCGTAGGATATTTACATATGTAGCAAAAGTAGAAAAACAGGCACATCGATAAACATCAGTCCCTCTGGGAGGATTGAAGGAGAATGAGATCAAGAAGGAACACACAGGGAGTTTCAGTTGTATCTATGAAACTTTAATGCTATTAAGTGAGTAAGTAAGCAAAGCAATTAGGCAACTTTTGTGATGGTGGAGGCACATTATTCTCTTTCTTTTTCCCGTATGCATGAAATACTTTTATAATAAAATATTTTAAATTAACTTAAAATTTTTGACTTTTAAAAAACTAAATAGGAAAACTAGTCCAGAGGCTATTGTATTCATTTAGACAATGGGGAGATGATAATACTTACTGTGACTGGGGTTGGTGGGGGTGGGGGATAGAAGATAGAGAGATGGATAGAACCCAGGTGTGTTTCGGAGGTAAAATCGGGTAAATTTACTGTGTCAGATACAGCAGGTATAACAGACACAGACTGTACCCTGCCTGTGATCTGTTGATCTTTCTGGGTGCTAGACTGAGTCCCACCTGCTAGTGTCTACATTGCTGTGCTGAGAGCTCTTCTCCTACCCATCTCCAACTGTCGAAAGCTGCACTGCCCCCTGGTGGTAGACCAGATATGCTGAGGAAGGCAGCAATCTTGTAAATGGCATGTAAATACCCCAGCTCCCACGTCTCCAAGCTGGGATAATTCCGAGGCTTGTGCTTCACACCATTTCCCAAAGCTTCCCTGTAGAATTAAGCTTCAGGCAGCCTCCAAGGCAGCAGATTTAAGAGTACACACTGTCTTCCCGTCCCTGTATCCCTTCCCCTACTTCCCTACCAGTGTGAGCCTCACTCCTCCCAATGAATCGCCTTCATTTGTGTCTTTGTCTTGATCCACTTCTGGGAGAACCTACACTAAGGCAGAAGGCATACTTCCAAAGCATGCCAACATGCCACCAGGTACCTCACTAATGTCACTCCTAGTCTAGCAAGGAGAGAGGGGAAAAAAAAACAAATATTCCAAAGGCTGTGGGCAGGCCAGTGAGTGATAGGTCACATGCAAGAGTTAAAAAACATGGCTGGGGGCAGAAGAGAAAATGAGCTGCTTAAGGATTTGCAGAGAAATGATGATGCCTTCCTGCCTCACGGAAATAAGTGAAATTCCAATGGCAGCAGCTCTGGGCTTGTGCTAGTCTATATAGCAGCACCTCATCTGGGGACTCCTTTGACAGAATGAGGAGTTTAGCACCACCTGAATACGTGCTATCCTGTGTCTAATCCCTCTGTAATGCAATTTATTTGCATCCACATTCCAGACGTGTCTACAGAGCAGGATTTGGTGCTGATGATTTCTGCTGCGATAAAAAATATTATTGAATGTCACTAGGGTGACTTTCTGATAAGGCATCACATAGCCAGCCAGTTTCTCCAAAGTGGGGATTTTCAGCAGTGAATTAGAAAACATTTGCCTTGGCAGTAATATAAAAAATTATGGCTCAAATTTTAAATTTTATCATAAGTAAACAAACAATAGCCCAGCAGTATTCTCATCATGTATTATTCCGCTGATAACACTTCACCTTTAAGCAGAGTGGTTTTTTTAAAACTCTAAATCCATGCACCTGGCAACTGTTATCAACAACAAAAACATTGTAGCGAGGTTCTTAGCATTTCCCTGGCTGCTGATTTGGAAAGAAAGATGCTTAACTTGGCTTCACCCTCTCACAAAGGTGAATAAAGAAATCCCTAGGGAAGCCAGCTTGGGCTTCTCAGTATACGGTGTATTTAAACAATGCTGTGGAGTCAATGAAACCCATCAGTTCAAATGACCATCAGTGAAGGGAGCCTAAGAGGTTGTCTTCTCCCTGCTGGCTGGTGTAAAAGCAGAGAACCAGTGGCCACTGTAGGCACAGGCTGTGCAAGGAGGCCCCCAGAAGAGCAGCCCTGATCTTTGGGGCCAGCAGAAAATCTTATCTTCTGAAATGGAAACTATAGGAGAACCACATGTATAAAGTTCTGCCCCTTCTAGATGTGTCCATAACAGGAGATGGCCTGTTAACTTACTAATGGAACCAGGGTGTATCTCACAGTCACTCCAAGAATCTGTAGGTTCAATGGATATAAGCATTATGAAACCTTGGAGAGATCTTTCCAAAGCCAAGTTCTAGAAGTTAGAAGCTCAATGTCAAAAAGAAGCAAGTTCAGATTTTGACTCCAGAGCTTCATGGCTGTATGTTACTTAACCTCTCTGAGTCCCAGTTTCCTCATCAGTAAACTCTAAAGCCATGTATGCAGACTTGTTGCAGTGATTAAAGGAGATAATACATGTTAAAGGAATTTAACGTATGCCTGGTGCATAGTAAGTACTCAGTAGACTGCCACTGTTACTATTACTGTCAGAATGTAGCCACTGGAAAGAAAACTCTACTTAGGGAATTCTGTAGAAAACTCTACCTGCATGAGTATATTGTAAATTTTCTGGGACTCTTGGTACAAAGAAAATGAAATTGGAGATTAGGAATTTGTCAGAATTTATCAGCATCAAGCAAGGAAAATGAGACTCTGTAGACAGTAAGCCTTGCTCTTTAGACAGTTAATCTGACTTTCCTGGCTTAAGGGAGAAATTTTTCAGGCAAACCAGCTCCTGTCTTTTAATTGTATACTCCCCAAGCAACTTCTGGTCTGTGACTTGATCTAAGTAAAGCAGGCCAAATGGCTGTCCCCAACTCTGAAGCCAGGATTTTCTCCCACTAGCAGTCATGAAATTAGCTTCTGGCTCATCCCTCAGTGTCTTGTGAGTTCGCTGAGTCAGTCACCAGCGTGCTTCTGAGTACAAATAAAAATCAGGCTTCTGCATCTGCAGAAATGACAACCAGTTGGAGATGTGTGATGACCCCCCCTCCCCATCTAGAAACTGTCCTCCTGTGAATTCTTGTCTGCAACCCCTAGCCTGCATTTCAGATGCAACTGTCCATATTGAACGCTCAGTAAGCATAGGGGAAAGGGCAACGGATCCTGTGTTTGTCATTCCTATGTGAGTTTTATCGAGCATCTTCAAGAAAAGTTCTGTCTCTTGAGAGCTCTCTGTTGTTCTATGATAACAAGTAAACTTTCACAGAGAAGTGAATTAGGCTCAGAGAAGGGCAGTGACTTTCTCAAAGTCACCAAGTGTAAAGGCAGAATCTGAATCTTCCTGGGTCTGGGGTCTGTGTCCTCTCCACCCTCCCCTGCCAAATCCCATGTCATTGCCTGTGAAGCCACTCCCCCTCCCAGCACCTCCTCCGTCACAGGACACAAATGCCCAAGTGGCTCTGTCTGAGCTGCTCTGTAGGAAACATTTACCTTTCTCCTAAACTTGTCAAGAGGTAGGGCTTGTTCTCTCTGGGTAGGAGTCCATCCCACACAATGTGCATTGGGTTAAAACTAGATACACCACCCCAGTCAAAAGGCCATTAAGTCGTACGTAATCAGCTTGCCTCAGTTATAAATCATTGTTTTCTCACAATTATTCAGGGAAAAGCTCCCAGTGAGTTTTTTTTAATGATTTTTATTTTTTCCATTAGAGTTGGTTTACAGTGTTCTGTCAATTTTCTACTGTACAGCAAAGTGACCCGGTCACACATACGTATATACATTTTTTTCTCACATTATCCTCCATGAGGCTCCATCATAAGTGACTAGGTACGGTTCCTGGTGCTATACAGCAGGATCTCATCGCTTATGCACTCCAAAGGTAATAGTCTGCATTCCCAGTGAGCTTTTAAACATTAATTGGAGTAATCAGTGGCCCGGTTCTTGTGTAGCGTGGGCACCGCTCACATCCCATTCAGCCCTTGGTTATTGATCACATATCACCATATGTTCTCCTCTTGTTACAGATTTGATTGGGGTGTTATGATCTGTCTTCCAACAGTGGCTTTGAAATCTCTGTCCTAGGGGTCACAAGGAGAGCTACACTGAACGATGACATATCTGTGTACCCCTGGTTAGTACTTAGAATGGACTTTCCCATAAAGACCCATGGGAACTCTTTTGATGATCCTAAGGTCTTGCCTGCTTACTTAGCACCTGCCCCACCCCCACCCACCCACAATGAACTTCCTTGGAGCCCTGGTGTTCCTTGGAATGGAATTTAAGCACAGCTGATTTTTTTTCTTTAGTGTTATTATAGGACAATGAATGAACAGTGATTGTGAGACATATGTTAAATAAACCATGTTTCCCAAATCCCAGTCTTTGGGTCACAAGCAAATTGTATCAGTAAGTTTGAAGAATTCTACCTTAAGTTGTCGAACAGTAGTCTTCATTCAAAAATTCTCAGAACCAGAGTTCCCCTGTGGCTCAGCGGTAACAAACCCAACTAGTAACCATGAGGATGCGGGTTTGATCCCTGGCCCTTCTCAGTGGGTTAAAGATCTGGCATTGCCATGAGCTGTGGTGTAGATTACAGACATGGCTCAGATCCTGCGTTGCTGTGGCTGTGGTGTAAGCCAACAGCTGCAGCTCCAATTTGACCCCTAGCCTGGGAACTTTCATATGTTGTAGGTCCACCCCCCCCAAAAAAAAATCTCAAAACCTTTTTTTGTGCCAGTGGGCATTATAACTCTCAGAAGAGACTCCCAAACTCTTCTAGCTATATAGAATTCCTATGTATATCTTTTATATTTGGCAAAACTAAGCTTTTTGAAATACGGACATAGGCATTGGGCCCTCTAGCTCCCACATATATTAGGTCTAGAGGACACTCCTTTCCAAGGTCTAAATAAACAAGTAAAAATGCATTTATAAACTTCAACCTGTTTCCAAAGGAGTTTTCTGTTAAGCAGGTAATGACTGCCCCATGAAATTATGTATGTATAAAACAAAGTAATGGTTTATACGTACCATTATAACACGTTGCATGGTACGTGGGCCATGAGGCTAATCCTCTGAAATCAATATCATTATTTTTGCAAAGTGAATTTTGTTAACTCCAGTGATGGGTTTGAAAAGACCATCTTAGATATTCCCAATGTACTTTGACGTAGTAAAGGTTTTGAGAAATTTTACCAGTGAAAGAACCTAGTCAACCATAGTGAAAAAGAAGAAAATAGGCAAGTCAATATTCTACCCTTGTTATCTCATTTATTTATTTTTAATTAATTATTATTATTATTTTTTTTTTTTTAGGGCTGCACATGTGGCATATGGAAGTTCCCAGGCTAGGGGCTGAATCAGAACTACGGCTGCTAGCCACAGCCACAGCCACAGCAATGCAGGATCTGAGCCGAGTTTGCGACCTACACAACAGCTCACAGCAATGCCGGATCCTTAACCCACTGAGCAAGGCCAGGGATTGAACCCGTGTCCTCATGGATACTAATCAGGTTCGTTACCACTGAGCCACAATGGAAACTCCTACCCTTGTTATTTTAAATTTAAGTTATAATCTGTGTTTTAGGCTTTGGCTGATGAGTTTCAGATTCTGGGTTCTGTTAAGAACTGATCTGAGTGTGCATCAAAGAACATCCATGGGCTTCTGTGTTTATTCAGCTAACTGCCCCAAGAACACTTGATCAGTCAGTATGAGGTCATGAATTAAATCACTATAACAAGCCCAATGGGGAAAAACTTCCTTCTTTCTTTCAACAGCACAGGCAGACAGCTTAAAGTATTAGCCTGGCCTGGAACAAAGTGCCACATAGTGCCTCAGACACAAGATCAAGCCGCATCATCCAGAATCTAGAGAAGATTCTCAATCTTTAGTGATATCCTTTAAGCAGTTCTTTATGTTTTATCTCTTAACCATTTCTCCCCTTTCAAGAAGAGGAAACAGAAAACCTTACTGTGTGACTGAATTTGGTCCAGATGCCCCTAGAGTGCTAAAAACATGATGCCTGAAATTTGAATTCAGTTAGATGAGCTCTATGTCACATTCTTACACCCCAGAAGGTATAACATACAGAATGCATCAGCTCCTGTGAACTTCTGTTGTGCGGTCTTGGAGGGAGGGAGGTTCCTAAGAGGTGGTAGCTAATCTCTGGGCCCTGCAAACATTCTGAGACCATGGTCTACATCACAGATTCTTAATCCCTTCAGTTCTTCTTATGATCCTAGTAGAAGAAAAGTCTCCCCTGTGGAGCCTCATTTCATTGTGTTTCTGCAACTCTGCTTGACTTCTGACTATGAAGCTTGGGTCGAAGATTCTTTGCCTAAGGGCTTACTTGATCTGCAACAGTGGTTTTCTAACTTTTAAGAATAATGCAACCTTTTTCAGATACTATCTTGCTCAAAGTATTATTTCTATAAACAGAGAGGACAGGGAGCTGATCTCATGGTAACCATTTTGAAGATCCTAAGGTCTTGCCTGCCTGCCTAGCACCTGCCCCACCCCACCACAATGAGCTTCTTTGGAGCCCTGGTGTTCCTTGGAATAGAATTTGGGGAACATTGTCTGATGATAAGACTTCTGGACTAAGAGTCAGGAAACTTGGGTTTCATCTTGGCTTGACCACCAGCCTCAGGCTGAGGTCTGTTAAATTATTTGAACATTCTATTTTTTTCTCTATCAAATGGAAGAAAATAGCATGTGTCCTCTTTTTTTTTCCCCACAGGGTCATTGTGATATATCAGATATGTTCAGATACGCTGAAATAGTTGGCACTGTGGTCATTTTATGCTTTTCAATGTACTTTCACATCTGTTAATTTGTTTTTGTATTAAAACATCCATAAAACAGCAATAGGACAAATGCTAATAAAATGTGAAATATCTCTGGAAGAATTTCAAGTGATAAACAGAAATCAAGTTTCCGAAGGCTTCAGCTACCCCTAATCCATGCAATACCAAGGAAAATAAAAACCGGTTATTAGGTATTGTTTATTGACAGACAGGCACTGAAGAACTCAATTCCCTTTCCAGCTCGTATTCACCCCTGTAACTCTGGATTCTAATCCCTCCCTCATTTTTGGCCCATGTGGTTCAGATGGCCCAGCTCCTAATCACTCGACTCCAGGGGTGGATCTATGACCCAAGCCTGGCCAGTTGAAGCTCTCTCCTGGGACATTTGCTGGAATTGTTGGGAAAGAAGCAATTTATTTTCTAGAGAAGGCAGGCACTAAAGAACACATAAGCCTAGAATTGTCCATGCCAGCGTTACCTACATAGGGAAAGACCCAGACTGAGAATCTAGCCAACAACAACAACAATACTCAAAAATAGATGCGAGGGACAGAGTTCTAGGTACATAAACTGAGCCCCTGGATACAGATGTACATGGTGCCACCTCTGGACACTTCTGTTACCTGACACAGCAGATTCCTCTTTTTGGCTTGAGCTAGTTTGAGTTGTGTTTCTGACACAGCCAGAAGAGTCCCAACTAACATGATATGCTGAAGCTCTCTAAACCTTGGGTTTCTTCTTCAGAAAATGACACTACACGCCTTACAGGTTGTTGTGAAGATTAAAGGAGATAATGGCACAAAGATTACACCCAACAAATGGTGCTCTCAACATCATACTTCACAGACGCTGCTCATTTAATCCTCTGAGCTCAGAGGTGAATTATCTTCATTTCACAGATCAGATGGCTAGAGCAGAGAGAAATTAGCCCCCCTTCATCTAGAGCCTATAGCAAGTAACAGGGTTAGGAGTTAAGCTCAAGGCTCTCCGAGGCATAATCCATGTACTTTTCACCAAGCCCCCTCTCTTGCAAGACCAAGGGCACTCAGACTGCTCAGAGCCACTGCTGCCTGGTCTAACTGAAGGCCACTCACATAGACATTGACCTAAATAGTACCTTCTAGAGTTGTGCAGTGCACAGCATGTCGCATACCTGACAGTCCTAAAAGCTACAGACACACAGGGGGCCTTGTAAGGACAACCACTAGAGAGATATTCGGGATGTTTATTTTGCAGATGACCCATTTGCTCCTCAAAACCATAGCCCAGGACCTTCCCATTTCTAATATGTTTGGCCCAAGCTTCCAATCGGTCCTAAGCTGCTTTGCCAAAGGAAAGAGGGCGAACAGCTTCCTTGCTTGCCAAGCCACTGCCAGCATGGTCTCTGGGCTGGCAAATATGCTCTGGTTTAGTGTAAGCAATTCTCATATCACGGATAAATCATCCTCTGCTCTTTGGCTTTCTCCAGCAGGGGAGAAAGTTATGTAGAAGCACATCACGAAAACGTGTGAATCACTTGAATAAAACAAAGCTCCCTCTGGCCCTCAAAGATGTCTGACCAGATGGATTTCTAGGACTCATTGAAGGTGTGGGTTCAAGGCTTAAGTGGGGTCAAAGAGAGTCCTTCTGAGGTCTATGACTTCACGAGAGTACAGCCTGAACCCAGCTGGGCAAGGGTTGGCCGAGGCAGGTCCCTCCCTTTACCTTGCATTTGCAAAGCCTGTCTTTAGGGTCAGGTCACGGGACGTGGAGCCTACACAACATCTTCCCAGGTCTCAGGAGGCCCCTGCCATAGCTGGGGACTTTGGGAAGGCTGGTTAGTCTTCCTCATCTCCTGAGTTAGCACCCCAACTGTGATGCTCCCTTGCTGTCCTGGGCAGCCAGCCCCTCAAGGAGATTCGTGGTAACCTTGAGCCTCCCTTAGATCGCGGTCCAACAGAGTCCCAGGAAAGGCCCTGCCAGGACCCCACAAGCCCCAGCAGGGGATTCTGGAGACTGGAGTCAAATCTCCAGAAGATTAAAAACAGCAGTGCTGTGACACTGTGATATCCTCTGAGCCCCAGGGCCCCTAGCCTTGGGCTAAATGCTACACACTGACTACCTACCTTGGTCTTCCTTTATAGGTAACGAAACGCAGACTCTGAGAGGTTACTGATTTGTCCCAGGTCACTTGGCAAGTAGGTGGCAGAGCTGTTTGTCAAATCTGTCTGATTCCATTTCCTTAAACCAACACGTTCTCCTGCCCATCCCTTATCCACCCTCCGTCTCGAGCAAGTTCTTTTCTCTGGATATAGAAGACAGCTCTTTGCAGTTGCAGCCTATTTTGTTTGTTTATTTATGGCTTCACCTGCCGCACATGGAAGTTTCCAGGCTAGGGGTCGAATCAGAGCTGTAGCTGAGGCCTACGCCACAGCCACAAGCAACACCAGATCCAAGCCGCATCTGTGACCTACACCACAGCTTGAGGCGACACTGATTCTTAACCCACTGAGCAAGGCCAGGGATCAAACCCACATCCTCACAGATACTACTCAGGTTCTTAACCCACTGAGCCACAGTGAGAACTCCTAACTGTGGCCTAATTTGAGACACTGTTCTGAAGAGTGGTTTCCCAACTTATTCGGACTGGAAGTCCTTACAGCTCCCAAGCTCCCTAACCTCATCTCCTTCCCTCTCATTCTTACTTACTCTGCTCTGGCCACACTGGCCTTTTGGCTCTTGTTCAGACACAAAGAACCCATTCCCACTTCAGGGCTTTTGCATCTTCTGTTATTTCTTTCTGGAACGTTCTTCCCTCCAGATAGTCACATGGCTCCCACACTGACCTCCTTCAGGGCTCTGCTCAGATGTCACCTCATCAGAGAGGACTGCCCTGATGACTTTAGTTGCAACAGCATACCGTCACCCTGTCCCTGCTCTGCCTTGACTCTGAGGCCCTTACCTACCTCACTTTCCAGCATAGCATGTGTCACCACCAGGCTTAGCTATGGTTTGTGTTTATTGTCTGTCTTCTCCCCTCACGCCCACTCATTGAACATTTCATGAAGGCAGGGACTTTTTCTGATTAATTCCAGCCATATGCCTGGACTCCAGAACAGTGCCTGGTACATGGAACTACTTGATAAGTATCCATGAATGAATGAATGAATGAATGAATGATGCACTGAGACCCCAGGCTGACCCAGCTGTGGTTTGCCCTTATCCATGAATACCATCAATAGTTAGTAATTCAAGAATCAGCTCGTTGGTTGTGCTGAGCCAACATCTTCCAAAGGCCAGTGTTGCAATGAAGACCTCTGCTCAGACCTTCAGGGCCCAGGATGGTCAGGAGGGAGACAAAGGAAGTAAAGAGTCACATGTCCAGCTCCTCTGGCTCTAGCCCAGTGCCTTGCAGACTGTGATGTTCAGAGCTAATTCAGGAGAAGGAAGTCAGCCCTTGAGAATGCTTTGGCTGCTTCTCATTGCACCAACCATAACTTCAGGGACTGCTGTTGCAGTGCCTTCTGTCCTTTTACTTCCTTTAACCTCTCTTTTTCTCATTCTCTGGATTATTCTTTCATGTAGTCAGTAATTACAGTCAAAGTAGCTACTGCATGCCAGGCATAGAGCTGAGTTTTGGACATGCAGTGATGACCATGTGCCTCCAGTAGCCCCCTACCAGGGAGACAGATATGAACCTACCAACCCCAAGTGAATGCAGAATCATGAACTTTCAGGAGGGCTATAAAGGGAAGTCCTGAAATAGAACTGACTCAGCCGGCAGAGGTCCAAAGATGCTTTTCTAAGGAAGGGACATTTCAGGTGGAACCTCTAGTATGTGTGAGTGTGCTCAGGGCTGTGGTTCATGCTGCCAGTCACCTTTCCCTCTGGCTTCTCCAGCCGTTGTTAATGAGTACCAGCAAATTACTTGAGCTCTCTTTGTCTCAGTTTCCTCTTCTGTGACCTGCCTCCTTGTGGTGTTATGATGTTTGGTATACATAAACTTTTAGAACACAGAGTAGGCACTGTTGTAATTCCTTTTTGGAGAGGTTGCCCCAACTCGCCCAGTCTTTCAACCAACTGGAACGAAGAGGAAAAAGTCAGTAGCAAAGTCCTTATCATACATGTACGTGTGTATGTTGTATGTGTGCGTATATATTTGTTAGCGCAAGTGCAAGTGTAGTCTTTATGGAATTGATTGTCACTCTTAAGTGATGTTTATAATTTAGGAATAATTTGATTGAGTGTGTGTTTGCCACCCACCAAGCAAACCTGTGCCCACCACAAGGCAAAATTTGGAAGTTCCTTCACCCTGTGGTTGTGCTCAAGTTTTTAGGTCCTCAGTGATATAAATTATTAGTCAAATTCGTAATGGATGACCTGTAAATGAACTTCAGATTATGTTCTTCCTAGTGCATTGTACTGCAATGGACCGTGGCTCAGGATCTTCAAAATGGAATTCTATCAGGTTGGCTATTGGCAATAGCCCTACTCAGTGGATTCAATAAGCATTTGGCTGGTTTCCTTGACCTGGAATCTATCAAGTTTGAATAAGGGTTCTCTCAAAGTTGGTGCCATATTCCATGTAATTCTCACGTTCTGATTTATGTCAGGTTTAAAATGCCTTATATGATAGCTTATCTTAATTAAAGACTATTTTGGAGGAATGAACTCATTAAAATTCAGAGAATGTGCACATTCTGTGCTCTTAATTTCCAATATTCCATGACTCCTCAAGGTGCTAGCTCAGGAGTTTAAGTTAATAAATGAGCTCAGAAAGGCCCATGCTTTCCATTGTGGGAACACGTCCCAGTGGCTTAGATGCTTATAGACATTCTGCAGGGCACGCCCTCCAAATTCAAATGGTTTTTCTAACCAGAAACCATAATTCTTTCCAGAGAGTCGCTGTAATTTCTTGATATAAAAAGAAATAGATATATTCAATCAGATCAAACAAGAATTCAGCACAAACAGTTCATTATATTGAGCTCAAATTGAATTCCATGCAGATCTTTTCTAAATTCTGTAAAGCCATTAATTTGCTTTATTGATACGCCAGCATTTCTTCCTTCTGACAAGGGCAGGACTACTGGGCCCAGGCCCAAGCCATCCCTTTTCCTTTCTATGAGGCAGCCAGCATAGTTTCAGGAACTATCTAAGTATTTAGGTCTCTGTTGATACTTGGAATTCATGATGGCTTTTATTCTCCCATCACAATTCAAGGAAAGACAGTGTCATATAGTTTTATGATCTTTTAGCAAAGCTCTAGAAAATTGGATTTTATGTTATAAACAGAATAGAGAGGATGGTCAGCTCCTAAGAATAGCAGTGTCAAATCCCATCAGCATTTCCAAGAAATAAAGCCCCACACGGCTCTCCTGGGTTTCTGTGCTCTATCCACACCCAGGAGTGAGTGTGTCACCTGCAAAAACCTCCCAACACGGCCAGTTATATTCTGCTCCCTTTTCTCTTGTTCTGGTCAAGAAAGTGGTGAATCTGTCAAGTCAGATAGACCAGGGTCCAAAGTCCTCCTCGGCCACAAACCGGATGTCCGGTGCTCAGCGACTTTTCAGAAGCCTCAGTTTACTCATCAAGTCAAAGGAGAGTAGAACCTCCTTTCCCACAGAGTTAGGAAGTGGCTTAGATGGGATGCAGCGGAAGGCTCCGTCTCTGACAAGCAGAATGTGTTCAGTAAAGGGCAGTGTCGTTTCCTTTCCACATTTAACAGAGATAATAGTAATGGCAATGCAACCACGGAAACAACTGCCTGCATTTGGGGAGCTGCCAGGTACCAGTCCTCAGGCTGAGAGCTTTACCTCCTGCAGTGTCCGCCACAGACCACCTACAGGGGAGGTATTAGCAGCAGCAGCAGCATTTCTATTTTACCAATGAAAACACCGAGGCTTGGAGAAGTGAACTGATTTCCCCAGTTCTCACAGCTAACAGAGCAACAGAGCTAAGACACAAATTCATTTCACTTGGGAGTAGAAGCCTAGTTCCTTGTGATGCCCACAGGACCTCCGTGATCCTGTCCCCCTTGTGTCCTTGACCTCCACCCCCATAGCTCTCCGGATCACTCAGTTCCAGCCACACTCACATGGCCTTTCCTCAAACATCCCAGCAGGCTCCTTCCTCAGGACCTTTGCACGGGCCACCCCCTCTGTCTGGAACACTTTCCCCCAAGTGACCACATGGCTAACTTCAAGAACGTGCTCGAACGTCATTGTCTCAAAGAAACCTATTGTGACTTCCCTATTTAAGGTTCTAAAGCCTCCTCTTACCTCCACCTTGACCCTGGGACCTCCGGAACTCCTTTACCCTGGATAACATTTTTCCTTTTGCCGTTATCACCTTCTAACCCACTGTAGAATTAACTTATTAATATGTTTATTGTGTACATGTTGGTCTCTAGAGTGGGAAGTTCTTCCAGAGCAGAGGCCTTTGGTTTGCTGATATAGCCCCTGCACCTGGAACGGTACCTAATATATTATTTTCTATGAAGATTTGCTGGAAGAATGAATGAATGATCTGGTTTTTGAGGTCGTAAGCATACCACCCACCTCTGTGCACAGCTGGGGCTGACATCTTTCATTCATGATGTGACATTTGTCCCATTTGAAAGTCTGGGCAGCAAATAGTTCTTTTGTAGCCTCTCAGCATCCAGTATCATGGAAATTATATGAGAGGCAGACAGCACGGCCTCTCTTCTCCAGGGCTTACAGTTGAGTTGGGGAGATAAGACATGCAGGATAACACGTTCCGTGCACTTGTATGATGTGGGGGTAGACTCTAAGTCCCACGGGAACCCAGGTCAGGGTGCCAAGCATAGGCAAGCCTCTTTGGGAAGCAACTGCATAAAAGGGACAGGGATTGAGCTGGGCCAGCATTGTTGGAAAGGAGGGCAAAGCCCACTCCTGAATGAGGAACTGTCTGGATAAAGCCATAGAGGCTAGAATGGGCAAATGGGCAAAGAGCTTCTTTCCCCATGCCTGGACCTCAGCTCAACCTTGGGATTCAGTCCCCTTCTTGGGGAAGCCCCCCACCCCACCCCACCACAAACTTTCAATTTCTGTTGAGCTCTGCTGTCACACAACAGACAGTTGTGTTCCTTTTTTTCAGGGATTATCACAGTTTGTAGTGATGTGTTCATTAAATATTCACTGAGCAACTAGATGGATAAATGAATGAATGGGTGGTCAAATGAATGGGCACATTGAAGAAGAAAGTATGTAAAGATAGACCAGGAGTTTCTGTTGTGGCTCAGCAGGTTAAGGACCCAACTTGTCTCCATGAGGATGCCGGTTCGATCCCTCGCCTCGCTCAGTGGGTTAAGGATCCTGCGTTGCTGCAAGCTATGGTGTAGATTGCAGGTGCAGGTCGGATCTGGTGTTGCTATGGCTGTGATTGAGGTTGCAGCTGCAGCTCTGATTCACCCCCTGGCCCAGGAATTTTCATATGCCACAGGTGTGGCCGGAAAAAGAAAAAGAGGCCAGCACATCTGAATTGGGCAATGATATTGAGAAGATGGTAAAGGAGCTCTCAGCCTCCAGCACCCATCTGGCACTGCCCATGGCCCTAGACAGTTTCTCATTTCATCCTCTAAGTGGCCATTGGAGATGGGCATTTTTGGATTCATTTCACAAATGGTGAAATTAGTTACTCTATTCAAGGCCAAAAGCTAATAAGTAGCAGAGACAACTTTTTTACTCAAGCACTGAGGATGTTCCAAGTCCCTGCCTGCAGAGGACATAGGGCTCACGGAGAAGACATGACAGATTAAGTGGATGCAAATGCAGGTTGGAAGAGAATGGTCTCCCGGAATCATGCTGAAATCAAAGACTCTGTGACTTTCACGCCCCTCATCTGACCCCAAATCTGACCTTCTCCTCATGAGCCTGGTAGCAGTGGGGAAGGTTGGGGAAGCAGAATTTGCACCTTTTAAACACCCCAGATGAACAGCTCTTTCTAGCAACTGCTGCCAGCAGTACGTGAAATCAACTATGTAAATTGTGAAACATTGTCACAGCTCAATTCTACAGCAGTGAAAAATTGCAATATGAAGAAGCAAAGCAGGGAGCTCTCTAATACAACTCAGTGGGCAATGGCCCTTCGATACACCAACCTTCCAAGCTTCCAGGCTGGATTCGGTTCACCCAGGTTGGTGAACGTGTCTGCTCCTGACAACACCTGCATGGTTTCCCCTCTTGTGGACAGATTTATGGGGTTCCTACGGGGGCCTTGCCATGTGCTCACCTTTGGTTCTTTTGATACATTGTTGTGATTGATTGTGGTTTCATTTTTGGTAACTACGTGTATATATGTGAGCAAATATACGTGGATGTGCACATACACACACGTACACACATATACACGCAAACAAAGATGTGTCCCTCCTTCCTTCCCCTCCCTCTCTCTTTCTCCTTCCTAGACCTCACAGCCCTCCTCCTATAGAGCCATATTCACATATTTTTAATGCTGATTTTTATTGAGGCATAATTTACTTACATTGCATAGATCTTAGCATACACTTCAATGAGCCCTGAACACATATATATCTCTGGTACCACCCCCACCCCCAGTCAAAATCTAGAACGTTTCTAGCTTCCCAGAAAGTTCCCTCCTGCCCTTTTCCAGTCAATATCCACCCGCCAGAGAGCCAACCTCTCTTCTGGTTTCTGTCATCATTGATTATTTTTGCCTCTTCTTGAAATTCATTTTAAAAGAATGATAGATTATTCACTCTTTTCTGCCCCCCTTTTCACTTGGCAAAATAGTTTTTGAGATCCATTCATGTAGTTCTTTTTATCCAAAGTTCACTGTTGTGGACTGGACGTAACTTCTCAAAATTCTTCCTCTCTCCTCCCCCCCACCACCGCCCGGGCCCATACCACCTCCTGTGCGATGGTATTTGGAAATGGGGCCTGAGGGAGGTGATTCGAGTTAGATGAGGTCAGGAGGGTGGGCGCTCAAGATGGGGTTAGTACTTTTTATGAGACCCCAGAGAGCTTACTCTCTCTGCACACATGCACAACGAAAGGCCACATGGGGACAGCGAGAAGGTGGGTCGTCTGCAAGCCAGGAAGAGAGCGCTGGTAGCCTGGTCTTGGAATTCTAGCTTCTAGAACAGTGAGAAAATAAACATCCGTTGTTAAATCCACCACGTCTATAGTGTTCTATTACGGCAGCCCGAGTAGACTAATATATTTGTTCTTTTTATTTTCATTTCAGTCCATTGCAGGAGCATACTACAGTCTGTTTATCCATTCTCCTGTTCACGGACATTTGGGTTATTTCCAGGTTGGGGGCCGTCAGGAATAAAGCTGTAATAAACAGTCTTCTACTGCTTGATTTTTCTTTCTCTGCTCCTTTCGTTTTCTCCCACACCACCATTTCCCTTCCTGGTTGAGAGTTCGTGTTTGAACTTTCCTGGAGCCCCCTGATGCCCTCACAGGATGTGTCTTAGAAGGATGCTCAGGCCCAGGTGTGCTTATCACCAGATGTGGTCTTCTGCACCAGCCCACCCCTGCTGCCCTCCCATCAGAGGTTTCAGCTACATCATGTGGAAGGCTCTCTCCAGCCTTTGAAGTCTGCATTTCTAGGGAGGGAGGCATAACCAGCACAAAATGAGGAGGGGGAATGTCAGGAAGAGAAGCTGCCAGTACACAAACTCCTCATTGCCCCCCACATCCCTCCAGGGGCTGGAGCCTGTTACAGGGACTCACAAATGTCTACATTCTTGGCATTTCACCACTGCCCTTCCTCCAGCTCAGCTAACTAGCCACATCTGTTAAAGTTATGACTGTTTCAAAGTTCTCTAATGGCTTAGGGAGTTAAGGATCCAGCGTCATCACTGCTGTGGCTCAAGTTATTACTGTGGTGCAGGTTTGATCCCTGGCCCGGGACCTTCCACATGCTACAGAAAAGAAAAATAAAAAAGGTTATAGATGTTTATGGCCTTTAATGAGGATCCCCTGGGTGGAAGTCACTCTGACATTGTCTTATGAATCTCAGAGGCAAAGACAAGGGGAGGAAGGGGAGACAGAGAAAAGGCAAAGAAGAGAAGAGGTATGGACAGCTAATGTTTCAAATGGGGCAATATTTTGAGGCTGTATCAAACAGGAGTGTGCAGGAGAAAACTCACACATGCGTATCTCTTTAAAGTAAAAATAAAGACAGAATAACATAAAATGCCTAGCACTGAGTTCAAAATATTAAGATAATTGATTCAAGGGATAACTACAAGGATGCTTAGCTCTTCCATTGCTGGAACTGAAGTTGCAGCTGCTGTCTGCAGGGCCTACCCCTTAGCCTGCCCAGGGGCACATCACCTGCTCCACCAGAAGAGCCAGCATGATGTTTGAGACCTGCCTGCACCCCAATGATCATGTCTGGTAGGTTTTCTTATCTTGAGACATTCATGGCCAGATCCAAGAGGGGAGGGGCACATGATGAGGTCTCAGGGCTTTCCTGGACTCTGGCCACAGCTCTGAAAAGCTCTCAGGGAAGTAGGATTTACAGGGTTTGTTTGAGGGAAACCCAGGCCTTGTCTCAGAGAGAGTGAGCCTCTTTGAGAAAGAACACCTGATTCTTGGCTGTTCTCTGAGGGAGCTCCCAGGAATGGGATCCAAATGGCAGAGAGACCGGGGTAAATTTGGTTTCCAGGAGTCCATAGAGTTCTGGAGAGCCAGCTGGTGCCATATTTCACGTCTTTGGTAGCCTAACTCCAGAACCTCTCATGAAGAATGAGGAAGAGGAGAGGGGATTTACTTTGGCCTTTGGGGGGAGAACTTTTCTCTCATCATTCCAAGTGGTTTACGTGTCATCGTGCAAGACCAGTTATTCCGCTGCAGGGCCAACCAGACACCTTGGCGGGTCCTGGCTGCATCCCTATAGGGAGCAGAACTGGCTGAGAATACTGGGGTACCTGGGGCACAGGAAGCAGGACTTCTACAATGTGGATTTAGGAGGAGGTTAGGAAGCCAGGCTGGAGGAGAGATGGCTTCAGCACATGGAGCAGCACATGCCTCAGGTGTGACACGAGGGTGTGCCCAGATCAGCATCCTGCCTCTGATGTTCCTCTGTCTATATCAGGCCTAGAGGTTGGATGGGACCTTCTGTGCCAGGCATTGCTCTCGGTTAGTCCATCTACTGTATCCTATATAAGGCACAGGTTTTCTTTGGGAACAAAAGTCTTTAGCTTCTGCCCCCTGCTCATCATGACATTCAGTGTCCTCCATCATGGAGTCCTCAGTTGATCTTTCTGGAAAGTTCTTGCATTGCATACTGGGTCCACCTACTCTCCAACCACACAGAAGGCCCGCCCTACCCTGAACACGCTCTGAACTTGCCCACCCTCAAACCTTGACCCGTAACAGCCCATCTGTAGTGCCTGTCCCTCCCATCTCTTTATGAATCTCTTAATCCCCCGCTCATCACTCATGGTTTGGCTTGAAGCAGTCAGTAAACTTCTTCCTCCACTGTGCCCCTGAAGCCCTTGGTATGGAGCATGTCCCATCCCAGCTCCTCAAACTCAGGTGCATATTAGCTTGGTAGACCTAGGGAGACAGCAACCCCACCATTCCTAACAGCACACCCTACACGTGACTGAACCTCAGCCAGTGTTGGCGTCAGTCAGTTCACTTCTATTAACCAGCTAGGCCAGGTCCCTTGAGGCCTTACCCTTTCCTCAGACTTCAGTCTTCTCCACCTCTCAGGGATCAGGTTCCTGGTTCTTCATTGTCTGCACAGTGCTGGTCCTGGTGCCCTGATTCTCATGCTGGCCCCAGACCTGCAGAGCTGCACAGTAGCTGTAGAGGGTGCCATCAAGGTCCCTCCATGCCCCTTTGGCATTCACCATTCTAGCACTTGCTGAAGATCGAATTGAATACCTGAGGGCTCTCCCTGGCTCTCCGTGGGCCCACACATGGGACAGTCTAGAGGTGACAGCCAATGGCAAATACAAAGAGTAGGGTGAATACACCAGCCTCCTTGAGTGGAGGAGAAACTCAAAGATATGACCCCACCATCTCTCAGTTTCCCAGTGACCTCCTCTCATGTCCTGCTCCTCAGTGGATCTGCTGTTGGCTGTCTCTGATGCTTTCCCCCTTTCCCACCTCCACCACTAATTCCCAGGGCCCACTTGCACCCAGATCCTGATCTTCAAGGTTGCTTCTGAAAAGCCCAGAATTTCAGGCTCCTAAGAGCCCAGTCTGAACCTTTGATCTTCAGCAGACTCTTTTTTTTTTTTCAATTATTAATGAATTTTATTTCAGTTATAGGTGTTCATAAGTCATCACAAGTCAATTTGATAGCATTTGCGTCCCAAACCCTCAGTGCATCCCCCCCCCCCCCCAGATTGTCTTATTTGAAAAAACAAAGGTTTTCCAAAGTCTGTGAGTCATTGTCTGTTCTGCAAAGAAGTTCACTGTGTCTTTTTAGTTTCCACACGTAAGCGGTAGCATTGGATGTTGCTGTCTAATTGTCTGACTGGTTTCACTTCGCATGATAATTTCTAGGTCTATCCATGTTGCTATAAATATTGTTATTTCGTTACTTTTAATGGCTGGGTAATATTCCATTGTGTATATGTACCATATCTTCCCTATCCACTTCTCTGTCGATGGGCATTTAGGTTGTTTCCATGACCTAGCTATATTGCATAGAGTGCTGCAATGAACACTAGAGTACATGTGTCTTTTCGAGTTATGGTTTTCTCTGGATAGATGCCTAGGAGTGGGATTGCTGGATCAAATGGTAATTCTTCCCTATCCACTTCTCTGTCGATGGGCATTTAGGTTGTTTCCATGACCTAGCTATTGCATAGAGTGCTGCAATGAACACTGGAGTACATGTGTCTTTTCGAAGCATGGTTTCCTCTGGATAGATGGCCAGCAGTGGGATTGCTGGATCAAATGGTAATTCTATTTTGAGTTTTCTGAGGAATCTCCATACTGTTTTCCACAGTGGTTGCACCAATTTGCATTCCCACCAGCAGTGTAATAGGGATCCTTTTCCTCCACACCCTCTACAGTACTTATTGTTTGTAGACTTTTTGATGATGGCTATTCTGGCCGGTGTAAGGTGGTACCTCATAGTGGTTTTGATTTGCATTTCTCTAATGAGGAGCAATGTTGAACATCTTTTCATGTGTTTATTTGCCATCTGCATGTCTTCTTTGGAGAACTGTCTGCCTAGATCCTCTGCCCATTTTTTGGATGGGGTTGTTTGTTTTTTTGGTATTAAGCTGTGGGAGGTGTGTGCAAATTTTAGAGATTAATCCCTTGTCAGTAGATTCATTTGCAAATATTTTCTCCCATTCTATGGGTTGTCTTTTTGTTTTGTTTAGGGTTTCCTTTGCTGTGCAGAAACTTTGAAGTTTAATTAAGTCCCATTTGTTTATTTCTGTTTTTATTTTCCTTACTCTGACAGATGGATCTGAGAAGATGTTGCTGTCATTCATGTCAGAGAGTGTTTGGCCTATGTTTTCCTCTAAGAGTTTTATAGTATCTGGTCTTATATCTAGATCCTTAATCCATTTTGAGTTTATTTTTGTTCATGGTGTTAGGAAGTGTTCTAGTTTCATTTTTTTACATGTAGCTGTCCAGTTTTCCCAGCACCACTTATTGAAGAGGTTGTCTTTTGTCCAATGTATATTCTTGGCTCCTTTGTCATAGATTAGTTGACTATAGATGTGTGGGTTTAATTCTGGGCTTTCTATCCTGTTCCACTGATCTATATTTCTGTCTTTGTGCCAGTACCATACGGTTTTGATGACTGTAGCTTTGTAGTAGAGTCTGAAGTCAGGGAGCCTGATTCCTCCAGCTCCATTTTTCTTTTTCAGGATGTCTTTTGCTATTCTGGGTTTTT
>PVHT021183551.1:5328990-5528920 GCA_004024745.2 Catagonus wagneri
TCATAGATTAGTTGACTATAGATGTGTGGGTTTAATTCTGGGCTTTCTATCCTGTTCCACTGATCTATATTTCTGTCTTTGTGCCAGTACCATACGGTTTTGATGACTGTAGCTTTGTAGTAGAGTCTGAAGTCAGGGAGCCTGATTCCTCCAGCTCCATTTTTCTTTTTCAGGATGTCTTTTGCTATTCTGGGTTTTTTTGTTTCCAAACAAACTTTAAAATATTTTGTTCTAGTTCTGTGAAAAAGGTCCTTGGTAATTTGATAGGAATTGCACTGAATCTGTACATTGCCTTGGGTAGTATAGTCATTTTGACAATATTGACTCTTCCAATCCAAGAGCATGGTATGTCTTTCCAACTGTTCATGTCATCCTTGATTTCTTTCATCAGCATCTTACAGTTTTCAGAGTACAGGTCTTTTGTCTCTTTAGGCAGGTTTATTCCTAAGTATTTGATTCTTTTGATGCAATGTTAAACGGGATTACTTCCCTAATTTCTCTTTCTGATCTTTCATTGTTGGTATATAGAAATGGAGTTGATTTCTGTGTATTAATTTTGTATCCTGCATTCAGCAGACTCTTTAAACCTCAGCTACTTCATCTTAGAAGGAGGATGTTGCAGGACCTAACGGTGATGGTGACTCTGCCTGGAGCATAACTGCCTGCAGCCCCTGAGTCATGTCCTTAACGCAAATGATCTCATTTCGTCTGAGTCCAATACTGCTGTGATCTTCACTGTACCAATGAGAAACTGATGCATGCACAGGCACAAAATCAGATGGCCTATGAGAGCTGCCCAGATAGTAAGTAATAGAGGCAGTATTAAATTTGATGGTGAGGATGAGGCTGGTGATGACGATGGCAGTGATGGTGGTGGTGCTAATGGTAGCAACTAGTGTTTATTCAGGGCTTCCTTTGTGTCTGGCCCTTGAATACATGTTCTTGTTTAAATCTTAAAACAATCCTGAGAGGTAGGTACTGTTAGTATGCCTATTTCACAGAGAGGAAGATGGAAGCTCTGTGGTTGGAGGAAACAGGATTTAACTCAGGTCTGTCTGATACCAGAGTCTGCTTCTCAACCAAGATGCTCTGTATGGACACGACCAGCACACTCAGCTGTTTTTATTTTGATTTTATTCTCATTACCTTGCAGTCCTATTTCCTTGCCTGACGCTTTACCCATCTCTCACCAGCTACCCTGGATCAAGACCTCTTGTCCTCCAGGGGAATTTGGTAAAAAGCATGTCTTATTTTCCTCCTCCATGAAGCTGGTTCTAAAAACACTCACGTCCCCTTGATGTGTCCCAGTTCGAGCCTGCATGGAAATGCGGTGAGTCAGAGAGCCATGTGTCTCTTCTAGATAAAACCATGTCAGCTTATGATCTGAGATTCACTCCCCCATTGCTCTCAGGCATCCTGACTCCCACTCAGCCCACAGCCTGCAGCCGGGAACTGGCACTCGCTCCCAGTCTATTCCTGCTCTTTAACCCCTAAAACTTGGGCATATTCTCAGTGATGAGGATAATTTTCAGAACAAAGCCTGTGAAATGTGCATGTTTAAGGGCCTCAGCTTCCCTTCAAAGTCCTCGCTAAGGCAGGGGAATAATTTTCAGCAATCATGAGAAATGATGCTTTGCGCTGGACAAAGAGAATTAGACAGGGAGCCCTGCCTCTTTGTTCTCTCTCTTCCTTACCTTACCCCTGGCCGTCAGAAACAAGGAATTATAAAAATAATGGTCCAGTTTTTTCAACGTGATTGATTTGCTGTAGCTTTTTTTATTCAAGAGGGAAAAGGAGCGGGCCCTAGTGAAGCCACGTCTCTTCTTTCCCTGCCCTGCCTCCACCTCTCAGTGTCTGTGTCAGAGTGAAGGCACCTGCCATGAGCTAAGGGCCCTGCAGACCCCCTCCCCGCCCCCCGCAGCCGGGCATGAGAGTCTGGCGCTTCTCCTGCTGAGACTTGTACTCAGGCTGCAGTCACCGAGCCAGGTTTAAAGAGAACCTTGATACCTCCCCCCACCCTGTATATTCCTAGCCTGGCTATTTAAAAGAAGCCAAAGAGGGCAGTGTTTGAAGTGACAGCAAGAAAGAAGATGAGGACGAGGGAGGAGGTGGAGATGGAGGAGGAGCTGCTGTCATCTCCAGAAATGGTATAACCTGTTCCCACTTTCCCCAAGTCCTCTGAAGGGTGGTAGCGTGACTCGTGACTCAAGCTCTTCTGAAAGCAACAAGTTAGTGCTTATCCCAGATTTTCCTCCCTTTTTGTTGCTCTTTTCACCCCTTCCCACCCCCCGCTAAACTCTGCAAGAAGCTGAAAGTGCTTATTTCCCTGAGGCTGAGGAAAATTGGAGAAACCTAGTGTACGCTGCTTCCCTGTCTGCACTGGTCCCTTTGTGGATGCTCTGTTACAGTCCTGTGGGCTTGCTCTCATGGTCACTTACTCAACACATATTTACTGAGTGCCGACCGCGTGCCAGGCACTGTTTCCTGTGCTAGAGACACCTCAGTGGGCAAAACTAGGCTCATGAAAAAATCCTTGCTCTCAAGGGACTGACTGTTGAGTTAGGGGAGACAGTCAATAAAGAAAGAAAGATGTCTGGTAGGTCAGATAGAGATAAGTCCTGTGGGGAAAGATAAGGAGAGGAAGAGGGGCAGGGAGTGAGGGGTGGTTGGGAAAGACATTTGAAAAGGTGGGCATTCTAGCTAGTGGAAACAGCCAGGGCAGAGTCCCTGGGGCAGAGGGAGCTGGTGTGTTTGAGGGGCTGCAAGGAGGCCAGGGTGTGGCTGGTGCATGATGAGCACTCTTGGAGTGTATTAGGAGGTCAGAGGGGAGAAGCGAGTGTCAGGGGAGGGGGGGCTGGTGATGTAGGCCATTGTAAGGATGAAAGTGTTCACTCTTGAAGTAGCCTCTTCACCTTATACAATGAATGAGAAATTTTAACAAGAGTCAGAATTGGTTTGTGAAATGCTTACTAAAAGCCTCGCATATTTCTCCCATGGCTGGTGGGATAAAGGAGAAGGTTCTTCCCAAGGTGAGGACTCCCTCCAGAATCTGCTGTTCCCAGACACAAGGCCTTAGTGCTGGCACATGCTGGAATATCCTCCACTCTCTTCTAAAGGGCCTTCTGTTTTCACTCCAGTCTTGGATCCTCATTGCCGTTTACATTCTGACAATGGCCACATGTAGATATTTAGTTCAGACCCTTCTCCTGAAACCCAGGCTCACCTATCCAACTGCTCAATGTCTCCACCTGGATGTTTAGCAGAAATGACCTCAGAATATCTGACACTCAACTCCTGATTTCCCCTTTCCCTTCACATCCCAAGCCTGCTCCACCCACAGCCTTCCCAAGTCAGAAAGTGGCATCCTCATCCTGCCAGCTATGCAGGTCTTGGAATCATCCTTGACACCCCCCCCCTTCTTTTTTGATGCCCCATATCTAATCTGTCAGCAAGTCCTGTTTACATTCAATTCTCCATTCAAAATAATGAGATTCTGACCACTTTCCACCACCCCTCTGCTGCTGCCTTGATCTAAGCCATCATTCCTTCATTCTACAAGAGTCTCCTGTTGTGGCCAGGAGCTCCCTGTGTTTATTCTATGTTGAGGATAGAGTCAGTGCTCAACAAAGAAGTCAAAATGTCACTCCTCCGCTCAAGCCCAACATGGCTCCCCGTTTCATTCAGAGTAAATGTTGACACCTGTACCAGTTCTGTCCTGGCAGAACTTTCTGCAGTGATGGGAATGTTCTTTATGTATAATGTCCAGTATGGTAGCCATTGGCTACATGTAGCTATTGAGCAGTTCAAAGAGTTCCTACCCAGACTGAGGAACTCCACTTTACTGTTTATTTCATTTTAGTTTATTTAAATGTAAATAGTCACCTATGCCCAGTGGCTACCATGTTGCAGGACTATGAAAGTCCAAATGAGCTGGCCCCTTCTTAGCTCCTTGACCTCTTCTTCTGCCCCCTGCTCCCTACAGCCATCCCGTTCCAGTTTCTCTGACCTCTTACTGTTTGTTCCTTGGCCCTGCTGGAGGCTCTGTCCCTTCTGCCTGGAGCGTCCTTCCCTGGCTGTCTTCATGGCTAGTACCTTGCCCCCTTCCATTCATGCATTTGCACTACAGCACCCCTCACCCACATCTGCTCCTTCTCTTTTTTCTTTTATCACAATGCTTCTCACCTTCTAATAGGCTACAGAGTAACAGAGGTGACAGAGACCTGCTTACTCAGTCTTTTGTTGTTTTGTGACTGTTCTCTAGAATGCCACCTCCACCTAGATGGAGATCTTTCTCTTTCTACTTCGTTGCTGGGTCCCCAGCACTTGAAAGAGCACCGGCACACAGAAGGTGCTCAATAGATGTCCGTAGAAAGAACTAGGGAGTTCCCATTGTGGCTCGGCCATAAAGAACCCAACTAGTACCCTTGAGGACTCAGGTTCGATCCCTGGTCCCACTCGGTGGGTTAAGGAGCCTGCATTGCCATGAGCTGCAGTGTAGGTTGCAAATGCAGCTCAGATCCTGAGCTGCTGTGGCTGTGGTCTAGGCTGGCAGCTGCAGCTCCAATTAGACCCCTAGCCCAAGAACTTCCATATGCCCTGGGTGTGGCCCTAAAAAGGAAAAGTAAAAAGAAAGAACTAAATCAGTGAAGTGTGGCCCACTCCCTGCTGGGCACTAGTCCCTGCTACATGTGCTTATGTTTGTCTTTACCCCCCCAAGAATCCCACCTCCCACCTCTCCAGCCACATTCATTCCTCATTCATCCAAGTGTCAAAGACAGCCTGCTCATTTCCAGGCATGGTGTTGGTGCTTTGGACATAGCAGTGAGCAGGGCAGGCAAGGGAGTGGGCATTGGCTTCAGAAAACAGACAATGAACACACAAATAGAAAAAAAAAACATGATAAGTCCTAGGAAGAGACAAGTGCAGTGATGGAGAAAAATGAAAGTGGTCCAGGGGATGAATCCAGAGAATGAGGACAGGGGAGACGTGTAAAAGAAAGAAAAGGATCTAGCTAAACGGAAGCGAGGGAGTGTTACCACGAAGGGGGAAAAGAACGGAAACAGCAAATTTGAGGTCCCTGTGAGGAGAAGTGTGTGTGTGTGTGTGTGTGTGTGTGTGTATAATATTTAAAAAAAAAGAATTTCAGTATGGCTATAGCAGAGCGTTAAACCCAGCTTGGGGCTGTCCTGTGTGTGGGGGCTTGGAGTCCACACTGGTTGCACATCCATAGAGCTGGCCCTGGCCACCATTCATGTTTTCTGAATTTCTTGGGCAGCCTAAACCTATAAAGGAAGGGGCCCCAGGTAGCATAAAAGCCATTGGGGCAAACGAAGTTCTTGAGGGCAGGTATCCATCTTACTTTTTCCTGCTGTTGGCTCACCAAACCACCCCCCTCCCAACCCCTCAGATTCCTAGCATCCACCTTATTTGGGCAGAGTAAATAGTCCATTGGGTTGTCATGGTCTGTTTACCTCTCCGTGCCCAGATGGGTTGAGAGTTCCTGGAGGACAAGGACCAGGATTTTGTGTCCGCAGGGACATAAATACACCCTAGAACATTTTTAGCACTTAATTAATATTTGTTTAAATGACTGGAGGATAAATTAATAAACTAAGTCCAGACGGCAATGTTGGCTTCTTGGGGCCCTACCCTTCTGATTTAGCTTTCATGAGTACACTAATAAGTATATTAAAAAAATAATAATAAAAACTAAAGTCATGTTGAACTCCTATTTGCATCTTCTGGAAACTTATGCTCCAACATCTGGTTCTGGAAGAGGCAACATCAGCCCCAATTGGAAACTTACTAGAAATGTACATTTGTAAATTATCAGGCCTGACCCCAAACCTACTCAATCAGAAACTCAGGAGTTGAGGCCCAGGGATCTGTGTTTCCACAAGCCCTCTAGGGGATTCTGACGCCCCTGATCTGAGAGCACTAGTGTTCTGAGGAGGACAGTTTGGAAAAGCAGTGACTTCACAGAATGCTCTTCCAGAGGCATGTGGATTCTAATACAAATTAATTGTTTGCAGCTGCAGCCTTCAGCGTCTCAAAGGATTCAATTTTGTGGTAGATTTTACAGGAAGAGCCAAAATCCTATAAGGCTGGCTGTTGATATAGGCATTTATTCCACTAAGGAAGTTGGACATTTGCATGAGAAGAAGAGAGTAAAGTTGAACCCGCATATTAAGTGTTTTTTAAAGTACTGTTTGTTGATGTAAAGCTAGAAGGTAAGTTAGGAGAAAAAGTGTTTAAGGGACCAGGAGCCAGCAGATCTACAAGATATGTGACCTTTCATAAGTTAATTAAACTCTTTGAGCCTTCATTTTTTCACCTGGTAAAACGGAGATCATACTCAAGGCTTTCATATGTGGTTGGGCTAGTTGTTCCCTGCACAAGACGAGCTGAGGGGCCAGTGGGAGCTGGTGTTCAGCTGAGCCAGGCTTTGCCATACACTGTACCCACCCCCCGAGGAAGGGGCATCTTTATCTCATTCACTCGGAGGCACCCTATGGACTAGCTGAGTCTCTGATAATGCCTGTCTCTGCCTATGTGCCCTAGTTGTGAGGATCAAAAGAGATAGTGAGTGAGAAAGCAATTCCAAAACTGCAAGGTGTTAGATAAATAAAAGATAAAGACATTACTATGTTGCCGCAACAGTGTGCTTATATTTTGACCATTTCACTCAGCCAGGCTGACCTGATAGGCTAATTGAATGCAAATCACTACCCATCTACCACAGGTCTCCCTGGAACAGTTGAGATACCAGCAAGACTTGCTAGTCTCAGGAAGATGCTTACTCCATCCTGCAGACGTTGCCACTTTATGAGACAATCCCAAAGGCCCGGTCCTCTACTGGTCTGTAAAATGTTGTAGCCAAAAACCTCTCCACCAGTAGGTGTGAGTACTTAGTGTCAGACCCTCGGAGACTCGGCTTGCTGGGGCTGAGCTACCTGGTGGAAGTTCCATCTGCCCGAGGACCCAAAGGCTCTTCAATCAGGCAGTGGACCCTTGGAGGGGGAGGCAGGCCTGGACTTCTGTTTGTGGTGCACTTAAGAGGAAAGAGGGCCCCTTCTGATATCTGCAATGGGAACCCAAACTTCCTTGTCAGGTTACTACAGGAGCCCTGTTGACTGGTTTTCAAAAGTATCAGTACCTAAAGTTGAGCACCGAAAGAACTTTTTATAAAAGCAATAGTGGCCTTACTCATTGCCCCCTTGTGGCAGTCCAGGTGTGAGCTGACCTCTGCTTTCCAGGCACTTGGAACATTGGCAGAATTTCCCTTCCTTGGGAACACTTCCTGTGTTTTATTTTCCCCAGTCTCCCTTTTGAGGGGCTGCAGAGCCATTAACCTGTGTCATTGAGATAGCTGGACAATCAGGACAAACCTGGCCATCAGCCAAGTCTCTCTCCGGTCCCCAGCTGTCCTTCCACCCCACCCAAACCCCTCAAATCGTATAATCTTTAAGAGTCCCTGCAACCCTGAAATCTTCTGGTTTTCCCAAAGATGATCTGGACTTCCCAGGTAATATATTAAAAGGTAGGTTTTATTCTGTATGGTTTAGTTCGGCAAATCAAAAACACATCTCTCGCCCCTCCTGATTGGGCCCCAGAGTATTCTGCAAGAACAGCTCCCCAAAGGATTTCTGCACAGTGAGATAAAGTAGCAGGCTGCCAGGAGGCCACCAGATCTTCAAACGCTGCCTAATTAAGTTCCAGCCAGCAGGCGACTTCTGCGGGCCAGGGGGCTCTCAGAAGATAAGACACAAGACACATCCAGAGATGAAGGGCGGAGCTTTGCAAATGTAATGATGTAAATCAGGAGCTGCCCATCCCATCTGCAGATAGAAATCATTCTAACAGGGTCCTGCCATCCTCTGAAAGAGCAAGGGAGAGGTGCCATTGAATGGGAGGCAGCTGGCCTTTCTGCCGCCCTCCGGGGCTCTGATGGAATGCGATGATGGTACAAACTGGGAGGGGAAGATAAGGAGAGATGTCATTAATGGAGACGAGCATAGCTTCTCAATTCCAGCACCGAATCCCCAGTGACTCATTCCTTCTGAGCCTCCCACTGCGGTGGGGGTGGAGGGATGCTGTGTGTATTCCTGTGACCTATGTATTTTGCTGCCTTTGTTGGAATTCTAATTACTCTCTGTGGTCTTCCTGTTGCCAAAATGGTGTGTTTCTCTTGTTAATTGTACAGCAGAGTGGCTCCCCTTTCCCGCACTTTGAATATAAGAGTTCCCAGGCTTCGACTGCCCTTTGAATTTCAAAAAAAAAAAAAAAAGAACTTTAATGAGTACATGCCCTGCCTGAGAAATCATAATAAGATTTTGGTGAACTTAGAGATGGGTAAGTTGCAAGTGGTAAAACTGAAGGAATCTGGTCACCTCGATTCCTTTACTAACTGCAGACTATAATTTTTGTCTTTTTGAATGTCCTGAGACCTTAAGAGCAGAGTTTCTTGACAGATTTTACAGTATGTGGTACAAAGAGGAATGCTGAAACTTTGAGTGGCAAAGGTTTTCAATGAAAACCTTTATAGAATATACACCTTAAGGAAAAGTATGTCAAAATTCATTGAAACAGTGATCCTCACCCTACAGTTTCTTTGGGGTCACCTGCCCTCCTCCTCTCCCATCTCCAAAATAAACTAAATTCATGATTTTAATTAAAATAAATTAAAATCGATTTTTGAAAATTTCCCAGCCCATCTTTAAGATAATTGTCGAGGGAGGGAAGTAGAGAATTTTCCTTCCTCAAATCCTCAAGCATTCTAAGGCAGTAAAGCTTCCAGGCACAGTGCACCATGTGTTTACTTTGGCTACGTCCAAATACTTAATTTAATTCTTCAAATGCCTGTGCTGATGTTTGAATTCTGAGCAGGCCACAGACATTTAGAATCTTCATTATAACTTTTTCTGCACCTGTGGAACGTACACCCTGCGCTTCCTTTTCCTCTGTTTTTCTCACTTTTCATTTTCGCCTGCTGTGTTTGCAGACCATATAGTTTGCCCTTGTAAAATGTAGATTCTGGCTCAGAACTTCAGCTCCCCTCCTTGACCATGTGTGATTCTGTCCTTCTTGGATTAGGCACTGTCCTAAATATTCTAGATGCATTGTCCTCTTCACATCTCACAATGCCATTGCAGGGTCCGTTGGGTTTGCATTTTGAAGCTGGAAAAAAAAAAAAAAAAGAGGTAAAAAGAAGTTAAATAACTTGCTCAAGGTCACCCAGCTAGGAAGTAGATCAGGAGATATTAGGCCCCATCTTGGTCACCATCACACTGTAATGTAAAACCTAGAACAAAGGCACGGCCAGGTACAGCTGGATAACAAGAGAGAATAGAAGGCCTGTGATGCAGAGCTTTGAAAGGTGAATAAGTACGATACTCACTCAGAAGCTTGTCCACGGGACAAATGATGATGAGAGTGTGCTCAGCAGCCCCAGGTGGCACTGATTGCGTAAGAACCATGTGCTGAGGTCTGGGCTGAGCACTTCGGGCACGGCCCTCCTGCAGTATCATACTCCATCAGTACAACAGCCCATCTTCCATGAGAGAACATTGAGGCCCAAGGAAGGTAGGTCATTAGCTCAAGGTTATACTGTTGATAAGCGGCAGAACAGGGACGTGAGCTCAGATCTCTCTGGCCCAAAGTCCAGAGTGTAAGGCACCAGACTATGCCACCCCCATGCTCCTATGGGATCAGGAGGTGGCAGCGGACAAGAGAGAGTGGGAAGCAGTGGTCAGAAGGGACATGTTCTGCTATGTCCTATGTCTGTGTCAACCAGGAGAGACCTGGAATGCAGCCTCTGTAGCCGAGATGGACCTGTAGTGTATACATGGTCATTCCATCTATATTTTTGGAAACTTAACTTTAAAAACATAGGCAAAGAGAGACCAGTGCAAGGATCTGGACACCACTGTCTTAGCAGTTCTACCACACATAGCATCCCAAACTTCAGCTACCTCTCAAGCATTGCCAGCACCTCTTGACTTGACCCCAGCCTAGAGAGGAGGGAGGAAATCATTGGCGCAGGAGTGACCCCTGCACAGAACAGTAGGCATCGGAAGGGTGCAACTCAGGGCTGGTGAAGGCAGGTGCCAAGGACCCCAGGCTCCTCCTAACCCACCCAAACAAGATGTCTGATCCCCTCACCTCGCCTGCTCTGAACACACAAGCACACTTTGCCCTGCCTCTCCTGTGTCATTCACAAGCAGCTGATGGACTTCTGCCCCTCATCACAGAGCTTGAAAACTGCAGAAAGAAAGTGGAAACCGGAATGGAAAACTGGCAACTCACCCAACCTCATCATTACACAGATGGAGAAACAGAGACCTGGAAAAAACACTTGCCCAAAGTGGGGCCAGTAGGAGAAGCCAGTTTAGGTTGGTAGCTCTGAGGCTCCTGACCTGGTCCATGATACAATAACAGTGACAGAAACCCAACTCTGACTGGCTTAAATCAAAGGGAAGTTACTGGCTCCCGTAACTGGATAGTTCAAGGGGTGCTGGCTACAGAAAGAGCTGGATTTATGATCTCAGACCTTACCAGGAGGACTTGGTCTGTCTCTCTCTTGTCTCTAATTTCTTCTGGGTTGGCTTCATCCAGTGGCTTCATTAACCATGTAAGCTGCCCTGTAAGTAGTTTAAATGGGTGCTGACAGCCCCTTGCATCTCAGCCTTATCCGTGTCATCCCTTTTTCTGGGGTTTTTGCATCTTTGCCTGGAGATGAAGGATTTTTACAGAATAGAATACATGTCTATACGAATCTTTCACCATAACCCTCAGAAACTGAGATAATATTCCCATACTGGTCCCTAGCTTGGAGATTCTAATTGGAGAGGATGTGGGGAGACTCCATGCTACCCTCGGCTGCAAGGATAGGAATATTGTCTTAAATGCAACTCTGTGTAACATCGGGTGTGTCTGTACAAACAGGTGTGTTCTGGAGGTTAGGGTAATGTGTTCTCCAAGGGGCAGAGAACCAGCAAAATGAGAATTTCTTTTGGGGTCATTTGGAGAATTTCACGTGGGATGAGGGCTGAATTTTGGATAATCTAATCTTCAACCATAATTGCCTAGACCAGGGGATGTTTGCAATATCGGGGACCATGCAGGCTGCAGTTTTTGAGCATCAGGCTGCTACCAAGAGATGATTCCTCCTTGACCTCCCCTCTGTTATTTCAAATGCATTTGGAGAATGTGTAGGTGACTTTAATGAGCCCCCTCTGACTCTAAGTTTGAGAAGAAAAATGATGGCATACATTCCCAGCTTCAAGTGAAACTGCAGTGAGAATTTTGCCCAGCTTAACTCTTAATGGCTTCTCGGGGGAGAAATTTACCATTTTGTGCCTGGCTCCAATTTGATGCTCCAAATTTGCTCTTCCTGGGCAAGTACTCTCATGCAAATCTGAGACACAGCATGTTCCGGGGGATTCTGGGACAGCAGTGCACCCCGCCTGCAGCCTCCCTCTGCATCCACACCTGGCCAGTCCTTTCCTGGCCAGTCTCCATCCCTCTCACTTCATACTTAATTTCTGTTTTCCCCAGTCTCTGACTGATTTGAGGAATGGAATGTGGTGTCATGATAAACTAATACAGGGCACTTGACTTAACAGGGCAGCCACGTGGCAGTGCCATTGTGATGATGTTAGGAAGCGGAGGAAACAGTCTCCACCACCACTTTTTAAAGCTACACGCACCCCCGGAAAAAAGTGCAGGGCGAACGGGGTAGGCTGTTTGGATTTGCAAAGGAGAGACCAGGAAGAGGGAGTTGACTGCTTGGAGGGCACCCAATTATTATCCAAAACTCATTCCTAGCGCCCACCCCCCAGAAGCTTAGGCTTTGAAACAGAGTCAAATACCCATTATTCATCGCATATGTTGGGTGGAAACTATACCATGACCTCTAAAAGGCAATCAGCATGAATTTATACTTACACTGCTTATCAGAGCCCAGCCCAGGACTGAGTTTCTGTGGGAGCATATGGTTACAAATAACTGAAACAAGCTGAAAGCAAAGGGAACATTTTTTGGGAGGTGTCAGGGCCCACAGAACTGGTAGGCAGCCAGAGGACCAGGACTAGAACAGAGCAAGAGCCAAGGCAGCAGTGAGAATCAGGTAGCGAGAAGCCCAGCCCTGGACTCACAGCAGGACAGGCTGATGGGCATGTCACCACTGTGCTAAGTGGTCACTAGTTAGACTGTCCATCCTCAAAAGGGAGCATCTGATGGGCTAAGCTTTGTCACATGCTCACTTCCGGCTGTACTGGGATCCCGAGAAAGAGGATCTGACCTCCTCATCTTCCTTCGTGCAAGGCCATTGTCTGTAGTCATCTTCTTCCCCGAAGCCATGTGCAGTGGGGAGTTGGTAATTCTCCAAAGGGAAACTGAAGTGTGTCAGGGTTTGCTGAGAAGCCCACGCACACACACGCACACACAAAAAATAAAGCAAGATATAAAAAAATAAATTCCCTGTACACAAGGAGCTGAAGAGACAGAGTATCAAGCACAAGACTATTAAAAAATAAGGCAGTGCCATGTATTACAGCATTTTCTATCAATACAATAAATTGCTACATTGGGCAGGACATACATTTACCCAGTGGGAGCATCTTCAAAGACAGAAGTGTTTGGAAAAAGGAGATGTCAAGGTGGGCCGATGTTTCAGGACAGTTTCACCAGAACGCCAAATTAATGTAGGTCTTGAAAGATGAATAGAGGACAGGGAGTAGGAAGTAGACAGATGAGAAAATTCTAAGAGCAGGGAAAAGGGAAATAGCGTGGATGAATACACCAGAATTCTAATCACTTCTCCTGAGATCGTACTGTAGAGCCAGCCTGTCCTGGTTCTGAATCTTTATCTACCACCACAAGACTGAACAATCTGCTTAATATTTTGGGTCCTATGTTATCTAAAGAATGAGGCACATAATTTCTACCTCACAGGCCAGGATTAGGTAGGAAAAGTGCCTCGTGTAGGACTTGACCCATATGGTAAGGAACTGGCCAGCGTCCGTTCCCTTTTTCTTTCTCTTTAATTCTTCCCTCTTTACATTAAATTATACAGCCTGGTGGGTAAGAAAGGTTTGATACTCAGAATTTGGTAAGTAAAACCAGGCAGATCCACTTCTAATACTGATAGAAACCTCTGGGTATGTAATATGGGGTTCTGCTCCAACAAGATGTGGAAACAGTCAGCCCTCACCTGGATCACTGTCCTACCTACGGGGCAACCTTAAAAGGTATGTCCTGTGACACACACTCTCTGAGGTTTATTTGAAGAGACTTTCCTGGGCCTTTGGAAAGCACTGGCATCTGATTATTCAGCTGGTCACTGTAGAGTGAATTCTATTTTCTAATGAAAAGTTTGCCTGGCTTTTACCCAAAGAAATTTATTTATCAAAGCATAGAGAACTGAGGTACCAAGGGGAGGCAAAGGACACACAGTTCTAGGATAGGTCCCGGTAGACCTTCAGACTGATCCTCAAGATCCTCCAGGTATAGGAGACAGCCTTTGGTGGAAGCAGAACCTCGAATGGTGGACACGATGGAGTCAGTATGCTGATAGTCCAACATAATGGTCTCGCTTCTAAGTTCTCTACTCATATGAGTACTCGGGTTAAGTTACCCTTGACTGCGTTTTACCTGGGGCGTTATATGCTACAGTGAGGATCAAGCATCAAGGGATTCCCAAGAGTATTGGGAAATAGCTATCTCAAGGTATATTGTTAGGAGTTCCAGTCATGGCTCAGTGGAATGAATCTGACTAATATGCATGAGGACGCAGGTTCAATCCCTGGCCTCCCTCAGTGGGTTAAGGATTCGGTGTTGCCATGAGTTGTGGTATAGGTCACAGAGGTGGCTCGGTTCTGACACTGCTGTGACTGTGGCAGAAGCCAGTGGCTACAGTTCCGATTCAACCCCTAGCCTGGGAACCTCCATATGCAGCAGGTGCAGTTCTTAAAAAAAAAAAAAAAAAAAAGATCAAGGTATATGGCTACGTTCATAGACTTAAGTAAATGCCTACAAGGACTAGGCAAGAGTGGGTAATGAGTAAAACAGGCCAGAAATTAATGTTTTACAATTCTCGTTCTTCTTGAAATATGTGCCTTTTTTAGTCTGCATTTAATTTTCCCATTTTGATAGTAACGTGGGTAGAGGGAAATATTTCTCTATTATAAGAGATTTTTTTAAAGTACATTTTAGCCATAGTGTAAGAGTAATAATTGAGACTGTAAATTTTCGGTTATTGCTTAATTAAAAATAACGACATCAACAACAACCACACCATACAGGCCAGGCCAAATTTAGTCTTTATAAAAAAAAAAAGGAAAAGGGTGCTAGTTTAAGACATCTGGTCCACCATGGATGTTAAGCTTGCCCTACCATGTACACTATACATTCAATAATCTATCATAAGCCCAAACCCAGAATATAAACAGAGGTGAAAAAAATATACATAAAACTTCTAATGTAGCTTCTTCTCTTACCATGTTCAACAAAGACATAAAAGGACCTTGCAACAGAGAACTTTTACAGTGTGCATTTTTTAGGACAGTAGTATAGTGAGGTTCTGGTGCATTTCACAGGCGATGAACCCTTTCCTTCAACTGACCAACAGGGTGGCATAAGCCAGTATAAGAAATTCTCCGTGGAGCTTTACAGAATTGAGATATTTTGGATTAATTTTCTCTTTGTGCAATAGGAAGCTAGGGAGGGGAGGAAGAGGTTTGCCTGGGAATGAAAGCAGGGGTTTTCTTTTGTTGTTATTATTTCATTTTGGGTATTTATTTATTTATTTATTTATTTATTTATTTATTTTTATCCATTAAGTATCCTAGGGAACTTAAAAAACAAGACTCTGGCAAAAATTTCATACTTACCTAAACCTCACATCATTTCGTATTTATTTATTAGCAACTATATGTCCATTCAGTTGCTGTAAAAATACCACGTTCCAGCCATGTGCTGAGAGTATCACGTCAGTTTGTTTCTGATTTAGAAATGTTTATCTTCTCCACTGGAGTCCAGTAAGCTTCCTGAGGACAAAGATGTCACGTCTCGTCCTGAACGCCCAGATCATCCAGAGCATCTCCTCTGCATTAGGATCTCCTCTGCATTAGGATCGCATGTGCCGTGTCTCCCCTGCCCCTTGAGAAAGAACATGTTTATTCGTCTCTGTATCCCAACCCACAGGCACTGCCTGGCCCACAGTGGGAGCACGGTAAATGTTTGTCGACCAAACACAATAGCTGAACTCCACTGACTCTGGGACATTTGCCATTTTTGAGGATAGCAGCAATAACCACAAAAACGTTCACTGACAAGTAAATCACCTATTCAGTTGGTACTATATCTTGTGGTGGAAAGTGAGAGGGGTGTGGCCTCCTCTGAACTCTGGAGGTGTTGGCTGTCCTTGGTAAGAGAAAAAAATAAGAGTCGTGTACGGGTTATCTAATGCCGAATAACAAATGATCCCCAAACGGCAGCAACACGATTATCTTACAGTTTCTGGGTATCAGGAATGAGAGAGCAGCTCAGCTGGATGCTTCTGGCTCAGAGTCGCTCACGAGGTTGCGGTTAAGCTGTTGTCAGCCAAGGCTGCAGTCACCCAAAGGTTTAACTGGCTGGAGGCTGGAGGCAGGAGGCCTCAGTTCCTCACCATGTGAGCTTCTCCAGAGATCGGCTCACAGCTTCGCTTAGTAGGGCTCCCCAGAGAGAGAGAAAAATCCGAGAGAAAAAGTGAAAGTGTGTCCTAGACAGCAGTGAAGTCTTCAATAACCTGTTCTCAGAAGTTACCTACCAGTATGGGAGAGTACAGGGGTGGGAACAGCAGGAAGCTGGGGTACTGGGGGCCCGAGTGGGGGCTGCATTTGCTAAATGGGGATGTTCACTAATCAGTGTTGTTCTCAGAGAGGTTTAAGGACTCTTATCTTAGAAAACTACATAAAATTCTCCTTTCAGCTACTCCCCTGTCTGTGGCCCTTCCTCTATTCTTTGTGTAAGTGAAGAGTCAAATTGATTTTCTCCATCAAGGAATTGGGGATCTTAGCTTATGTGACCTAATCTGAACGGTGACCTGAAAGAAAAAACAATCCTGTAAGTGGGCTTGGCCTGTTGCTGTTCCAGAAAAAGCATCAGTGTGATCCTCTGTGTTCCCAGCCTCCTGGGGCTAACCTACAACTCTTACATCCAATTGTGCTGAGCTTGCCACACGACCTGGAGGGGTTCCTCACGGCAGAGGAATTCTGCTGGACCAGTTCCTCAAGGGGCTGGACTGTGTCCTCTTTATGCTTCTCTGGCTTACAGCCGGTTTGGCTATAAATGCAAAATAGTCATTTTCTGTAAGTTCTCTGAAAACAGATTTTGTTGGAAAAGATAGTCTGTTAGAGGGAGTGCCTAATGCATTACTATCTAATGAATAAGAGACCACAAGTCAGACACCATCTCAGCAGACCCTCCCCCCCAAATTATTTTGGTCCTGGCTCCCAAGGGCAGAGTTAAAAATGATTATTACCCTGATTTCAAGGTAAGCCATGAGTTTGAAATACTTTATGCCAATACATATAAAAGATAATTATGCTCCTGCAGTTGCCTGAGCTTTCCTTGTTGCAGACCTCATCGGATTTCATGCCGCTTATGTACGCATCTTTATCAGTCTTTCCTCATTGCCTGTAGGATCCCTGAAGGCAGGAGCGGGTCTCTCTTGTTCACAGAAGGATCTCTCATAACTGGGACAGGACCAGGGTCTTCAGTAAATATGGCTGAATGGATGAATGAGGAAACAACCCTAGAAACACATCTGACTTAAAAGTGGACTGAGCCTTGGAAAGGTCTTAACTTTAGCCAGCACTGGAAGGATTCAAACTTGAAGAAGAAGGAAGCCATGGCAACCCTTGTTTCCTTTTTGTTTTTCAGACTGGGTGGCCCCGTTACATGCTTCCTGCCTGGCAGCTTCAGTGATTGGGCTCCCTCAAGCTTTGGCCCATTTCCTTCGCTTAAATTCAGAGAGACACTACTGAGTCCTCTAGCTCCCTCTCCCGCTCATGGGCTCATTCATGCACTTTGCATCTCTCCCCACCCTGTTATCCCAGACCTCCTGCTGCCCAGGGAGTAAAGAGTCAGGGAGGGAAAGACTGAGGGAGAGGTTGAGAGAGAGAAAGCCTGTGGCCTTGTGTGTGCACACAGCTCTCCCAGTGTTCTGTTCCCACTCGTGCGTTACCCCTCCTTGAGCCAAAGCTCTCTGATGAGTGGGAATTAGACAGCACGGTCCAGGCGGGGGAAAGGCAGCAGGGCTCTGCATTTTTTTTTTCCCCTAATCAGATTGACGTAAGGTAGGGGGAATTAAATCAAGGATGACACATCATTTTATCTCTTCTGCCAATTCCAGTCAATTGGTATTGGCTGCCTGGACTGCTGTGTCATGAGGGATTCTGAGGCTGGGTTCCAGCTCAGCAGAAAAGCACGACACGATCAATGAATAATGTCTTCCATGGGCACAGGAAGGGTGAGTGGTAACTCTAAAGCCATTTATAAGCCACAGCAAGAGATGCTGGTCCTGCACCCTCAGAGCAATGGAAGAGCTAGAATATTCTGGGCTCCAAGGGAAAACAAAGGTCCTTGTTTATTGTAATATAAACACATATCTAAATAGCTTCAGGGAATAATTAAGCCTTATTTGTACAAACGGAAAGGAAAGGAAGGATAGAAAGGCAAGATTCCAATTTCTTTTTTTTTTTCCGTCTTTCTTGTATTCATATGATCCCATGGAAACCAGAGCCACATGAGTAATTAATACTCAACAAGTGGAGTAAGTGTTAGGCAGGTGATGCCTTTAGAAAGAACAGCATATCGGTTTTCTCTTACCTGCCAGTTCAAATCAGTTGCTGGAATCTTTTCTCAACCTCTTGAATTTCTGAGCCTAGAAGGTATTTGGGTTCTTGAGTCCAGGGGCTGAAAGCTGACACCATTGTCTTTGCATTTATGTATCACTGCCACCCTGACAGGGTGCAAGATCATCAGTAACCCATGAGATAACATCCAGCCAGCATTCGGGGACATGTAGTCCCCCTCTGACTTTTGGAACCTGCACCCATGCTGATTCCCAGGCCCAGCCAACCCCACAGCACTGTCCCCAAGTGTTTGGTGCTGTCTGGGGCCTCACTGATTCATGCAGGCAAGTGTGCTTACCCCAGCTGGCAGACCCCACACATAGCCTGGCAGCAGACAGAAGATCCAGCATGGCAGTGAGGATCCAGCTTTGGGACTGTTTACTCCCTGGGGATATTTGCTTCTCTTTCTCTAATTCTGCTCACCTTTCAGAGGGTACCAGCACCAACTAACACCTTGAATGGAGTCCCCAGGCCATGTTCTGTGAGCCCAGGCTCTGGCCTCCACTGGCCAGGTAGTCCATCAGCATTTACTGCAGGCCTGAATGGCCCTCCCCTCCTCTCTGACATTCTTTCCCCTAATTTCCTTTAAATTCCTGCCCAGGACAGCCCTCCATGCTACACACCAAGCATAAGGCCCCCAGTAGCTGATGAAGATGCTGAGTCCCTGCTTCACCAAGAGAGAACTCAGTGAGAGTACTCCCCGCGGTGAGAACTCAGAAACTTAGCCCCCTTAGGAAAACAGAGATACACACTTTGATGTGGCATTTTACACTTCAAGAGCATTTTGGCAACTCTAATCTTATCATTAATTTGATCTTCTGAAGGCACAAAACACTTTTGAGATGGACAGTTGGTAGCTGAGTCTCAGAAAAGTAAAATGACTTATCCAAGGCCATGCAGCATGTCAGTGGCAGTGCTGGGGCTCAGACCCAGCCTACGCAGAATCTACACTTGTCCTTCCCCCGTAACCAGACTGTTTGGCCTAACTTTCCATCTGCAGGTACAGTGGCTGTAACAATGGTTCCTAGGGCAGGTGGGCAGGTGTTTGTGTCTTAGGAAGTTGTCACTGCTTAGCCCCACAGAGACCTCATTCCTTCACTGGATCTAGAATCCGGCAGCAGAGAAATTTCTCTCTCCCAGCTGTCATCCCTTTTTTTCCAGGGTTCAGATAGTCCTAGAAGACATAAGGCATTCAGATAATTATAATTTAATGGAAATTAATTTGATCCCTCTTCTGTACTGAGGCATCAGGACGTGACTGAAGTTCCCACGAGCAGAGCAGGATGCTGACTGGGGATGGAGGGCCGGAATGACCTTGTCCGTCCAGTTTTACCCGGAATCATGCAAGTTCTGCATGAAGCCAGGAAGGGGCTAAAATAAAGCAATTCAAGAAAACAGAAACTGAAAACTTTCCGAGAAGGGACCTGTCTGACCCTCTGATTATCAGTCTGAGGTGCTCTCAAATAAAGCAAAAAGAAACTTCTGGCCTTGAATGCTTTTGTCCTCCCACAGTTCTACCCAGGGCTAAACTGCGACGTATTTCTTATATTTGCAAAGCGAGAGAATTAAACTGCATTAGTTTCCCTTCTTTTTTCTCCAAACTCCTAACCATCAAGGCAAGGAGCTGAAAGTGGAGAATGTCTATACCTTAGGCAAGGGGGCCCTAGATTAATTCCAAACCACTCTGGGTCCAGGATGTTTTACCATGCATGGGGAAGATTTTCTACAATCTGTCTATATGCCAATTGTTATTCCATTTGTATATTTCAAAGGTGATGGAGATCAACGTATTTATCAACCCCACTGATATGAATCTCACTCTCTCAAGACTGAGAACACTGTCTGAGGACCTCCCTTCTCCCTTGATCCTAAAGTCCTCTAATGCTACCTAAATACCTTCCACTGCATGAAGCTTCCTTGACCAACCCCTGTTTTACCTTGTTTGAATCACTCTATTAATATAAGTTTGCTCCTATGAAGTACTGCTATAGCCATTCCTGGCATATAGTAAGCACTCAGTATATGTTAGTGATTATTCTTAGCAAAATGGTCCTTAAAATTCAGTAGCATACGTTCCCCTTGAGCTTTTGCTATATAGTACGACAACTTCTAGACAGTGATCTGGAATGATAGCAATTAAGTACTATTGCTTCTAATCTCAACAGCAAGATAAAATCCGGATATAGCCCCCATCTCAGTCATCTTTCTGTTGGAGAACCACAGGCAGCTCTACAATCTCTGAAATGCTGGAGAAGCTTGCAAATCCTGATGCTGCAAGGACCCCGTGCCCTTTCCTCCTGGACACACAGCTAGACTGTGTATACAGTTCCTCTCACAGTGAAGTGGGACCACATAACTGCATTTTGGCCAGTGAGTTGTGAGCAGAACTGATGTGTGTAGATGTCCAGACCTAGCCTGTTTTTAAGAAACTCTTCAAGGAAACCCTCCATGTTTGAGCCTTCCTCATCCGTGAGGCTGGAGACGAAATACTTCAAGGCTCAAAGTGACATCAGAGACATGATATGGAAGGAGCCTGGCCCCCAAAGGCCTGCTTACGGGGCCACAAAGAGCTGTCCAACCTCTATGCCCACACCGAACCGTTGTATGGGCAAGAGCCATTTTAAAAATTATATGAAGGTACATAAAATCAGGGAGTCTTGGTTATAGCAGTGAACCTCCCTTAGTTAATATAAATATCTTCAGTTATTGGAAGACAAAGCAAATTACAGAAAGTACCACCAACAGGCTCTAATGAACCAGGAAATGAGTTTATAAAACCTTTGTTATAAAATCTTGTGATGCTCAACAAATATTACTGGTAAGCACAAATAAATGAGAAGTCTCATTGCTCTGAGTGAAACACTGGGCCCATGTCATCTTGCATTCCCAGGAATTGTGGGCTGTGGTTCTGCTAATTCTTGAAAGTGCCACCTATCTGAGAATTCTCTGTCTGGACCAAGCACTGTGGAGCGGTGAAAAGAGCCCTGGACCATGTGGTGAAGACCCAGGCTCCAGGCTTTTTTAGGATGTTGACACACAGTGGCACTGCTAGCATGACATGTCCCAGGTCTGGACTACTGTTCCTGGGGGGTTGAGTCAGATTACAAACAGCTAGCTGGAGTGAAAGTGCAGCCTGCAGGTGTGTGTTGCTTGACTTGCAAGGCAGCATTATAATTTTTAAATTAGTTCCCAACAGTTAAAAATTAGGATTTTTGCCTTAAAAAACCTGAAAGCTCTTGAAAAAGCTGGCAACATTAGGCTCGTGTTCCCTCAAGGCAACAATTGACTTTCCTCTCCAGACATTAAATATGCTCTCCAGTTTGCATAAATCCGGCCCCTTCCCCCAGATCATCTGTTCATTTACATCACCTGCCTGGATGGATGGTCCTTATTAGCACCTGAGTTTGACACCTAAGTGACTTCTAGTGGTCCCTCCAGTCTGGTCAGATGAAGCAGTTCAGATCACCTTGTTACAAAGTCTATTGCCCCAACACACAGTGTCTTGAAACAATGACTGTTTCATGATATCTTGTGACCTTGTGGGTCAGAAAGTCAACAGGGCTTGGATGGACATGTCTTCTAGTTCGTATGAGGTCAGCAGAGGCCACTCATTGATATTCAGATGGTGAATAAGCTGGTATGCAAAGTTGAGGATGGCTCCACTCAAACATCTAGTGCCTTGGCAGGAATGGCTGGAAATCTAGGCTTTTCTGCCTCTGTCACCTGGAGCACGTCTCTGTGGTTCCTCCAGGACAGCATGGGGTCAGGGTAATGGGTCCCATGTGGTGACTCAGGGATCCCAGAATGAGCATTCTGGGAGTTCTAGGCAGAAGCCACAAGGCTTCTTGAGACCTAGTCTCAGAAATCCCACAGTGTCACGTCTGCCACATTCTGTTGGCCAAGCAGGTCACAAGGCCAGCCTAGTTGTGAGGATGGGAATTAAACTTAATAGGAAGAGTAGGAAAGAATTTACTGTATCTTTAATCTACACGTTTATTAGTAAAATTCTGTTCTCCTTGAATTAGAAAATACTGCTTTAGGCTAAATTAATGTATCTTATAATAATTCACTATATTTCTTGAACTTGATGCCTCTGAGCCCTGAAATAGAAAGATAGGTTTGTCTAGGAGATACTATGCCCGCTGACTGTTTGTTTGTTTGTTTGTTTGTTTATTTATTTTTGTCTTTTCTAGGGCCACATCCACAGCATATGGAGGTTCCCAGGCTAGGGGTCTAATCGGAGTGGTAGCTGCCAGCCTACACCACAGCCACAGCAATGTGGGATCCGAGCCGTATCTGCGACCTACACCGTAGCTCACGGCAACGCCATATCCTTAACCCACTGAGCGAGGCCAGGGATCAAACCCACAACCTCATGATTCCTAGTCAGATTCATTAAATGCTGAGCCATGATGGGAGTTCCCCACTGACCTTTTAGATGTGTCCCATGGCATATGTAATATCACAGAGAACACTTTAGAATTCAATGAGTTGAACTTCAAGCTCTTATAAGAAAAAAGAAAAAGAAATTATTGATTTATTCCAGTAAAAGTAACTACATAGGTGGATATGAAAGACAATATAAATGTACTTTTGGTAATTCTTCCCTTCTCTTGTCTGATTTTAAAAACAACTGCATAATGCATTAATATAAAATGGAGTCAAGGCCTTGTAATGCGTAAAAGTGTAATTTATATGATAAAAATAGCATGAAGGAGGAAGGAGGGAACTGGGCTTTTTTGAAGCTAAGTTTCTGTATACTATTAAAATTAAGTTAGCATTTATCTAAATTAGATTATTTCAGGTTAAGATGCTAATTGCAATCCCCAGGGCAACCACTAAGAAAAATAAAATATATCATAAAAGAAAAAATTCAGGAAATGGTAAACAGAAAATAGCTGTTTAACACAAAATAGTCATTAATAGAGAAATGGAAGAACAAAAAGGGCATGAGACATATGGAAAACACATAGCAAACTGGCAGATGTCAATCCTACCTTCTCAATAATTAAATATAAATGGATTGGGAGTTTCCATTGTGGCGCAAAGGAAACAAATCTGACCAGTATCCATGAGGATGCGGGTTTGATCCCTGACCCCGCTCAGTGAGTTCAGGATCTGGTGTTGCCATGAGACATGGTGTAGGTCACAGACTTGGCTGGGATCCTGCATTGCTATGGCTGTGGCATAGCCTGAAAGCTAAGGTCCGATTCATTCGACCCCCTAGCCTGGGAACTTCCATATACCAAGGGTGCAGCCCTAAAAAAATAAATAATTTAGTGAATTAATTAAATATAAATGGATTAGACACTCCAAAATGTAGAAAGATAAGCAGAGTGGCTAAAAAACTTGATCAAACTATATATTGGCTACAAGGGACATACTTTAGATACAAAGACACAATTAGATTAAAAGTAAAGAGCCAAAAAAAAAAAAAAAACAGCCCAGTTGTTTGGTTCATGTATCCAAAAAGGAAAAGAGTAGACTTTACACCAACCTCAGCTGGATCTAGGAGTTCAGATGATGCCAGGACTCGTTCTCAATCATTTACGCTTTCTTCCATATAAGCTCCACTCTCAAATCATTCAGGCTTCCCTGGTGACCCCCTAGAACATTCAGGCTTGGTAACTCCAATGGAAAGTGAATTTCTCTTCCTCTGCGGTAACAGCAAACTTCCTGGTTTGAGTTTCATTGGCCTGCTTGGGTCAAATGTCCACACTGAAGCCAATTTCCGTGACCAGGCACGAATCACCTAGATTCAGAGGCAATCTGGCTTAGCCTCTCCTAAAAAATATGCCTTAGAGTCGATGAGAGGTTCATCATCAGTGAAGGCCAGGAGGCTCTAACTGTGGTAAGGGAGAGTGGACACTCAGCTGACCACCAAACAGCAAGTGCTCACCACACATGCTTTGGGTCAGCTGGAGTTGGAAGGACATTCTTTGACAATGGAAAAAGAGCAAAGCTAACTAAGCTCCGAAGAGTTTAAACTATGTCTTTATGTTCATATTTTAATTAAATTCCAAAAGAATTTCTGCATTAATTTTATTTTATTTTACTTTATTATTTATTTAATTTCTTTTTTCTTTTTAGGGCCACACCTGTGGCATATGGTGGTTCCCAGGCTAGGGGTTTAATCAGAACTGTAGCTGCTGGCCTACACCACAGCCACAGCAATGCAGGATCCGAGCCACGTCTATGACCTACACCACAGGTCATGGCAACACCAGATCCTTAACCCACTGAGTGAGGCCAGGGATCAAACCTACATCCTCATAGACACTAGCTGGGTTCATTAACCACTGAGCCATGATGGGAATTCCCATTAATTTTAAAAAATCTTTTTAGTGGCCTTTATATGTGGAACATACTTGAGCCATGTTCTGGGAAAAGGAAATCTCGTATTTTGAAATACCTGCTCCCTAATAGGCCTTTTTACACACTTAATTTTACTCAAGTTATATGAAACTCTTAACTAGATGGAATTCTCGGCCTTTTGGAGATGGGAAAACTGGGGCACCAGGAAATTTGGTCAGTATGCCCATTTGGCAGGTGGTAGAGTCTGGATTGCATTCCATGTCAACTCAGCCCCAGAAGGTGGAATTATTTTCATTGTACTTCATTGCCTGCACATATTGTATAATTTGCTTTGGTTATGTGTCTGCTTTATATGTCCATGTTTAAGTGAGAACAAGGAAGAAGCCATAGATATACCCAGAATAGAGTTTGGCTTCTTAAAAATCTGGGCTTGAACATTGGGATTGAAGCTAAATTGGCAGTATTGAAGATTAAGCGCCAGTGAAGCACAGAGTCAGGCTTTCTTGGCTTTCTCTTTACTGAAAAATTATTTCACCACCAACGTCTAATTGTTGGTGGTTCACAGAACTTGTATGTTTCTGTTTTGCCTGCCCAGGCAACTCCGAAGGAAGGCATTGTCAGCAGTTTGCAAGAGGATCTCCTCATGACTATGGCTCATGATTCTGGCTTTTATTTGTCTCTTGGTTCCAGTTCATATCACATTGAATTTTCCATCTTTGGCTTCATCTTGTTACCTGGGATGAGTTGTGATGAAAACTGGGATGGTCACGGTTACTTTTTTTGTCTCTTTTCATCCCCCTGCCTCCTCTCTGACAGGGGTGGATAACCAATGTTGAAATCAGATAGTTCCCTTCACCTAGACCCTTGTTTTAAAATGCATCTCCCCTTTTTGATGAATTAAGGCAGTTATTCCTGTAGTATGTTCTGCTGAGCACAGGTACCAAAAATCTTAGCCATGAAAAAGTGGGGTGCTGCTATAAGATTATTGGGGGTGGGGGCTGTAAGTCAGGCAGACCAAAACAAGAAAAAAGAAAGCCTCCACTGCATTCCCAATAAAGTTATAAAGTATTGCAACAGATCTTTTCTACCAAAATGATTTGGCCAGCAGTCCAAGGACAGCCATAGCCTGAATGTAAAATGTAGCACTTCCATTTATCAGGAATGAAAAACCAGTCCCCACCCACGGCTAGTGAAAACTGAAAATTAGGAACTTGGTTTCATAGGCGACATGAAACCTCTCTCACTTGTTCCCATTCCATCCTATTTTTTTTCTATGAAATGAAAGGTTATTTTGCTAGCAGAAAACTGTTATTGTTGCTGAATTTGCTAAGAAAATTGGGCGATTTATCAGTGAAGATGGCAACAGCAAATATACAGGGTTGCCAGAGGCGTTATTTTGCCATCCTTTGAAGCATTAACAAGTTAAAAAAAAATTCTAGGTTCCGGGATGGCAATAATGAATTCTGGTCTCCTAGGAATAAAGGTAGATGGTGGATGTATTTTCTCCTGAGCATATCCTGATAGACACCAGAACTTTCTAGAAAAAAAAAAAAAAAAAAAGGCCATGATATCGGATTTTTACTAGGATGAAGGATGTTATTCAAAAAACTCTCAGAACCTTACACTACAAATCTCTCCGGATAATTTGGGACTAAGAGTCAGGACTAAGTGACTATTTTCTCTGTCCTTGCTGGGTTAGATCTTCTTTATTGGTATTTTATATAGGTTTTTGGCTTTGAATAATGTCCTGTTTTGTAAAATGCCAAGAAATAGTGTCATGATTGGGAGCAAAATCGATGCTATTGTGTTGATATAGCAAATGCTGTTTGGAGGGGATAAGTGAGTCTGGCTGGTGATAATGTTGAACAGCAAAGCTATCGTTATTGACCATCTTAGAGGGACAGGTTCTTTTTAAGGCTGTGTGCTTACATATTTCATAAACAATGTGCTTGAGGTATGTCCAGTGAACTATAACAGATAGAATAAGAATGAAGGCTGAGTTAAGATGGCCCAGTTTGAAAGTCCTATTGTGAAAACCAAGAAATAAAGATACAGCAGAATCCTGCATCATCTAGATGGATGAAACACAAAGCAGCCTCCTCAGACGAGGGGTGTCCATGGTCCCCTCTGTAAATTGTATAAATTAGTGCTTGGTGACAGTGACAAATTGTTGAGAAAAGTAGAAAGAGGTGTGGCCGTGGAAATGGGCCAGAGTACAAAGAAGCCAAAAGGAAAACCAGCAATGTTCCTGCACCGTAGCACAGAGAGATGGCATGCCAAATCCATCATTAGACAATCTAGCCCTGCCAGTTACAGTGGGCAGTTTTCTCTGGAGAGAATGTCAGGCTGAATGTAGATTTGTTTATTTAGGTGGAAGAGCCAAATTAGCCAACCCTGTACTGAGCAGGCCCTTCACTGAAAGGATAGAGAACGTTTTCCTTCTAGGAAAGTATACCTAGGTGAACAACTTGTCATGTTGACCAGAGTTTACTTTGTAGGCAAAGGAAGTTACAGGTGAGTGTGGAGAGTGTGGGGAAGCTATTTTCAGAAGTCCCTTTGTGCGCCTCCATGGCACCACCATCCACCAAATATAGTCAGTCTCCAAGGCGGCTCTCGGTGACTCTTACCTCCTATTATTTATGTTCTGTGTAGTCCCCTCCCACACTGAATAAGTATGGCTTGCATAACTGATAAAACATTCCATGCATAATGGAGTATGACTTTTGAGATTAGGTCCTAAAAGACATCGTGGCTTCCATCTTGCTCTCCTGGATCATTTGTTCTGAGGGAAGCCAGCTGCCGTGTTGTAAGGACATTCAAGCAGCCCTTTGGAGAGGCCCATGTGGTGAGGTACTGAGACCTCCTACCAACAGCCATGTCAGTGTGCCATCTCGGCATCTTGGATTCTCCACATCCAGCCTAGCTTTTAGATGTCTGCAACCCCAGGCAACATCATAACAGTAAACTTATGTCAGTCTCGGAGTCAGAGCTCCGCAGCTCAGCCCCTTCCAAATTCCTGACCTACAGGAACCATGAGATAATAATTTTAGTTTGTTTGTTTTAAGCTGCTGAATTTTAGGGTAATTTTCTGTGCAGCAGGAGCTAATTAATACAACTGACTATAATCCATGTTTTTAGCTTAACCTTATTTTTAATTTTATTTATTTTTATTAAAGAGTATAGTTGATTTATAGTGGTGTGTCCATCTCTGCTGTACAGCAGAGTCATACATATATACACATTGTTTTCCTCATGCTATCTTCCATCATGTTCTATCCCAAGAGACTGGGTATAGTTCCCTGCGCTATACAGTAGAACGTCTTTGCTAATCCATTCTAAATGTAATAGTTTGCACCTACCAACCACAGACGCCCCGTATCTCACACTTTCTCCCCCCTTTCCCTTGGCAACCACAGGTCTGTTCTCTACATCTGTGAGTCTCTTTCTGTTTTGTAGATAGGCTCATTTGTGCCATACTTTAGATTCCACTTATAAATGATATCACATAATATTTGTCTTTCTCTTTCTGACTTACTTCACTTAGTATGAGAATCTCTAGTTCCATCCATGTTGCTGCAAGTGGCATTATTTTGTTCTTTTTTGTGGCTGAATAGTATTCCGTCATATATATGTACCACATCTTCTTAATCCATTCATCTGTTGATGAACATTTAGGCTTTTTGCATGTCTTGGCTGCTGTGAATAGTGCTGCAGTGAACGTAGGGATGCATGTATCTTTTTGAATTACAGTTTTTTCTGGATTTATGCCCAGGAATGGGATTGCTGAATCATATGGTAGTTCTATGTTTCATTTTCTGAGAAACCGTCATACTGTTTTCCATAGTGGTTGGAATACAACTGACTATAATTCTTGACTTGGGATTTGCTTCTCAATTGTAATTTAAGAGTATTTCCAAGCTTTTGCATGAAAAGATTATAGGACAAGCAACATAAATTTAGATATAAAAAGGATAAAATTCCATATCTTAATACATTGTCCTATACAATAAGAGCCAGATAAAGCAGCAGCCTATGTGTGTAATTTCATCAGGAGGTCTAAAGCTACATCACATACAAGGCCTAATTGGACATCATACAGACTTTGGCTTTTGCTCTGAGTGAGATGGAAAAGCCGCTGGAGGATCTCGAGCAGAGGAGACATAACCTAATTGATGTGTCCAGGGGACAGCGTGAGTCCCAGACTTATGTGTATCCAGGTATTGCCAGGGGACCTCTGCCTCTGCCCTCAAGGTGTTTCCAGACTCATTTATAGTCAGCCCCATCTATCACTCCTCCTTCCTTTGGGCTGTACCTTGGGGTTTATCCTAAAATAGGACAGGAGAAGTGGGGGAAGAATCAGAGCATTCTGCTTACCCACCAATGTTCAGAGAAGCTATATCCATCCTGTTTCTTGTCGCTGAGACTGACTTCTTCATTAGAAATGTTACATCATTATAGACACTCGGGAAGCTTTAGGACTGTATCAGTTAGTTACATTGTGGTAACAAACAACCTCCAAAGTTCAGTGCTGAGAACAATAATGTTTAATTCCTGCTCACGCTACCTGTCCAGTGCAGGGCAGAAGAGTCTCTGCATATCGTAATCACTCCGGTGCCCAGGCTGATGGGGGTTCTGCCATCTCATGACACCACTATCACAAGTCTTCTGGTCGATGGCAGCAGAGAAAAGAGGGCTAAGGTTAAATTCTCTGGCCTAGGGGTGGCACATGGCATCTCTCCTTACATATCAGTGGCCAGAACTATTCACATGGCAACACCATCTTCCAGGAGGTGAGGGAGTGTTAATGTACACATATCTGGAAGTAGAAGAGAGCAAAATACTGACAAGTATCAGTAATGCCTACAAAAAGGAAGCTCCTTTTTTCTTCTTCTTCTCCTCTCCCTCCTTCTCCCCCTCCTCCTCCTCCTTCTTCTTCATAATTGAATGAGAAGAGTAAGAAGAAAGTCAGGAATCACAATGCGAGTCTGAGTTCTTTGTCTGTCAATGAGATAGAAATAAAGTGAGATGAATCCTCAACTGGCTTACCTTATTCTCAATGAATTAACACATATTTACTAAAGACATATAATGTACAAGGTACTGTGCTGGGTGCTGTAGAAGATATACAAAACCAGCTGGATATGGTCCTTCGCTTAAGGGGAGCAGATGGCCTCTCAGTTTTAACACAATGATGAGAGCAAATCACCTGGAATAATCATCATTTAATATGTTCCAGAGATAAATACACATTTCAGCCTCCTAGTATCTTTTTTCCCCAAGTAGATGGGAATGAATGATAAGTCAGTTAATTATCAGTTCTGATTTCTTCTCTGAATCCTTTTCCATGGTCAGTGACAGCAACCTGGTCCAGGATTCTGGGATATGCCACAGAACCTTGATTAGACTTGGAATGTTATCTTAAAACAAGGTTGCCACATAAACTACAGGATGCCTAGTTAAATCAGAATTTCGGATGAGCAAATAATAATTTTCAGTACAAGCAGGTATCATGCAATATTTAGGACATACCTCTACTTAAAAGTTTCTTGTTGTTTATCTGAAATGCAAGGTTAACTAGGCATCATTGCAAAATCTAGCAATCTGAAAAACCCCTCATCATCATGGAAGCACCAACCACCTCTAATCTCATTCTATACCATGCCCCTTGTCACCACACCATTGTGCCACACAGCCACAATAACCAAATTTCTGTTCCTTTAATGTATCTGGTATGAGTCTGCCTCAGGGCCTTTGCATTTGTTGCTTTCTGCATGGTTCCTTGGGAGGCTAACTCCTCCTCTTCTTTCTCCTTCTCAGCTCAAAATGCCACAACTTCAGGGAGACCTCTCTGATCAGGTGACATAAAGCTGCACTCTCTAGCCCTGTCTTCACACTGTCTATCACATCACTATATTTATAGCAGTTGCCACTCTGCAGTTCTCCTAGTTTCATTGTGTTTTTGCCTCTCTTTGCTGTAATATAACATCCCAGAGAGCAGGGGCCATGTCTGTCTCGTTCTTCACTATATCCTGCCCCTGACAACAGGGCAATAAGTAATTATCATAGGTGAGCAATAAGCATTTACGAATTGAATTATGCTTTAGTTAGCTCGAGGTTCCTGTCTGCTAGTTTGTGTGTATGCCTGGGAGCGGGGGCGAGGAAAGGGGGATTAGACAACCATATGATGTAATTTATGATAGGGGTAAGTGTGGTGAAAAAAATAGGTAGAACAATGGACTAAATACCTACTGTGATGCCAAGTGAGACGGGTTCTACTTTCATTGAAGTGGTTAGGAAAAGCATCTCTGAGGAGGTGGTATGAGCTGAGTTCTATATATGAAAAGGAAGGGAAGAATATTCAGAGAATAGCAGTAATTGGGGAGTTTCTGAGGCAAGAACAGCCTCGGCTTGCTTGAAAAATAAACAGTGGACCAGAGTGGCTGGAATGGCATGAATCAGAAGTTAACCTGGGAGAGAGGTGGGCAGAGGGCAGCCAGAAGTAGGCTGGGTCTTGTTTGCATTTTACTCCAAATGCAATGGTAATATATTGGAGAACTTTAATCAGGAGAGTAATGTGCCCCTTGGGAAGATCACTGTGGTAGCTGGGATGAAAATGAACTGTAGAGAAGTAGGTATGGAAACACGGAGACTGGATAGGAGGCCACTGCAGTCGTCCAGGCAAGAGAGGAATGATGAGTTAGTTCAGATTTTAGCATTGACAAGGGGGAAGGAACAACAGGTGTAAAATATAATTGTGAGACCTCCCTCAGATATTACTCAGTCCTGACAAGTGACCTGAGAGACAGTCCATTCCCAGCGTTCTTCCACAGTGAAGGGAGGGGGCACCTAGAGTGTGTGACACTTGTCCTGAACTGCATAGCACACAAGGTTGTAGTCTTCCTTCTCCAGGGCTGGAATGAATGAGTGGGGAAGCCAGGCTCTGGAAAAGGGGAAAATCTGTTTCTGGGGGAGAGAGAAAAGCTTGATCATTGACACTGTCAATACAGGTTTGAGAACATGTTTTTCCAAATGTTGGGCCCCATGCTTTTTCAGTGACCCTTTTTACTGAGTCATGCCTTCAGAGACTGGACAATCTCAGCCACCTGTGTTCTGAGGCCGCCTTGACAGTGGGAAAACTTTGGTTTTCCCTGGAATGAAGTGTGTACTTTTTGACATTTCTACACTAAGGACTGACCCCACCAAAAGAAAAAGGGAAAATGCATGAGTTTGTGGAAGGGTGGATGGATGGATGGGTGGATGGATGGATGGATGGGCATACGAATGGTAGATGAGGAAGTAAGACCAATCAATATGTATATGTATAACAGATTCACTTTGTTGCAAACCTGAAGCTAATACACCATTGTAAATCAACTATACCCCCAATTAAAAAAAAAAAAAAGCCCAGGCTCTGGATTCTGACTAATTGCCTTTTGAATCCTATAGCTGATACCCTTACTAGTAGGGAAAACTTGAAGAAGTAGTTCAGCTTTAGAAGCTTCACTTTCTTTATCTGAAAAAAAGAGAATAGTAATATATGCATTATCAAAAAGACCTACAGCACAAAAGTGATGTCTACTGACTCATTAACCAGTGCCAGAACCCAGCAGTTATTATTTACCTCTAGTATCTTGCATATCAATTTGTAACAATCAAGTTGTCTTTTCATCACTCCCACCCTCACTTTGTTTCATGTTATTCAGACTCGCAGACTGCACCAAAATCCAGCACAAACGAAAACATTTATATCAAATGTTTAAAGTTTTTTTTAATGAAAGGGAGAAATGATGCAATGTGAGAAGGGTTATAAACTATTCACTATTTCAATTTTTTTACTCACAATCCTGAATTCCCTTTGATGGTTTTTTAATATAGGGAGGGCTCTTGTGAGTATGTGTGAATAATTAAACTTTTTTGAGTTTGAACGTAAGTTGGAAGTTCATTTAACTGTCAATGATGTGAGGCAAAGGAAAGCCCAATGGGCATCTTTTTTACAATAAACGATTTTATGGGATCTTAAAAAATTATTCTGCTCCAACAGTCTAAGAAAGTAAGCCTTTGGAAGATTCCTCTTTTCTTTTGCTTTTGTGTCATTTTGATAAAGCTTGATTAAAGGAGGAAGAGGAGGAGGAAGACTGGGACAGTGGGGATGATAATATCATTGTTTGAGCATTTACTATGCGCACACGTGCAGAGTTCATATTCAGGCTGTTACGTGGTGCTCCCAGCATCCTGGGAAGCAGGTAGTCCTACTCGTCCCGTTGTGCAGATGAGTCGGATGAGGCTTTCAAAGGATACAGGAGATGCCTGTGTAGCAAAGCAGAGATACACACTCAGACCCGTCTGATTCCAGTGCAGGAGCTCTTAGTTGTGCTCCTAGACTTCTACTTGATTGGCCATTTGGCACTGAGTCATTTCTCAGCGTTATTTACTGTGTTTATTCATTCTCCTCCTTCCTCATTGGCCGACAACCATTGATTTCTGTACATGATCGTGCCCTTGGCCTCTAATAGTTTTGCAATTTCTTTCCCAGTTTTCAAGTGAACTTGATCATCCCTTTGCTTAGTGAAGCTCATCTTCGTTCTTTGGGCAATAGTAGATGAGTCAGTAAATGGCATGTCACAGAACAGGAGCAATGTGAGGGCGACCTCTATTAGATTAAATATGTTTTCTCCACCCACTGCTCTGTGGCATCGTGGAATTACTAGGAGAAAGTAGACAGCAAGGAATGACCAGGATGTACCCAAGAGCTTCCCAAATTTGTATTAGTAATTGCTTTTCTGGATATAGTTATAATTATTGATAATAACAATTTCCTATAAATTGTAACAGTTAACGCATCAGTGCAACTCAGATATTATGTATTCAGTTTGCTTAAAAGCTCTTCTAGATTATAATTATTGATAATAACAATTTCCTATAAACTGCAACAGTTAACACATCAATGCAATTCGGATATTATGTATTCAGTTTGCTTAAAAGTGCTTCTAAATGATGACTTGACTCTCAGATGCTGCCATTCCCATTCAACTTCCAAACCTAATTCCTGTCTAAAACCTCATCATCCCCTTTTTGGATGAAAGACGGTTCTGAATGTCTGGATATAAGATGATGACACTGGCAATGGGGTCTCAGGCTCTTTACTACCCTCTCCATGATCTGACTGCTGCCTCTTTCTCTCATTCTCTCCTTTGTTCAGTTTTCTCTAGCTACAGTGGCATTCTTATTGTTCTTCAACTACACCAAACTTGTTCCCACATCAAGGCCTTTGCACCACCCATCCCCTCTTCCTAGAGTGTTCTTTCTGAAGACCTGTGTCTGGCCATCTCCTTTTCATCCTTCCTGTGTCAATGCAAATGCTACCACACCTGGAGAAGCCCACCTAAGATATCTACCCAGACAATTTTTTTTCCCTCTCTCTGTCTAAAATTTACTTTCCATCAGGGCAAAGTCTTGTCTTGTTTCTTCTCCCCTACATTCAACACACATCTTCTGCATCTCCTCTGATTCTGCCAGAGGAGCTGCATCACCTGATTCACACAGCCTCCACCATACCCTATGGAGCTCACTCAAACCCACTCAAAACCAAGCAGTCACATGCCCAGAATTTCTGTGACTTCAAATGTGAAAGAAGCACATGGTGCAGAGCGTGGGATTGGCTTTCTGAGCAACCATCAAAAGGCAGCCCATCTGAAGGACCAGGTGTCCAGCCGAGCTGACTCTCTGTGGGGCAGACTACAACCAATGGGAAACAGAACACGAATGAGGCAGGGGAGTCCGCAGATAGATTGCCTCTCCTTTCTTGCTCCCAGGAACTACTTTTTAGTGATGGTTTCTTCCTGCATGCCATCCGGAGTTCTGTATGGCAGGTGATGCATCTGCTAAGCAACTAGCCTTGTCTCTCCATAGCTCATCATTAAGTAAAAGTCAGCACAAATAGCACATCATTCACAGTATCACTTTGCCTCATCCCCCCCCCATTCTCACTGCCCTGGGCTTGCACCTCCCAAATGAAAGATTAGCATTTTAATCTTTGCCCAAGTCTCTGTTTTCTGGAGAATCCAGGCCAAGGCAATCCTGACTCATTACCGAGAACATTTCCTATTACCTACAAAGTCTTCAATAAATATATAGGGATGGATGGATGGACGGATGGATGGGTGGATGGATGAATGGATGGACGATGGAAATATAAGTGGATGGACAGATGGATAGATGGAAGTTTCAGGGCCAATAAGACAAATGAAGAATGTTAAGGGTCACTATTTTTGTCTCTTTCCATATGAAAGCCTGTTCTTACACATAGTGCAAGCCCAAATGTCCAAAACTAAAATGACCATCCTTTTCCTTAGCATTTTTTTTCTTCTTACGTTTCCTTGCTAAACCGTAGATCCTTCCTCACTCATCCCCATCCAATCCCATGTGCTGTGAGGCTCCATCTGCACCTTGTGCTCCGCATCTACTGCCCTGGCTCAGGCCTCTGTACCTCACATGACCGGTACCCCAGGCACCCAGCTGGCCACCTTACCACTCTCAACCATATCCAGGCTCAACCATGGTCAGTGTTTTCTCTTTGGTTCTCAAGAACATGAGGCAAGGGCTTGGATACCAGTGGTTTATTGGGAGGAGACCCTAGAAAATAGGAGTGGAGAAGCAGGGAAAAGGATCAGGGCAGAAGGAAGAGCCAGTCAATTCTGGTGCACTAACAAGGTTGCCGCTGTGGCTTGACATCACTGGGACCTCCTGGAAAGCATCCAGAACGCCTCTAACAGTTTCCCACCTGAAGGACGGAAAGCTGGAGCATTCATCCACCAGCTTCCACTCCATCCTGGTGGCATAACTGCCTTGCACTTCTAGACCTGTGTTCAGGCCAAGTGGGTCCCTGTGATGGTGGAAAAGGCCCTGGGACAGAGAGTGAAAAGGACACACAGGCCAGAGGTGAGTCTGAGCTTCTGAGACAATGTCCACCGCAGCTACAGCAGAAGTCAGAAGCAGACTGAGGCACGAGCGTGACCCAGGGCACCAGAGCTGTCTGCTACAGGGGATCTCCCATGTGCATGCGCAGCTGTTTCCCAGTAGCTAGGACTCCCTGGTATCTCCTCTGAGCCTGGAAGGAAATGTCCTGCTTTCTTAATGGAGCTCGTAAGGTCTCCTCTCAACCAGCCCGTCCTCTGCTACAGCCTCCTTTGTGGGCATTGCCTCTTCCTGGTTTGCTTTCCACACCATTCATGGTTCTCACCTCATGGTTTTACCTGTGTTGTTCCCTCTGCCTGGAATTTCCTTCCCATTGGCATTCCTTTTCCAGACTTCTTTTCAAGATTCCTATCCTGACAATCCTAGGCAGAGTTAGACACCCTGTACATATTTCCAGCATTGCCCCTACTGCATTTTTCATAATTAGCTCCAGTTTAGGGGCCTCCCCACCCCACCCTACCCCCACTTAGATGATGAGCTCATGGAGGGAGGTGGCAGGGTCCTCTTCATCTTGGTTTCCCCAATCCCCAGGGAAGACCTGGGACACAGGAGCCATTGCCGAGTGGATGGCTCGTTGGGCACGTCCACAAAAACTCGGGGCTTTCTTTCAGATTTTTTCAAAAGAGAGCGATGATGGCTAATTAAAAAGGACTCTGTCTTCAAGGGGAAGCAGAGCCCACATTTTGAAGGGCATCTTGATTTGAAATCTAACTAGATCACCATCGGAATAGTCTGAACTATCTGTTCACCATTTTTTAAGAACACACCACCCGTTTTCCAGGTGTCCATCAAGAAGGTGACAGCCCTGACAGTCAAGTCGATTTCACAAACCTTTGCTGGACAGCTAAAGAGCTGAGTCATTGCTTTAGACACAAGATAAGAGAGTGACATAAAAATACCTGGCACACCTGAGGACATCTGTGTGACCAGTGCTTGGGGCCACGCACAGGGACAGAGACAGGCAGGTCACGTGGAGACTATCAAGACAGCCAGCCTTCAGGTGTCACAGAGAGTATCCACCCTCTGTGCTCACAGTCAGGTATCCACTTTGGGGCAAGAGTGGCCCACAGAGCCATTCACCTGTAATCTGGAAAGGAGACCATTACCAGGTAGGAGAGGTCCTACCTCACAGGCAGGTAGCTACAGCACACAGCAGTTTTTGTTTTTTGTTTTTGTTTTTTGCTGAGCTGCTGGTATGTGTTGCCACTGTGCTGACAGAGAAACTGTCCCTGCCCTCCGTCCCCTTATACTCTAGCAGGGGAGGTTGCTATCCAGAAATACAATGGCACAATGTGTCAGCACCACAATAAGGCATGCTACCTACAGAGGTTACAGATGTGCAAGGGATAGTGGAAGCCCATGAAGGCTTTCACCTTGACAAAATATTCTAGGATAAGTGAATGTACGCTTGATTAGTCCCCTTTCTATCATGTATGTATTTCCTGTCTTCTGTTCCATAAACATAGCTTTTCTTTTCTTTTTAACCCAGCTGAGTAAGTATATAACAAGGAGATCAATCTCAAATGTTTAAAAAGGGCTGAAGTGCCCAACCACCTACATTCAAATCCTCTGCTTCTTACATGTTGTGTCATCTCGGACAGTTTACCTGCCCATGTGGTTTCCATACCTGTAAAGGGATAATAAAAGTCCTTACTTCATAGGATTTCATGAGGTGAAATGAGTTACTAAATGAAAAGTCTCTTAAAGCACCTGGTATAGAATAAGTCCTCAATAGGATTAGCTATTATTATTAATAATTTTGTTGTCACTATTGTTTAAGGTTATTACACAGTGTCAAAGTACTATTGCCAATGTTCTAGAAATTTCTAAGAAATAATACTTGGTTTAACTATATGAGACAACAAGTTCCAAGTTTATCTATCTACTGAGCCTCAGTGGTCAGTAGTGGCAGTCCTATTTGACCCCTAGAAGATTTATTTTTGATTCCAAGTTCTCACACAGCAAGGAGTAGACGAGCAGGTTAATTTTTCATAGGGTCTCACACAGCAAGGCTCTTTATTTTTTGAATTAAATATCTATTGTGGTTCTTGATTTTCTCAGGCAAAAAAAAAAAAAAAGAAAATCCAAAGCACTTGGGGGAAAAAATGGGAAATGTATGCATATGGCAGCCATAAACAATGTTGAGAAAGAACATTAAGTGTGTGTTATATCCCAAAGTGTGATAGAGGAGTAAATGAGAGAGGATGCTGAGGGATACTGTGAAGGGCACCCTGGGCCCCGACTCCCTGGAGAATGTTCTGGAACTCCCATCTCCAGGTAGAGCACTTCTGGGGAGTCTCGGATCAGTGAAGTCTCAGGTCAGTGGAGGGTCAGTGAAGTCTCAGGCCCAGCGGTGCAGGAGCAAATTACATGACTGTATGGAATGTCCAGACAGATGGGCCCAAAATGCCCTCACAACTTTCCTTAGCCCAGAGTGGCCAGGGACAGTGTAACAGCTCCCCAAAACTGCACAAATGCACCTGAGAGCCAGCAGGCATGATGTGATGCTTGACGACCGGAGGATGCAGCAGTGAGCTGCATGGATGGATGGATGGCCAAAGACCAGACAGGAAGGAAGTCACCTCCTGGACGGATGAGATCCACCAAGAAACAGATTCTTAGCACCTTACCCTAGTCCCCCCTCCCACCCAAAAGGAAAGCAGAGAACTCCAGGTGGAGATGAAATGTCTACACTAGGGGAACCAGGGCCCAAAGAAAAAGTAGGTTCATGTATAGAAGTGCAAAATTATATTTCTTGCAGACACTGAGAACAAACACAAAACTAGGAGTTCTCATTGTGGCTTAGCGGTAACGAACCTGACTGGGATCCATGAGGATGCAGGATCGATCCCTGGCCTCACTCAGTGAGATAAGGACCTAGCATTGCTGTGAGCTTCTGTGTAGGTCGCAGATGCCCCTCGGATCTGGTGTTGCTGTGACTGTGGCGTGGGCCAGCACTGCAGCTCCAAATTGACCACCGGTTTGGCTGGGAACTTGCCCTTTTTTTTTTTCTTTTGGTCTTTTTGTCTTTTTAGGGCCACACCTGCAGCATATGGAGGTTCCCAGGCTAGGGGGTCTAACTGGAGCTGTAGCTTCCGGCCTACACCAGAGCCACAGCAATGCGGGATCCAAGCCACTTCTGCGACCTACACCACAGCTCACAGCAGCGCCAGATCCTTAACCCACCGAGCGAGGCCAGGGATCGAACCCACGTCCTCATGGATGCTAGTTGGGTTCGCTAACCGCTGAGCCACGACAGGAACTCCTCGGCTGGGAACTTTCATATGCGGGGGTGTATGGCCCTCAAAAGGACAAAAAAAAAATAACATAGTAATGATAATGATAGTAATAACAAACACAAAATCGAAAAGCCCTATATGGAGACAGTAGACAGAACTCATGGTTAAGAATGTGGTCATGGCTCCGCCTCTTGTGAGCTGGTCAGTGACTTGCCTTCTTCTAGAATCTTTTTGCTCATCTGTAAAATGGATATAATAGGCATATGCCCCTAACTGATTGTATGTGTTAAGTAGAAAAATTCCATGCAAACCCCTGGAGGGCTTGTTTCATGCTATGCATTCAGCATTCAGTAAATATAGACTATTATCATCATTAGAAGGGAAAGGCATTGAGGAGGGGTCTTGGGAGGCAAGGTTAGGGGGAAGGTCTTCCTGGAGTTATTAGTTCTGGTGTTAAAGATGCCGGAAAATGCTCTCTTATAGCCAGATCCCGCTGGCTTACTGAGGGGCCAGAGGAGGGGGGTTTATGTATACACCCAGTATAATATAATCAGAGCCAATATAATTTGGTGGTCAGGGTCATGGGTCTGGCATCTAACTGCTTGGATTTATATTACTTATTAGCCAGGCAGGTGTCTTTGGGCAAGTTACAGAACCTCCCCATACCTCAGTTTCCTCATCTGTAAAATGCTGGTAATAGTAGTTCATCTATCATAAAGTTATCCTGAGGCTTAAAATGAATGAACATATGCAAAGAGCTTCTCTAAGCTCTCCTTCTTGGCGTGCTGAAGCATGCTATAAACATTAGCTATTATTATTCTGATTTTACTTCCATCCAAGTTTACACTTCAGCTGCTAGAATCCCTCGGGATCTCAAATTTGATTTCTCTTCCAAAAAAAAAAAAAAAAAACCATCCAAACTCCAGGCTATTTTCTAGCAAGGGAGAGTCACATTAAAATAAGAATATTGAAGGCACCAATATTCACATCGAGACAGAAAGTATGCTTCCTTGTCTTTAGAGAGGAGCAGAAACATCACCAGGGGTGCGCCTACCCAAAGTTAGGGAATCACGGCAAGAGGGAGAACACACTGACATAAAACTAACCAAAGAAGGAACGAAAGGACAACTTGTTTGCAGAAGATATTCTGTGCTTGTTTTTTCCTTGAACTAAGTGTATAAAGAAAACAGTATCTTACATTTTGTATCAGCTGTCTATTGTCCAAATAATACTGCCTAGCAAACAACCCCAAAAATCTCTCCGGCATGTATGGTAAACACCTGTTTTAGTTCATGGGTCTGTGTGCTGGCTGACTGGTTCTGCTGACCTGAGACTAGTTTCAGCAGCACTCATTCACTAGTCCATGATCAGCTGAAGGAAATCCAGGCAGTTTTGCCATCTCTCTCACATGTCGGGGCCTCAGCTGGGTTGTTCAGCTTTTCTCCGTGGGCCTCATGCTCCAGCAGGCTAGCCCAGGCATGCTTCCACAGTAAGGGCAAAGAGAGAGTGCAAATGCAGAAATGCATGGTGAAGTTTCTGCTTGTCTCACATGTGCTGTCATTCCTTTGGCCCAAAGACGTCACATGACTGAGCCCAAAGTCAAGAGAAGGAACAGAATATCACCTACACACACACACACACACACAATGAGGGGGTACTGCAAAATTACACAGCATAGGGTTTAGGTCCAGGAATGGGTAAAGAATTGAGCTCATGAGTCAATTAGTATCTCACATGTCCAAAGAACTTGCCAACATTGATTGCAACAGAGAGAAAAATTGTAACAGAGATCAAATATACTGAAAGGAAAGCCAGAATCACCCACAAAATCAACTTTAAGGGTATTCAATGAGGGTGTTAAATCTTTTATAGACCTTTCATATGCAAAGAAACACCAATCTCACATTTCACTCTTTACCATCAAATCTGTCAGCATTTCTGGTCCCCCTACTTTGAAGGAATCAGACATGCCTTCAGAGAACCATATTCCAGTCATCCTGTTCCAAGACCTTAATATTCCAGGAGTTACACATCCATGTGAAAATAAACAAAAAATCACTTTAGAGATTTCTCTCCATTTCAAATAGGTTTGACTCCAATTTAGGAATGAACGTTTGAGCACTCAGCTCTTCCCTTCTGCCAATTCTCAGTTAGGACCCTCTGGGTAGGTCATAAATGAAATCATTCTGAATGCGATCTTTGCTGTGGGACTCTCAGTCCCCACTAACCACAACTTGTGGTTAAAATGCTGGTGCCTACCATAGATTCCAGGAAAATAAGTTGAAGATGGAAAGTAAAAATTCCACGATGAAAATTTAGAGTCGTAGTTGACTATTTCACTACTGTCCGTTTCTCACATAGAAACTGCCTGGGAAATATTCTTCTTTTTCCTCTGTGCTGTTTTATAGCAGGAGCTGGCCACTTTAATAGCATGTATGTTTAAGATCCATAAAAGATAATGTGCAGCGAAGATGGTTGAGTCAGATAGACTCAGCGGATAGACATTTTGATAATCAATTTTTAACTAGGTTATAAGATTTGACACCATGCCGCTGATACCTTCTGGTTTGGGAGGGGAAGCCTGTCCTTTGCCCTCTGTGAACTTCACAGAGCAACCTGGCTGAATTCCAAAGTACTGACCACTGGGCAGCATCAGGCATAATATTACACTTGTCAGGCCATGGGTTTCACCTCGATCCTAAATTCCTTAGTAGCATCCTATAAATTATGGGTTCTGTCATTTTATCTGCAGCAGTTACTCACATTCAGTGTGTTTTTGCTCGTGGCCAGGTTGAAACAGAGGAATCCATCAGCTGCTTGTGTATTCAGGAATATCAACTTTTTTTTTTTGGTAGGGCTGAAATTGGGCTAGATGAGATTCCATAAATCAATGCTAGCAGCCACAGTCATGAATTCTCTCACAGCACTTCAAGATGCTGGGGCTAAATCAACAGAGATACTATTTTCTTCTACATTGAGTTGAAAGCCCTTGATCCAACATGATTGCCCAGGTCACCTCTTTACTTCCTGTCTTGTTTGACCTGGTTCCTTAGGATACTGCTGGGGAAAAGGAGGCAGACATCATCTCAAAGATTTCCCTATAACGAATTCAGTGATTCCCATTCTTTAAGTAATGGCCAATATGTAAACATATGTTATTAGTTTCCTTTCTTGATACTATCAAGTTAACTCGTGCACATAGCAACTAGTGAAACAACTAAAAAAATACATGAGATAGTCACAAAGTTTTTTTTCATATGATGAGAACTTTTAAGATCTACTCTCTTAGCAACTTGCAAGCACACAATACAGTATCATTCACTATAGTCACCGTGCTGTACATTACAGTCCCAGGACTTACTTATCCTATAACTGGAACTAGTTGCCTTTTCATCGCTTCCGCCCCCCCCAAAAAAAATTGTAACTGTGTACAGTGATGGATGTTAACTAGATTTATCGAGGTGATCATTTCACAAAACGGGAATATTGAACTGTTATATTGCACACCTGAAACCACTATAATGTTGTATTGCTAATTGTATCTCAGTAAAGTATGTGTATACAAGAAAATCTCCCTCCATTCACCACTTTCTCATCACCAGCCTCATACCCCAGGCTGATCAATGTTAACAGCCTGGAATGCAGATGTCCACGTATTTACCCATCTTCATACTCACATGGGAGGAGAAAGGAATGAAAATGACAGGATGAACTAAGCGGGAGCTAGAGCCAAAGGTTTTGTCTTTGTCTGGGGGTAAAGGAAGAGTCTGGAGGTTTTAAGGGCAGGGTGTGTGGTGACAAGGTCTCTCTGTGTAGCACCTGAATGGATACGGAAGTAACTGTTAGGAAGCTATTGTGATTGTCCAGGAGAGATGTGATGGTGGCTGGGACTCAGATGGTGGCAGTGCAGGTGGAGAGCAGAGGATATTTTGGAGGTTAGACTGGATAGGATTTAAGGACAGATTGGATGCTGTGAGGAAAAAGGCCATCTCTGGCTTGCACCTTTGGGTGGCTAGTGCCACCTCAGCTGGAAAAACATTTCTAAAGGAACAGGAATCTTGGAGCAGAGCTCATGATTCAGTGTCATGTGCTGAGGCTGAGGTCCCATGAGACTTCCAAGAAAGAGCTCGTTTGGGTTGCTGGTTCTGAGGAGAGGTGTAGACTGGAGGATGTTGACTAGAGAGATGTGAGCTCATCTGCAGCACAGTGTTCTAGCGTGTTAGATGCTCAGACAGTGTTTATGAGATTAATAACCCATAGCAGGAATTATGGAAGAGGCTTCATGGAGGAAACCTCTCTCTCTTCCAGGCTTGCCACAGACCCAGACCAAAGGCTTTTTGCTGTCATGTGGAAGCTAGCAATTTGGCACATTTTCAATACGCTAGTCTTTAAATATCTGTTCTCTAGTCACTTGTTTAGAGGAAAGGCTCCAAACTGCTTCAGGTGGTGGGAGGAAGGGAAGGAGGATAGTAAGATGCTGAGAGAGAGAATGGTAACATTTCCTGCCCTCCAAGGCCCTGAACAATTCAGCTCTGGCCTACATGTGCATGCTCTACTCTGCAGGAAAAATAAAAGCAAGGTCTCAGAGGCGAACCCACTTGGATTCAAATCCTGACTCCACCATATGCTGACTGTGTGAACAGGAAGCCCATGGTGTATGTAACTGCTGGGCCCCTGTTTCCTCATTTAAAACATGGGGCTTATTATAGTGCCAACCTCATGGGCTTGGTCAAGGGATGACATGAAATAGTGCACTTAAAGCACTTTGCAGAGCACCAGTCCACGGTGATCACGCTCCAAATGTTGGCTGTTTGTTTTGTCAACCACCTCTTCCTTACAACCACACAAAATGCTGTCCTTGAAAGGAGTCCCAGGAAAGAAAAGATTCTCCATCTCATTGCATTTCCCATGATTCCTGAGAGGTGTGAGATGTTTCTGCCTCCCACTAGTCCTTTCCATCTGCCTCTGGCTTTCCATCATCCCTTGGCCCAGTTTGCATGTTTTATGGCCTTTCAAGATGGGCCTTACAATTGATTGTTCTGTACCTGAGGACCAGACTCCTGCTTTTTTCGTTTTTGCAATCTCTCAGCTCTGTGCTTTACACACAGTAAGGGTGCAATAAATGTTTATTGCAATTATCTTGATTGAAGTTCTCTGAACTGGGCAGAGAGAATAAAAAACAGAGATCACAAGAGTTAACTTTTGTCCCATACCTCAAGAACCAAATCCTTTGATAATTATTGGTACTGATATGGTTCCTTTTTTATTTTTTAAATAGCATTGGCATTTGCATATTACTGATGGAATTTCTATACATTGTATAAAATTTAGAAAAGTGAAAAAATATAAAAGAATATAACAAAAATAATAATTGCCCATAATTTCACTAGAGATCATCACTGGGAATATTTTAGGATTCTATAGATCTATATATTTTATATGTCTATATATCTGTATATATTCTATATACCTATGTATGTTCTATATATCTATAAAAATTGAGATCAAATTGAATACACTATGGAAGAGATAAAAATCATTAAAAAAAGAATAAGCTGCTTTGAAATCACCTTTTTCAATTAACATTATTTCAGGAGAATTTTCTCATAATTCAAATATTATTCAAATTATGATTTTAATATTAATCTCTCCTATGAATAAATGTCTATGTATATAAATCCTTGCCCACATATCTGACTGCTTCTCTAGGACAGACTTCCCAGGAATGGAATTTCTTTGTCAAAGGATGTGAACTCATTTTAAATTCTTGCCATCTATTGTCAAATTGCTTTTGAGAATGAGTGTAGCACTTTCAGTCACCAGTGACCGTGGAAGAGGAAGATAGTATTCTTAGCCTCTCCATCCTCCAGTCTTTTCATCCTGGACGGTTTGATTGGCATAAAAAGGCAGTGACTTGATTTGTTAAATGCTTCGTTTAGTAGTCAAGTTGAGCTCTTGTGTGAATTGTCTGTTCATATCTTCTGGTCTTTTGTGTTACTAATGAGTGAAAATCTTTTTTTGATCTTAGAGAGCCCTTTATATAAGGAAGAAATTTATCCTTTTCCTGCATCATTGTCATTTTTTTCCTTTGCAGATGCCTTTTAAAAGACTAATTGAGAAGTTTATACATTTACTTAAGGAGAATTGGCATTGCCATAAACTTTAGGTTTTTCTTCTGGAAAAATATGCTCATTTGTTTGTGTCTTATTTTGTCTATTTCAAAAAGACTTTTCTAGTTTTCATCATATTGACTAAAATGAGATCCTACCCCCATTTCTTGTAATATTTTTTCCTTAAGTATTTTTGGTTTGCTAATGTAATTAGGAAAGTGAGTTTTTTCTCCTCCAGACACTCCAGCTGGTTATTGCTGATGTAAGTAAAGCTATTGCTTTTTCTCTGTTTTACACTTCATCTAACCACTTTATCAAACACTGATTAACTCTAAGAGATTTACAGGTGATACTTTTGATATCACCAGGGACACTTGGCTTTCCTCTGATTTTAATGAGAATACTTTCTGTATTCATGAAATATGATGATAGCTGCTGGTTTAAACTAGATATTATTTATCATGCTGATTAAATGGACTTACATTCCTACTTCTCAAAGAGGTTTTCTCCCCCTTTTAATTAGGAGTGAGCGTTGAATGTTATCTACTAATTGTCAGTTCCTGGCTATTTATAAATGCTGTGATTATACTTTTTATCTATATAAATGTCCCCTTTTGTTCTGTTTAATAATGCTTTCTCCCTCTTGGATCCTGCTTTGTCTGAAATGGATACTGCCACCACTGCTCTTTCTTAAGAGTCTTTTTGCTTATATTATTTGTTTGTTTTTTTTTGGCCTAAATCCATTTTTCATTTTTTAGGGTATCATTGATCTTCAGCATCTTGTTCAGTTAGACATTTAATAAAAATTGGCCACATGCCTGCTTTGTGCCAAACACTGGATTAGGTCCCTGGGGTACAGAGATGAGAGAATCTGCTAGAAGAGGTACATTACCACTCAGCTGGAAATGGGCATTGCCGTGGGAAGTCTGGGGGCAGCATTTAACCCCCAAGAGGGTCTGGCCCAGTTGGGGGCTACAGCAAGGCTGCCCAGATTTGATAGGAGGTTTATCACATGGATACCCAAGAAGAGTCAGTCAGCTGGGCCTCCAGAGGAATGGGGGTTTGGATGATTCTGGATTCTGACAGCTTCAGGACCCCATGGAACTTGGGGATCTCACACTAGGGCACAACCATTAATTCAGGGAATGAGCTGCTTCTCCTCTATGCTTTTTCTCTGTAGTTTCTGCCATCTCATTTTTCCTATTTCATTCATTCAAAAATTACACAAATAATTTTTCAGCACCTTCTCTATGTCAAGTGTCATTCTAGGTGCCAGGAAATCAACAGTGAAGAAGATGTACAAAATAGTTGCCATCCCAAAGCCTATATTCTAGAGGAGGGAGCAGACAATGGCTGGTGAACGTACAAGATAATTTCAGAGGGTGGCGTCACGAACGGAACCCCCTCTAACGGCTTCTTGTTACACTTAGAGGAAAATCCAAAGCTCCCCCCGGGCCCTTAGGTTCCATGTAAACTGACACCCTCCCCCACCCTCCTGCCTCTGCAACTCCTCTCTCTGCTTTGCTCTCTGGGCTCCAACCTCCTGGCCTCAGCATTCCTCAGACAGGAGGCATGCTTCTTCCCCTGGGTCTTGGTACTGGCTATTCCCTCTGCCTGGATGCTTTTCCCCAAGATAACTTCCTTAGCTGCTTCCAGTGTCTTTCAGATCAGTTTGATTGTCACTTCATCGAGGTGGTCTTCTCCGACCCCTGTGTCTGTAAGGCAGCACCCTTCACTCTCTCCTAATCACCCTGATCTTTTGCCTCACTTTGTTTTTTCTCATCCTGCATAGCACTGCCCAACCCTGTAGTGTGTACATTTATCCATGTCTTTGTTTATTGCTTGTCTCTCTCTAGTGGTAGCTCTTTGAAGACAAATCTTCCTCTGCAGAATCCTCAGAACAGAGAACAGAGTTCAGCTCAAAGTAGATCCTCAATGAGTATTTGTTGAAAGAGCAAATGAGGAAAGCACTACATGGTGCAGGGGGTGATGGAGATAGAGAATAATGGGCGGGAAGCATGTCCCCTGCAGGTAGCAGATCCCAAAGAGAGGGGGAAGGGAGACAGGGCTGGGCTAATCAGGCCTCCTTCATCCTCCAGACTCACCCCTCAGGTAATGCGCCGCACCCTTGGATAGGAGTGAGGGATGGGACAAGAAAAACAGGGAGAAGCCCTCTCTCCTCACCATTCATTTCATTTCCTCTTGTGTCAAACTGATACTTGTATGATGTTTGTCTTTATCTTTGTGATTTAAATTTTGCCAGAACATGTCTAGAAATGGTTAATTTTCATTAATTTTTCCCAAAACATGATAAACCATTTCTAACTGCTCCAGAAGTTCTTCTCTGGCCCCAGGATAATGTCTTATACTTTGTATTTTTATATTTTCTTTTTATTTATTTATTTATCTATTTATTGTCTTTTTAGGGCCACACCCACAGCATATGGAGGTTCCCAGGCTAGAGGTTGAACTGGAGCTGCAGCTGCTGGCCTACACCATAGCAACAGCAATGCCAGATCCAAGCCGAGTCTGTGACCTACACCACAGCTCATGGCAACGCTGATCCTTAACCACTGAGCAAGGCCAGGGCTTGAACCTGCATCCTCGCTGATGCTAGTCAGATTCATTTCCGCTGAGCCATGACAGGAATTTCCTATATCTTATTTCTTTATCGATATTCATCTTGTTCTGCATTCTGGGAGAGCATATCAAGTTCATATGCAGGTCATTGATTTGGTTTCTGCAGTGTTGATTCTGTCCTTTTTCGCCTCAAGAGTGAATCTTAATTCTGCTGCTGCAACACTAATCTCCTTTCAGTATATCCTTGTCTCCCTAGTCCTGTCTCCAGGTCAGACATTCTTCAAACTCTGCCCCTCTCTCCTAGGACTTTCGGCTCTTTTTCACCACAGGCATGTCTTCTTGTTTTGCCTTCTAACCTTTTCTACTTTTCTTCTGCTTCCTGGAATAAATCATTTTCACAAGTATATGTTTCCTCTGAGCAGTATGGATGTTTTATCCATTCGTTGAACAATGAAATGTATTGATATCTCCCAATTACCTAGCACCAAACTCAGTACCAGGAGGTAATCCATAGCCTGCAGATCTCTGTCCCCACAGATTGTCAAGTGAGGAAACAAAACAATTACACAGATGTCATGGACAGAACATGCAAGTCATATCTGGGCACATAGTCGGAGTACATAATTTTGTCTAGGACAGAAATGGAATGGGTGGAGATCACGCTGCTTTCTCTTATGAAATATTGTTTTTTTCCCACAGCCCATGTTATTGAAGTTGAGTTATTCCCCCTTACTTTGATCATATTCAATGAGTCATGATTGATACAAGCTTCTTATGTAGTAACAGATGGAATGTTGAGTTCTTCTTACTTCTTTCCACCGTCCACTTCAGTGTCATTCAAATTGCCTTTCAGATGTACAGGCAGGTGACAGGTGTATGTGCACAGCATCTGATTCACATCTCCAGCACAGAGAGGCAAATATTCTTTTTGTCCCTCTCTGCTGACATTACGTAAGATCCTCTGCCCCCAACGCCTTGCTCTCTGACATCCTGAATCGATCTGTGTGGTCCATGCAAAGTCAAAATCTCCAGCAGATGTTACTTCTAGGACTCTTTGGGAGTAAATCAGTCCAGAGTGGACAATGTCTTCTGCAGTGCAACCCCTTCCAATACATATTGAAATGTATTTGGTGCAGTGTTCAAGGAAACTACAGAAGGCATGTTGCCTTTCTTACACCCTTGGGTTCTTGGTAGAGACAGCGTGAGTGATGTGGAGAGGCAAGAAAGTTGAGGAAATGCCCCCACAGCAGACCCACTAGAATTGGGGGCCCAGAGAGCACCAGTGAGTCTGATTCTAAGGAGGGGAGAAATAAAAATGTATTCATCTGAGCAGGGAAGAAGGAGCAAAAGGTAGACTAGTGAAGGAGGACAGAGCAAGGTTTTGAGCAGTTCAGATAAATATTTAAACTGGAAAGGAATTATGAGCCTCCCTAAATGGTATGCATCATTAATTCCCAGGCAGTCAGGTTAACAACGAGCTAGCTGGTAGGGAGCTGGCCTCCTGAATTATTCTTTTAATGGAGTTCCCAGGTTAAAGTAGATTTCATTTAAGGTCAATCAATAGGCAATTTTATCCAGGCTTGGTGATTAAAAGAAAACCATAAAGAAGACCAGTGACAGTAATCATTTTGGCTCAATCAGACCTTCCTTTAGACCTGGAAAGCACTGGAATAAGGCTCCAATTACAGATCAGGGCAGGGGCTCCAAGCCCTAGCTTCCATGAAGGCCTCACCCTAAGTGTGTTAACTGCCCTCTTTCCTCAGAAGGTTTAGTCCACACCCACAGGGCAAAGAGAAGAAATTCGCCATCATTTCTTTCCTGGTAGATGGAGCACATTGGAATAATTTAAATTAACAGTGTAGATCCAGCTTATTTCTTGAATTCCCAACGATCAGTCATAGTGAATTAGTAGAAGTCAAATTTTTAGTTTGACAGAAGTGATTAGGCTCCTTGTGAGTGTCTGGGTCTCTCCATTTCTGCTGCTTTATTAGAAGGAGCCTCAGGAAATCAGGAGGAAATGAGATGCCCAGGAACACATAGCTCAGTGATCCACCATTGACTTGCTTAGGAAATTAGGGTAGAAGAGAGTTTGTAGAAAATGAAATTGCCTTTGGGTCTTGAAGAACGATTCAAGTGCTTGCAGAATGCATCCAGAAATTATATCATTTGAAGGTAAAGGGGCTTTTCTTTCTCCATCATATTTCTTCAGGGGTAGTCAATGAATACTGAATTGTGGATCCTTAGGCATAAAATATTGTTTCTTTCTTTTCTTTTCTTTTCTTAATAGTAGGCCAGGGCTTTTTCTGAAAGTATGTTTTACCCAATCCAGCATTTTGAGTTTATTAGACAGGATTTTCCAAGACTTGCTGTTTATTTTCACAGACTCACTTTTCACTGAGTCAAGAGAGTGAAGAAGAAAGATCCCTGTTGCCATGTGTGTGTGTGTGTGTGTGTGTGTTTAAATAAGTTACACTTTAATGGGGCTGCTGGTTGCCAGTTCACACACAATCAAATTCTGCTGTAGTTTCCATATTAAAAAAAAAAAAATCCCCGCTGTGCATCTAACAAGGAAGAAGTTTCTGAATTTCTCCTTCTTGCTTATCAAGAATGAAAATGGAAACAAGGTCTGTCTGAAACAATGCAGAAAGTGCATTAAGAAATGCACACATTCTCTGGGGGAAGGAAATAAATCAGGTATTGTCAGGGGATGCTTGTGCATGGGAGTATATTCCTCAGATTGATATTTATAGGCTGGTAAATAAGGTGTTAGAAGGCAGGGGATTTTATACAATCCTTGATATTTTTTATTTTTATAAAGGCCAGAAAATAGGTTTTTTTTTCCTTTGGAGACCAGAATAGCTTCTTGAAAGACTAATTATTATTGTTCTTGAAAAGGTTTGTGATCGCTCTTGAATACATTTGTTAAAATGATAGATGCGGAACAGTGACAGAGAAAATAGAAGCCTAATTTGCTATTCCCTTGAAAATTTCAGCTCTAAAACATCTTGGCAATGACTCTAAGAATGCTGTTTGGCGCTCTAAATCACGCTGAAGCAGCTCTTCAGAGCAGAGACATACGTGAAAATGTGTGCGTGCCTGAGTGCAAAGCGTGGCATTCACATGCATGCAGTTACCAGCAGAACATGTAGAATCAACATTTTAAAGGCTTAGAAAAGGGCTGGAATTCAAATCCAGAATCTAAGGGGAAGATGCCGAAACAGCTTCATGTGAGTCTATAGAGCTGCTGGCTCCCTTTCCTTGCATTGATCGCAGAACTTGACAACTGAGAAATACATCTTTATCATTCTTTCTGCTTAGACGAAAGTATTTTATATACTTGAATGCAACATTGTGTTTTATTTTCCAGCTCAGCCAAGATTCAATCTATTGGTATTGAATATCCACCAAAAGAACGCTAGATGATTAGAGAGAATGCACAAAGGAGGTACAGAAAACCCTGTGAGCCTCATTCTCTTTCTAAGTCTGATAGCAATAAAATACCAGCTCCACCCTTTTCACCCTGGGATTCTGATTAATAAGCAAAAACAGAGGAGAAAATGAAATTGAATCTGGGTTATGAGAGATATAAGGGAATGGGTGCTTTTGTTGTATTTATGGAGTTTGGTCTTTTAAATGCTTTACCTAGTTATGTTACTACAGGAAAAAATATTTTAAAAAAACAGCTATAAAAACTTAAAGAGATTTCAATAGTGGCAAACTGTTATAAGTCATTTTAAAAGGGAAAACATTTCACAAAAGTAAATCGGACTACCTTAGAACTTGAGTTTCTGTTACTTTCAGGAGGTTTTCAACTTTAGAATGAATAACCAGGAAAATAATTTGAGTTTAAAGTTGACCGTATGAAGGAGTACAGAATTTGAAACAGAGTGAAATGGTAGGGAATTTAATAATGCTTGTTGAGGACTGCTTATTCCATTCAGCCTGTGAAGATATATTATTTGGAAGACTAGGTTGCCAAGAGGAACTGAGGACCTGGAACACAGAGCATTAGGGCTTGTGTTCCAACACAGCCGCGGGCTCAGTGCGTTGACTCTGGAGTGGCCCCTTGGGAACTGCTGGGCAGCTAAACGAATGTGTGGTAGAATATAGTGTCCACTATGTGAAGGAAGAGGCAGAGTGACCAAAACATTCTTAGGAAGAAGTCATCGCTATCTCTTGCCCAAGAACCCATAACGCATTTTAATGGCTTTCATTACCGTTTGGTTAGAACGCAAACGTTGCAGCCTGGCACCTATTTCTTCTAATGGTCCATTATGGCTCCCATGCCTGCACTTTTACAAGCGGCTTCTCCTTCACTTAATTCACATTCAACATCCAGAACTCAGTTCAAGGTTCTGTCTTTGGAAACCTCTGACTTCTCTACCTGGCCCCGTCTTCAAGTTTTTTCTTTCACATTCCGCTAGTAAACTGGAGCTTACGTGGCACATAAAACATGACTGGTTGTCAGCATACTTTTCTTTCCTTCCACTCAGTCATGAGCTCTTGGCCCAGAGGCCTGGCTCTTCCATCCCTATGTTAATCGCGCTGTTCGGCCACTCTGACCATTCTCCTCCGTGTTCTCCCTGCTCTGTGCCCGAGTGGACTATCACACAGGCTCATTGCTCTGACTTTCCAGTTGGCTTAGACTCATTATCTGCTGAATATATTTTATAAAACTAAAACATGTTCACTTGGACATTGTCCTCGGACTTCCAAATGGGAGGGTAGAGATGAAAAATGGAGGGTGGAGTGTGGGAAGAAAGAGGGGTCCGGGTCTTTATTTCCAAGGCTCCCGCCCTATAAGCCATGGGATGGCAGTGGCTATAAACCTGTACCTAAGACCACCGCTCCAGTGGGGTAGCCGCTGCCCTACAGCTCCAATGCTCCCAATTCTAGGAACCCCTCCCCACCCCTCCCTCATCAGCCTCGGGACTGTCATAGCTTCTAATTCTCCTGAGTTTTCCCCAATATAAAAGGGAACTTAGATGCAGAGACCTCTGAGACTCATCCTAGAATCCCCATCATGACCGAGTGCACCTCTTTTGCACACCGAGCTTTTGGGGTGGGAGGGCAGTGAGCACTCCCCACCCCACCCCTAGTCCCAGGTAGGGAGAAGTCTGCCTTGAGGCTCTGCCGTTGGATCAATGCCTCCTAAACTAGGAGGTATTGATCCAGTGACAATGGCTGTCCTGCATTTCTTTGTGTGAGGAGCTGACTGTAAGCTTAGTGATTTTGCACAAGGGGGTATTTCTGAGCCACAACAGCCCATTGTCTCATTATTGATTGTTCTGCAGTTTAACTGGGTGAGAACTGGTGCACATTTCATCCCCTCTTTCTTCTCCCTCCTTCCCAAAGCAAACCAAAGCCTTAGAAATAGAGAAGAGAAGTTATAGACAGAGAGAGGTTGTAGTTTTTTTACATACACATATTATTTTATTTATTACCCACAAATACCCTATAAGGTAATTACTATTATTTTTTCTCTTTCTTTTTTTAAATTATAGTTGATTTACAATGTTTCTTTTTTTTTCTTTTTTTTTTGTCTTTTTAGGGCCACATCCGTGGCATACGGAGGTTCCCAGGCTAGGGGTCGAATTAGAGCTCTAGCCGCAGGCCTACACCACAACCACAGCAATGCGGGGCCCGAGCCATGTCTGTGACCTACACCACAGCTCACGGCGATGCCAGATCCTTAACCCACTGAGGGAGGCCAGGGATTGAACCTGCGTCCTCATGGTTGCTAGTCAGATTCATTGCCGCTGAGCCATGACGGGAACTCCCTGCCATGTTTCTTGAGTCTCTGTTGTGCAGAAAAGTGACCCAGTCGCACACAGTTCCCTGTGCTTTACAGCAGGGCCCCACTGCCCATCCATTCTAAAAGTAACGGTTTGCATTCAGCAACCTGAAACTCCCCCTTCATCCCACAGACAGAAGTTATTTTATTCCATATGAAGATGCTCTTCACTCCTGACGAAGCACACTTTTTTTTTTTTTGAATGCTGAAAGTGGTTCGGGGCAGTCATGCTGGCAACGATTCTGGCTTGATCCATGTGGCCAGAGCCCTCCACTGATCTGAGCAGGGCCCTTACTTCTGCGGGTTCTCTACGCCTGCCTGACTTATCCAGTAGGCACAGGGTCTGGGGCCCACAGTACCATTCAAGGCATAGGAAAACTGTTTTATAATTCAAATTCTTTTTTAACTCAGAAGAAAGAGCGACTACAATAATAATAAATATATAATAATAAATCCAGCATGGATTATATTTGCTTTATGTCAATGTAGTTGTATAGTATAATTTTTAATATTTTCTAAGATGGAAAGGAAACAAAAAGACAGTAGTGCCTAAGGCCCACAACAGTGATAGAGCTGCCCTGCTCTGTGTAACACCAGCCATGAAGATACTCCTTGGGAAAATAAAATCTAGGAGACCCAAGAACCTCACCTCTCCTAGGAGATTCACACCATACACTAGCCGGTCAAAGGGTCAGAGCCGTCTTGCAGCAAAGGAACTGAGTTCACTTGGTTTAAGCTGGCTAGTTCCAAACTTACCTGACCACAGAATACTTGGAGAAATACCAATCTAAACTTTACTTATTTTATTTTTCTTTTTTTGCCTTGATAAATTCTTAGTACTTAAGTAGCACAACCTTGAATTTATTTTTTTAAAGCCCCCTGGGAAATCTAAACCTATAAATACCGATTATTTTTTTTAAAGAGGCAAGGTCTCAAATCAATAACCTAAACTTTCACTTTAAGAAATCAGAAAGAGAAGAGTAAACTAAACCCAAAGCAAGCAGAAAGAAGGCAATAATCAAGATTAGAGCAGAAACAAATGAAAGATGGAATAGAAAAACAACTGAGAAAAATGAGCAAAGCAAAATCCTTTTGGAAAAGGTCTTTGAAAATATTGACCATGTTAACAAGTCTTTAGCTAGACTGACTAAGAAAGAAAGACAGACTACAAAACACAAACAGACTCGCAGACATAGAGGACAGTCTTGTGGTTGCCGGTGAGGGGGAGGAGTGGGATGGACTGGGAGTTTAGGGTTGGAAGATGCAAACTATTACATTTACAATGGATAAGCAGCGAGGTCCTACCGTACAGCACAGGGAACTATATCCAGTCTCTTGGGATAGACCATGATGTAAGGTAATACAAGAAAAAAAATGTGTGTGTGTGTGTGTGTGTGTGTATACACTGGGTAACTGAGTCACTATGCTATGCAGCAGAAATTAACACAGCACTGTAAATCAACTATACTCTAATAAAAATAAAAATAAAAGAAAGATAGAATACTCAAACAACTAAAACCAGAGATGAAAGAGGATATATTCCTACCCACCTTACAAAAATAAAGTGGATTATGAATAAAATGAATTATAAGTGGATACCATGAAAAATTGTGTGCCAACAAATGCTATAGCATAGATGAAATGGAAAAATTCCTGGTAGACACAAACTTTTAAAACTGACTCACAAAGAAATTCAAAATCTGAATGGACCAATATAACAAAGAGATTGGATTACTAATCAAAAAAACTGCCCTCAAAGAAAATCCTAGGCCCATATGTCTTCACTGGTGAATTCTAATAAATGTTTTAAAAAGGATTAACACTAACTCTTCACAAACTCTTCCAAAAATTCAAAGAACACTTTCTAAATCATTTTATGAGGTCAGTATTACCTACCCTGATAACAAAAGCAGGCAAAAAAAAAAAAAAGCAAACTGCAGACCAAGATTCTTTATGGACACAAATATCTTAGCAAGTAGAATCTAATACTATATTACAGGACTATACATTATGACCAAGTGGGTTTGAACCCAAGAGTGCAAGGTTGGTTCAATACACAAAAACTAATCAATGTAATCCACTGTTTTAATATAATAAAGAATTCAATCAAATAATCATCTCAATAGATGCCAAAAAAAATCATTTAAGAAAATTCCAACACCCTTTCATGATCAAAACACTAAGCAAATTAGAAACTGAAGGGAACTTCCACAACCTGATCAAAAGCATGTACAAAAAATTAGCCACTAGTATCCTATGTAATGGTAAAAGTCTGAATGTTTTCCCTGTAAAACTAGCAACTAATAAGTATGTTTGCTCTCACCACTTCTATTCACCATTGTATTGGAGGTTCTAGCCATTAGGCAAGAAGAAGAAAACATAAAAGGCTTCAAGTTTAGAAAGATAAGTCATTTGCAGATGTCCTGATCTTGTATATAGAAAATCCTAAGGAACACACACACACACACACACACACACACACAATTATTAGGATTAATAGATGAGTTCAGTAAGTTCAATCTTTTGCAGAATATAAGATCAATATATGAAAGCCATTTGTATTTCTACTACACACGAGCAATGAATAATCCGGAAATGAAATTAAGAAAGCAATTTTTTTACAATAGAAATAAAAAGAATAAAATAGGGATATAATGGAAGATAATATGAGAAAAAGAAAGTGTATGTATGACTGGTTCACTTTGCTGTACAACAGAAATTGACACAACATTGTAAATCAAGTATAATTTTTAAAAAATTTTAAAAGAATGAAAATTTAAAAATAAGAATAAATTTAGAAAAAGGTATGCAGGAATTTTAGATGAAAAACTACAAAACATGTTGAAAGAAATTAAAGAAGATTGAAGTAAATGGAAATATCATCCTGTGTCATGTGTTGGAAGACTTAATATGAAATGAAAATACTCTCCAAACTTGATATACAGAGTCAACGTAAAAATCTCTACCAAAATCCCAGCTTTAGTCAGTGTAAACAATGGAATATTATTCAGTCATAAAAAGAAATGAAGTGCTAATCTATGTTACAATGTGGATGAATCTGGAAAACATCATGCTAAGTGTAAGAGGCCTGTCACAAAAGGCCTCGTATAATATGATTCCATTTACGTGAAAACTCCAGAATAGGAAAAGTCACGGAAATAGAAAGTAGATTCTTGGTTGCTAAGAGCTGGGGGATACAGGTTTCTTTTACGGATGATAGAAAAGTTCTGAAATTAGGTAGCAGGATGGCTCACAATGCTGAACTCACTAAAAAAATCACTGAATGTATACTTTTTTAAAGGGTGAATATTTTAGTATATGAATTATATCGCAGTAAAGTTGTCAAAGTTGAAAATGTCCCTGCTGGGGGTCACAACTGGGAATGCCCTGTAGGGGTCTGTTCCTAGTTTGATGAAATCTGGCTCATCCTTTCCATCCCCTTCAAGACATTCCTCTGCTAACAGTGCATCTTTCTGAGCCGAGGAGTCTTGACATATTCATCCATTCATTCATTCATTCATTCATTCATTCATTCATTTCCCACATATTAACTATGCACCTACTCTGTGTATTGCTCTGTGCTCGACCCTAGAGATAGAGGACTAAAGAAGACAGGCCGGGAATTCCCGCCATGGCTCAGCGGGTTATAAATCTGACGGTATCCACAAGGATGTGGGTTGGATCCCTGGTTCAGTGGATTAAGGATCGGCCATTGCTGCAAGCTACAGCATAGGTCGAAGATGTGTCTCAGATCTGGTGTTGCTGTGGCTGTGGCATAGGCCGGCAGCTGCAGCTCTGATTTGATCTCTAGCCCAGGAACTTCCACATGCCTCAGATGCAGCTCCAAAAAAAAAAAAAAGAAAGAAATGCCAGGTCCCTGCCCTCAGGGAGCTTGCCATCTAGCTCACACTCAATTGAAACTTAATTCCAAATTTCAGTTTTTCAGGCCATCCTCTTATAGTGAGAGGATAGGAGTAGGTAGAGAAACAATTTGCTTTTTTTTTTTTTTTATAGTCTTTGGTTCAGATACCTGGTATATCCTATCCACAGGTTCTTATCAAAATGTCACCTGGTTGATGAAACTCAGTTTAAAATGTTTACCTTTCTGCTGCTTCCGACATTTTATTTGGGAACTCTGAAAGGAGAGAAAACCCCCAGTATCAGTTGGGCACCTGGTATGTTCCAGGCACTGTGTGATGACCACGACCTACCTGCAAGGTGGGTCACAGAGACAGCAGAGCTAAGTGGCCAGTGTTGGCAGAACATGTAATACACACCAGATATTTCACAGGGCTTTTACAAGCATCATATCGTTCCATCCTCCCAGTGACTTTATGGTCCCTATATTATAGACATCTTTCAGAGATAGTTGCCTGGGGGCACGGTTAATGAGTGGAGGGGCCAGAATTTTCCCTTTTCACTTGGCTCCAAACCCCATGAACATTCCCCTCTCCAGGACTGCCTTCTGAGTTCTGCCTCCAGCGTACCCAAAAGGCTTACAGAACCAAAGGGGTGTGGGCCCTGGGGCAGGTGGTGGTTCAGATTTCTGGCTCCTGCTTCTCCTCTGCTGCATATGTGCCTTTGTCTCCACTTCCTCCTCTAAGAAATGGGTCAGTAGCATCCCAGCTCAGAGGGGTTATCAATAGGATAAATGAACTGATGTGTGTAAGGTGCTTAGAGCAGGGTTTGGCTATAAAATGTGATCCATAAGTATTGGTCATGATCCTTCATCGAAGAACATCAACTTGCCCAACACCATGATGGACGTGTTCCAGTCCCCATGTCCAACCTGCCTGAACGCCATGAGAACAGAGAAGAGTCTTTCTCCCCATGTTACCAATGAGCAATCCAAGGCAAATTGATATCACTAACCTCCCTCTCAGGCCAGAACCCATCATATTCCTTGGGACTTGGAATAGCTTACATCTCAAGAAAACTTCTCACCCCTGAGGCCTGATCACATGGTGGCATCTGAACAATGCAGGGGGTTTGGTGACTGAAACCTGGGCCAGAATGAGGATGGGACAGGTGACGTGCCTAGGATGCAAAATGTAAGGAGCTGTTTACTATCCGGGTCATGCAAGGGCAAGGCTGGCACCTGGGATTGAGGGCCTTCTTAAAATCTGTGCCCTCGTTGCTTCGTTCATCTCACCATGATCCCAGCCCTAACAGTACCCCCACTTAAGATGCCCCCTGACCTCTCCACAGTGAGGACCAAGAATCATGGTTTGTGTTTGCAGCTGCCAATATTACAGTGTCTCGGAACTACAAAATGGAAAGAGACTTTGGGTAATAGAAAAGCAAGAGTCAGTGTTGAGTCTGGTATAATTCAGAGGCTGGCCCTGGCCAAACTCACCATTGACTTAAAACTGGAAGAGAGAGGAGTTTTAAGGAAGCATAGATGTACGTATAACTGATTCACCTTGCTGTAAACCTGAAGCTAACACAACATTGTTCATCAACCATACTATAATAAAATTTTTAAAAAATAGTGAAATTTTTTTAAATTAAAAAATGAAAGCCAGTGATCTTGAGTTAAAATGCTACAGAAAAAAAAAACAAGAAGAAATATTTGGAATTGTCTTGTGGTGCAGCAGGTTAAGGATCCTGCATCGTTACTGCACTGGCTTGGGTCTCTGCTATGGTGCAAGTTTGATCTCTGGCCTGGAAACTTCCACATGCCACAGGCATGACCACAAAAAAAAAAAAAAAGTTACAGAATGTTAGAAAAGATAGGGACATTCATGATTCATGGAAAGACATGAAGCCAGCATAATGAGGATTAATATCAAGCATTCTGCTTGTGCAGAAAGAAGCTACTGAGTAAGCATTTCCAACAAGTGAGTTCTAGTTGGAAATTCTAGAAAGTCAGGAGTAGGTGCAGCATGAAGTCGAAACAGCCAATGTGATGGGATCTGCTGTCCAAGGAGAGATGAGGGCAGTCTGAGAGGAAGAAAAGCAAATTGTGGGCGGAGTTCCCACTGTGGCACAAGAGGATTGGCAGCATCTTGGGAGCACTAGGATGCAGGTTCCATCCCCAGCCTGGCACAGTGGGTTAAGGATCCGTTGTTGCTGCAGCTGAGGCTTAGATTGCAACTGCGGCTGGGATCTGATCCTTGGCCCAGGACCTCCATGTGCCGAGGAGTGGCCCCTCCCCCCCAAAAAAAGGCAAATTGTGGGCCATGGACCATGGAAGGGAAAATGCTTCAGTAAGAGCACATTTTCTGTCGAAGCTTTGAATTAATATATCACTCTATAATTGTCTGGGGCCGTCTTTTCAAAAGTCCCAGAGTTACTTGCACTTGATCAAGAATTTTGCCTCCAGGTAAAGAAATGTAGACTTAGTTTCTTCCTTCTCCCTAATGGCCAAGCTCATGGCTCAGGTGGAGATCAGCAGGCAGGGGTTTTATAGTCTTCCGGAATTAACTGGAACTCTTTTGGCTACAAGTGACAGAATGTGCCTTGAGAGAGCATAAGCAGAAAGGAGAGCTGATTACAAGGTTACAGGGCATCTCTTAGATTCCAAAGGCAGTAAGAAGCTTAGCCTCGGGAAGGAAACATCGGCAAGAGCTGTAGCTCCATAAAGAACCCAGGGAGCCTCCCCTCTCCTCCTTTTTTTTTTTTTCTGCTTCTCACTCTATAAAAGGGCTTCTCTACTTCTCTGCCTCCCTGGTGAGAAATAGCCACCATTAGTTTGTCCCCATTTGAAATCTCCCCCATTTCCAAGCATAGCCATACTGGTGGGATTCTTTTGGTCCCATTTCCAAATTCCCAGAGAAGAGGCTCATGGGCCAGCTTAGATCAGAGGCCATGCTGATCCAATCAGCTATTGCCAGGAGGCTAAGTCTGAATATGGCTCCTCCCCCTTATAAGCAGGTGGATGGAGGGAGGAAGAGAAGCAGGTCCTAGAAGACAGGTTCTGTGCAGAGAAGACAATAAATGTCCTCCTGCTATGACATGTGTCTCTCCCCACAATGTATTGCGATGTTGACTAAAGCAATGAAAATATGAAACCACATGCTCAAAAGTTAACTACAGCTGAAGACACTGTGCTAAGTCAAGTAAGGCAGACTCAGAAAACAAAGTTGTCAGATTCAGGAGTTTCAGCGGGTTAAGATCCTGACTAGTATCCTTGAGGATGCAAGTTTGATCCCTGGCCTCAATCAGTGGATTAAGGATGTGGTGTTGCCATGAACTGTGGTGTAGGTTGCAGATGAGGCTCCAATCCAGCGTTGCTGTGGCTGTGGCGTAGGCCGGCAGCTAGATCTCTGATTCAGCCCCTAGCTTGGGAACTTCCATATGCTGCAGGTAAAAAGAAAAGAAAAAGTTGTCAGATTCATAGTTAGAAAGTAGGAAAGCGTGACCAAAAACTGCTTCGGAGAGTGGGGGAGTTGCAGTTTACTAGTTACAGAGTTTCTGTTTGGGATTTGGAAAGGTTCTGGGGAGAGATGGTGGTGATGGTTGCACAATAATGTGAGTGTCCTTAATGGCACTGAGCTGTACATTTAAGAATGGTTACAATGGTAAATTTTACGTTGCATGTATTTGATCACAATAAATGACGTAAAACAGAATAGACAAAAATAAAAATACCCTAGGGAACAAGGTGATCCAGCTTGTCCTCGTGTGCATCCCTGACACTCAGTGAGTTATTCCCTTTGCCTGGGCTGCACTTGTTTCCCTCCCTGGAGGAATTCTTAGTCCTTCTTTAAGACCCTGCTGATCTAATCCACCTCCTTTAAGCTTTGCTACACTTCCCCAGCAGACTGCATCACGACTTTTCTATGTTTCTATGGCAGCATATATGGTATATAATCCTGTTACTGTACATCATGTGCCATAATTATTTTTTATACATTGTCTCTCCCACTGGCCTATGAACTCCAGAGCAGGGAAGAAAATGATAAAGCGTTCATTGTTCAGACAGCAGACCCTAGAGCCCCCAGTCCCAGCCTGCCACTCACTCTCCCACTGAGCTACCTGGGGCAAAGTGCCTCTAGGCTTTGGTCTCCTCAAATGTAAAAATGGGGACCACTGTCATGTTTACCTGTAGGGTTATCCTGAGAGTGAAGTGAGGAAACCCACATAAGCATTGCAGATAGAGCTGACACATCTTAAGTGCTCAACATATTTTAGCCCTCATTGTGATCCCTCACTGTCAAGTGCAGCATTGAACGGGTGGCAACTTAGTGTTTGTTGAATAGATAAACAAAATAAGGGGGAAAAAACTGTATATGTACATAAAAATTGTCAGTCAGGACGAGACAAGACTAAGTAGGAAAAGATGTGCTGGCTGCCTGTTAGACTTGACAGTGGCCTCAGCTTTGCAAAGGAAGCTGCGAATATATCGTTTTCAGAGGCAGTTCAGGAAACGTTAGAGCCCTGGTGAGGGCATTGGAGGAAGTTAACTAGCCATCCCATTGTGGCGCGTCTGCGTAAGTGAGATGCCCGAAATGGCCCTTTCCAAACACAGATTTTCATTCCACTTAGCTGCTCTCTCCTTTGACTGCAGAGAACAGATTGGCACTTAAATATGTACAGTGCGTTAGATTTCCCTGGTTAGATTTCCCTGGGGAGAGAGATCGATGGAGTCCCAGTTTATTGGCAGAGCGAAGGCTTAATTGCACGCAGGATCCGTCATCTTCAGCACGGGAATGCCTCGCTTTCTCGACCACGCTGCTGCTTGAGATCCCTCCCCGAACCCCTTTTATTTTCATCGTGAACCACTGACTTTTGAGCCCATAATGATGCTGAACAAAAGGCTTGTTTCAGTAGAATGGGGTCTCTGTTCTCTATCACTAAAGTCCATCTTGGTGAAATGACTTACAACAGCTGCTCCAAGAGGTAAAATCGGATAGAAACAGAGTCTGCACAGATATAAACATAAACATTAGTTTCTATGGAAACAAAAGTTGCAGAGTGGTGTCTGGAAGACCTGAGAGTCTGTATTCCAGAAAGCAGACGCTAGATATACAGTGAGTGCACCCACCAGGGATCACACCAATAACACCAAATTCTTTTTGAGAGTTGAGCAGAGCCCATGTAAGATTTTGGCTGAAATGGATGCCACCTAGCAGCCTCCATATGAGGGAAGGCAGTCTTTTCAACCCCCAATTGAAATTATATTTCTTTTCTTAATTGAAAGCCTCAGGACAATGAATTGTGCCTTGAAGGAATTCAGTCAACAGTCATACCCACGGGCACCTCACTCTGGTGTCCAATAAGAGCACTGAAGGCCTGATGAAGGTTTGAAGTCCCAAACTCAGAAAAAATCTTCCCAAGACTCCCCTCAAATGGACCCAATTCCCGTGACCCCAGTGCCATGCATCTCTCAGTGCTGCCTGCCTCCCCATCCTCCCCTCATTGTTACAGAGTCCCTAAAGTGCTATTATTCTGGGGTGGAGGACTCTGGTTTAAGTGGCTTTGGACATATTACTCCAGGAGAGCCCAAGGGTTTTTGTGCAAAGCCATCAGGTTGCACCAGGGGAGACAAAGTCATGGTTCCATGTTGGACAGGTTGGATTTCAGGTGCCCCTGAGACAACTAATGAGAGCGAGCCTATCTGTTTCAGACGCTATTTCTAAGTAACAAGTTATCCTAAAACTTAATGGCTTAGAAGGATCTTTTGAACTGGCTCACAAGCACCAGGGATTGGGAATCCAGGCAAGGCATGGAAGGAACAGCTTGTCTCTGCTTTGTTATGCCCCAGGTGATGATGTCACCTCTGAAGGTCACGCACGGCTGGATAATTCAATGACAATGGGTTAGAAACATCCAGAAGTGTCACTTGTCTTATGACTGATGGTCACTCTTGACTGGGACCTCAGCCAGGACTCTCAGCTGAAGAACCTACCTGTCCTCTCCACGTGGCTTGGGCTTCCTCACAGCATGGTGGCCTCCAGGTAGTCAGCTTTACATGGCAATCAGGACTCCAAAACCAAGTGCAAACAAGACCTTTGGTGAAGCTGCCCTGGACGTCACATAACCAGCATCCTTCCACCACATACCAGTGGTTACAAGTAAGTTACTCATCTTCCTTGATCCCTGATTCAAGGAGAGGAGATGTAGTTCTCACCTCTCAGTGAGAGGGTAAGAATTTCTGGGCATGTTCTAAAACTATCATGCCAAAGTTTAAAATATAATAATCAACTACAGATGTTCTTTAAGACTTTAATAAAACGATTGCAGACTTCGAAAGAAAATACCCTAAAAAATTAATAGTTTTTGACCATAGCATAACAATAACCTAGTGAATGGCCTGGTTTCAACGGGTGTTCTCCCCACTACAAGCCAGTTCATATGATGTTATCATAAGAATGTTTAAAGGATCCAAGGGTCCAGGTATGCATCATCCAACATTTATGTGGAGTGCTTGAAGCCTAGTATAAGAGTAATTATGTTTGCTCTTTGGACCTCTGCTGTTCTCCCTTCATAGTTTGAGAAAAATCTCGGCCATAATGGTTACCATGGCAACAGCAACATCTGTAGCAGATCCAGGCTGGAGGATATTTAAGGAGCTACAGCACCTGATCAGACAGGAATGGGTACCAACCTGGGTGCAGGCAGGAGACTAGAAAGGGTCTTTCTGGGATCAACACCTGCCTGTTCTGTCCTATAAGAAGATAACACAGAGCTGTACAAACAGAGCTAAGAGCTTACTGGAACCAGTGCAGATGTTATAAGGATTACAGAAAATAGGTTAACAGGGTAGTAAGAAAAGAGAGGTGCATTGTGTTCACAGGATATTCTATGGCACATGGAAGCTGTAAGAGCCTCTGAAGCACAATATACCACCAAGGTATTTGTGATGGGCAAATTCAGCATCTCTTTGTTAAGGGCCAGCTGTGTACCAGCCCCATAACTGGTGGTGTACACATACCATTGCATTTAATTTTCCCACTATATTCCTACAAATAATATCTGGATATCCCTGTGATATAAAGAAGAAAACTGAGGCTCAAGGAGGAAGAAACTTAGGTAAAGTCAAAGCTGAGATTCAACCCCAGATCTTTCCACCACCCAAGCTCACAGTCTCTCCACCAACCAGTGGGGCTTATTCCTGGAGAAGGTGGCTGTGATTTGGTTGACCAAATGGATGAATCTGCTGTGGGCTTTATACTTTCTACACTTCCTTAGAAAAGACTCCCTCTGAGATGACATTAGAGAGAAAGGCAAGGAGCCTTCTAGGCCATAGAAAAGACTGGATTTTACTCTCAGAGCAAAAGGATCAACCTAAGTTCATCCACTCAGTCACAAATTATTCCCTGAGCTTCTGCCAGGCACAAGGCCTACACCAGGCCCTGGAACAAAACTCACAAGACCTGCTTTTCTTCCTCTCGATGAAGCAGGTGAAAAGCAAGCAAGCAGATGAAAGATAAGTATAGACTCACCTTATGAAGAAGATGAAACAACACGATATGATAAATTAGGGGAGGGGGGAGAGGGTCCTCTTTGAATACAGGGATAAAGAAAGGATTTTCTAAGGAGGGGCATTCCGCCTGAGACCTGAGCAATGCAAAGGAGAAAGCTGCACAAGGAGCTGAAGGTAGAACAGTCCAGGTAGAGGGAGACATTAATACAAAGGCTCGAAAGCTAGAAAGGCTTGAAATACTGGAGGCTAAGGTTGCTGGGTGTGAGATGAGTTGTGAACGTAGCCAGGTGCCTGTCCATAGAAAGTCTGGTAAGGGGGGTTGCCAAATAAAATTCAGGATGTCCGCTTACCCTGAATGTTGGATAAACAACAAATAATTTTTTGGTGTAAGTATGTCCGAAATATTGCATAGGATGTACACACACACACACACACACACACACACACACAGTATTCATTGTTTGAAATTCAAACGTGACCCAGCCTCTGTATTTTTATTTGCTACATCAGTTCTCAGGAGTCAATTCTAAGAACAATAGGAAGTCATGGATGAGCTTTGAGCAAGGAAGGACATGAACTGATTCACATTTTTAAAAGATTTTTCTGGTTGCTGTGTGGAAAAGGGGTTGGGGTGGAACAAGAGACGAGGTAGGAGAGTTACTGCAGACATTCAGGCAAAAGATGGATGGCGGCTTGGATTGGGGTAGCTGTGGAGTTGGAGCAAAGTGGACTGATTCAGGAGATGCTTTGGAGGTAAAGCCAACAGAGCTTGTAATGGATGGGGAGGGATGAAGGGAAGGAAATGAGAAGCAAGGCTGAGTGTTTGCTGCTGGCACAGACCATCATCTGCTTTTTGTGCCTAGAGAAGCTTCTACAATGTACGAGTTGACCTAAGACGCTCAAGAGGTCTCTTGGATGGTCAAGAACTGTGGTGATTTTCTTGGTCTTTGGTGATCTCTCTTAAATTGATAGCCTTGGCCAACACTCTACGAGCTGACCATTTACATTTTTAGTCAAACATCGTGTGCTTGAGCGTTCTTTGAGGGGATCCCAGTTTCCATGCTACGTGTGATAGTCATTCCCATTCACTCTGGAGGAAGCCAGAAATAGCAGACATCTGGGGCCCTGGATTTTTCCATTCATCAAGCCAGTTTTGAAAGATGAAGTTACTTGAAAACCCGCTCTACAATGACTTTTACCCAGGAGAGACACAACAGTTCATTAAGTTCTTGTGGGCTTAACTAAGAGAGACACGTACTGGAGCCAAGAAGAACTTATTAGCTGAACACAGCCTCCCGTTGCCAGCACCAATCACTCTCGGGGGTAGGAACTAGTAAAAGAGAGTTTGGGGAAAGAATTTAGGGAACGAATTCTAAATATGGCAGAACCAAACAAAGAAGCACTGTGTTCCTCGGGTCTGTGTGTTGCTTTCAAGACACTATCCCTACTGTATGCTTTCACAAAAGCTAAAGAAATAATCGCAACACATTTATCATTCCCCGGGCGGAATTATTTTGGCAAGAAATCTATGCTCCGGAATACATTATACTAACTGACAACATATTCTGAAAAAAAAAATGTAGGTTTTCAAAGCTGGTAGGTGCTTAGGCAACCATGTCGGGCTCAGGGTCTGAGTGATTATGTCATTTTAGGTGTATCAAATATTTTGGATAAATATTAAATGATCCACAAAGTCAGGTCTTGTTAACGCAGGGAGTGAAAGCCAGAGACTTTGACCATCACATATTAAAAGCCAGACTGGGGAGGCTGATTTCACTCCGGGCTCCTGTAGACAGATTCATAATGTTCTGGGTGGAAGGCTGCATTCAACATAAATAAATACATTAGTGTAAACATTAGCATTCTGAAGACTGAAACAAAGCCGCTTATCCTCTGTGCATAACTTGGGCAGCTGGGGGAGGCCACAGAAGAATTTTTCAGGGGGCGGCAGGGAGGCCAAGAAAGACTGTTCCTCCCAGAGGAAACATGAGGGTGCTCGGCTGTCTTCTCCACTCGGTGCAAAAGCACATGAGCATGACGTTTTCATCTCACGTGCTGACAGATTCACGGAGTGTCTTTCTCCCTAGGGATCCACACGGACTGAGCATCTAGGATGACTTGCTGTGTGTTCAGGGGATGTGAGGAGCAAGTTTATCCAGGCCATCTATCTGTGGCTGCCCGTGGCCTTAGAGGGACGATGTGGGGTTTTGTCTAATTGATGCTTTAAGGCAGCGTCTCTCAACCTCTGCACTATTGATATTCAGAACCAGATAACTCTGCTGTGGGGACCTTCCTGTGCCTTGCAGGATGTTAGACAGCATTCTTGTCCTCTACCCACAGGATGCCAGTAGCACACGCCAGTCAGTATAGCAACCAAAACTATCTTCAGACATTGCCAAATGCCCCCTAGGTGGCCCTGAGAACCCCACTCCAAGAACCACTGAATGAGGCTGCGTAGGACGATTCAGCACATTGGACTCTCAGCATGCTAGGAATCATTGACCCAAGAAAGGCTTAACAAGCACCCATCAGCCCCCAGCCCGCTAATCTCTCAGTTAAGGAAGCTCCTCCGGAGAAAGGCAGGCTCCCACCCAAGCTCACACAGCTAGCCAGGGCCTGCTGGCCACTCTGCCAGCTCTCACTGGCGCCTTCTCTGCCCAGATTCCACTTGGCCGATTTTACGAGAGAATTGAAGACAGAGATAAAGTCACACAGCAGATTGCCTGATTCCCACTGATGGTAGCATTTGCAGAGAGGTTCAGATCTGACAACGGAGACCCACCATAGTCTCCGATGACATCTTCAGTAGGTAATCAGGCAGACCCCTCCTGCTGAGAGAGGCAGTCTCTCTGAAAAGCAGGCGGCTTTGGAATGCGGTCCCTTCCCGGGTTGTCTTCCCAATCAGTCCACGAACAAAAAAAAAAAAAAAAAAAAAAAAAAAAAAAAAAAAAAAAAAAGTGAAGAAAATATCACTTGTGATAGAGTTTACTTAGAAAAGATCTCCTTATAATTAGACCCCCCCCCCACCGGCTCTCGTTTTCCGCAGCCATGTGAAAGCCGCCTCCGTGGGCATGTCCCCAGCCTCACTCCTTTGCCTCTTTCCCTTGGAAACATGTCCAGTTTCTCCTGCCTTTAGGAGAATGAGTATCGGCGTGAGCTGGCTTCTCCTTTGGGCATTGTATATCTTATTGTCAGCCGCCTCTGTGCTAGCGGCGGCCCACCCCACCTCCAGTCCTTGTCTGGGAGGTTTCTCTGAGTCCCACAGTCAAAAGCAGCATCAGGGAGAAACTGTTCGAGTCACCCACAAATCCGCATTCTTTTGTTGATAAGCTTCTGTTGAAACCAGGGCCCAGGCTCACTGGGTGGCTAGGAATAGTAGCCATTTTCATAATCCCCGAGTGTTTTCCAATGAACGAGTTGCCAAGCTAAAGAATGGACAACCTCTAGGTCTGGTTTCTCCATCTTTCTAACGTGCGACAGAGGGCAAAAGAAAATCAGATTCATGAAATAAGGGACTGCGCAGACCTATTTGTTGAGCCCTGGTTCACAAAAGAGAAATCTTCCTTCTCAATGCTGGGTATTTTATATAAACTAGATATTGAAAACATATCATAGTAAGCATTTAAAAATAGGGACCTTATTTCAACTTTACATCCTAAAATGATACTGTTAAGCAGGGTAATTACATAATAAATTTGTTGGGTGAATATAAAGCAATAAAAGTAGTGGTAATGGTTTGTCACTTAATAGCTGAATTGTAAATGAGTTTTTCAGCATTAATGTAGCAGGTTTGCTACAATTAGGAAACCATTCTTAGAGATGTCTTTTAAGTTTTTTAAAAAAAATTTATTTGGAGGCTCAGTATTATTAATTTCCTCATTTGAAGATGCTACATATTTAACCACTTTGAAGTCAGGGGATATTGAGATTTTTGAGGAGTCAGAACCACCTGAGCCAAAAAAAAAAAAAAAATTAAGACTATAGCAAGGATCTGTGCCTGTATTAATAATTCCACCTAGGAAGTCAGGGGTAACATAGGGTCAACCACTTACTAGTTATAATGGTCTTTTTGTTTGTTTTTTTAGGGCCACACCCACGGCATATGGAGGTTCTCAGGCTAGGGGTTAAATCAGAGCTGTAGCTGCCGGCCTACACTACAGCCACAGCAATGTGTAATCCAAGCCGCGTCTGCGACCTACATCACAGCTCATGGCAATGCCAGATCCTTAACCGACTGAGCGAGGCCAGGGATCGAACCCACGTCCTCATGGATGCTAGCTGGGTTCGTTAACCATTGAGCCATGATGAGAACGCCACTAGTTACATGGTCTTGACAAGTGACTTCATCTTCCTGTGCCTCCTTCCTGAATCTCATTCATAAAATGGGACTAATAAACCCACCTGTCTGATGGGGTTGATATTTGCTTAGGGCTATTGTTTTATGTCAGAGGACATACAGAAATGACTTAGCCCAACCTTGGCTCACAGCGTGAGCCAAAGAAATGGTAATTACTGCTCTTGCTGTTGTCATTCATGTGTATCCTGCACCATTCTGGTCTTCTTGCCTTCTTTTTATCCCTTTTATTCCACACTGCGCTCCATTTCCAAACCATCATCCCCATGTGTCCCTACTTCTAGAATGAACAAAAATTAGGGAGGCAGATTTTTCACCAAACCCACAGACACTAGGCCATCATTCCCGTTCTTGCCAGTGACATCAGGAAGAAAAACTCGTTTAATGAAAGAGCTTTCACTATGAATGCTCTCTCGCATGATCTTTCTTCATCCTCAAAACACCCTAGGAGACCCATATTATTTTACTTTCAGATAAGCGGTCCAGTGAGTTTAAGCGCTTTGTCCAGTGTTCCTCAGCTATGCGGTGGGAGAAGCAGGATTCTGATCCAGTCCTTTCCACTAGACCACACTCTCTCACTATAGGAAACACTCGCGGAATGTCTGAGAGATTCCAGGCAGTGTGAATGCTGTAGGGGAGGTGGGGACAGACAGGTCCTCAGATGAATCAGACATGGAGCCGGCTTTCATTCCCACGGCGTGCAGCAACAGGACAGGCCCGTAAATAGAGCACTCGGGAAATTCAGAAGCAGAATCCTCAGTACAAGATCTGGCTCCTGCCTTCTCTCTGTCTTTCTCTTCTGCTGCCCCCATCACTCACTGTGCCCGGTCCACTGAACCCTCTTTCTGGACCTCAGCCTTATCACACTATTCCTGCCTCAGGGCCTTTGCCTGGAGCCCTCATCTCCGTGGGATCGTCTTGGCTGTTTAATCTTAAGCCTCAGCTGGTACCACCTCCTCTGGATGTCTTTGCTGATCGTCTATCCAAAGGACCCCCCAGTTCCACTTACAGTCCCTCTATTACACATCTCCCTGCTTTACTTTCTTCCAGGCAGTGGTCACACACTTGTGAAAGCGCTTCTGCTCATGAACTGGGCTGCTGGTTTGTTTTGTTTCTCTCCCAACTAGAACGTAAGCTCCATTGGCAGGAATCGTGCCTGCCGCCTTCTGCCTGTCTTCAGTCCTGTATCCCTGAGGTCTCAGCAGCACCCGAGCACAGTCAACTCTCAGCATTTGCTGAATAAAAGGCTAATGCGAGAATGACTGATGTTAAAGCAATTTTGTTGTGTTGAGGACTCTGGCCTTGTAAGTTTGCAGCTCTGACTGTTCTCAACTTTAAGCTCCTTGAGGACAGGCACCGTGCCATCTAGCCTTTGCATTTCCAAGGAAATGATGTGAATCTGTTCTTACCTCTTAGTTCTTTAACTTCTCCTTCCCACAGCTCTATTTCCTTTACTGGGGCCAGGCTTTCTCTTCTTTCTATCCCCTTGAATTTCTGCATATGACTTTCTTGGTGAGGAAAGCAGTCGGCAAAGTCTTTTTTGGAATCATCTGCGTTCTCTTAGAAGTAAGGATTCTAATTGGGGCGGTCATCTGTTGTTTTGCCTACCAAGCATTTATTCACTATTTCTCTGGTAACAGGATTTTGGTTTTACTCGAGTGAACCATCTTTGCTTACTAGCAGGTTATAGTGGTTTCAGTGGACCCACCCCACCCCCTCAGATCCAGAGAAAGTCACATGACCCAGGCCTGACCAATCCTTGTGTTCCATTCCCCTGGCCACAGCAGTTGATTTAGAGACGAGTGTGTGATCCAAGTCAGGCCAATGAAAGTCAATTCTGGGATTTTATGCAAACTGTTGGAAAGCAGGGTTCTCTTTTTCTGTGGGAGTTGCCTGGCTGGGGGAACGTAAGCATATTGGTGCTACAGGTAGTGATCATCATGCCATCATGAGGGAGGGAGGGCCTGTGTGAGAGTGAAAGGGCAGGAGAACAGAGAGAGGAAAGAATGACATTGTTGGAGCACCTAGATCCAGCTATACCTGAAGCTAAGTCTGCCTCCAGACTTTTCAATTAGTGAGCCAATAAAAACCCCTTGTTATTACTTAATTAGTTTGTGTCATTTGCAAACTAAAGGCTAATGCAGGAATCAAAAGTGATACTAAGAAGTCTGGAACCCATGCCTTTGCATAGTTCATGGTTCATAGTACGAGCTTAAGCTCTTCCAGTTCTGCATATAGAAGGCGTTGGGCTCCAGTCATGAGAAATACCTTAAAGCAAAAGCTGGAAATATTTGGGTAGAAAAGAACACTTGTTTATCTTCCAGCTCATACACGGTGGATGTGCAATTCTAATCTCTTTTTAAAGGGCAGTTCTTCGGAACTGGATGCTGCTTAAATACCAGGCCCAGACAGCTGCCAAGGGGAACATCATCCAGTGATTATTTTTCAATAGCAGCAAAGTGGATGGATGGCTTCACACTTTTTCATTGCCATAAAACAATGCAGAGAATGTAGATTGCCTTAGCTGTAAGCATGTGCTCAGCCCTCGGGAACAACTCAAAGGGAAAAAGAGAGGAGGAAATGAAGCTAACTTTGCCAAACACCTACTGTGTGTTCCAGAACTGGCGATGGGTGTTTTACATTCCTTAACTCACTCTGTCTGAGATCGGGGTCCTGGATTCAGATCCAAGATCTGCCTCTGACTGGCTTTAAGGCCTTGAACAAGCCACTTTGCTTCTCTGGCCATGGCTGCTTTGTCTGTCACTGGGGTTGTAAATATCCATCATTATCAGAGAGCTGTGTTCATCTAATTGGAGTCTATTGGAAGGCATTTTTAAAGCAAAAGTAAGAAAGCATTAGCTTGTTAGTGTCCCAAGTGATGGATTTGCCAAGGAAGAGATGACCTACTCTCATCTCTTGATCTATTATATTTGGGCTGATCAGTGCAGCCCTTCTGTTGCTGTCGTGTGATGTTGCTGGTGAGAACAGATGTTGCTGAAGTCACACAGACCTGGCCTTGAGGCCTGCTCCAGCATTTGCATATTTCCTGTCCTTGGACAAGCCTCAGTTTCCTCATCAGTAAAACGGGGTCATTAGGAGGATCCACAGACATACTCTATGTTAAGAGCTATACATAGTGCCAGACAAATAGCAGGTGTTTAATAAATGGTAGTAATTAATATTTTGAGAACCAAAGCGTATGCTTTTATGCTGTGACTATGCTGGCATGTGCTGTAACGAAAATTGCTGGAAACAGGTATGGAAGTAAAACATCATCTGTGCAACCTGTGCCCCGCCCCTCCGTGACCCTCTTGCTCATGGGACTCTGTACAAACCTGGCAGGTATTTTGTACCTAACTGAGCACAATTCCTTAGCCTCGAAATGAGAGGAGGGCATGAGAGAGGTGAGGATTGGATCAATCTGAGCCTGATTCCCGTTCAGTTTTGACTTGCTGTGGTTCTAAATAATCGAAAATTAGTTTTATTTTTAAACAATAACAAGAAAAATTTTCTATAGTCCAAGAAACAGCTGCAGGCTACACAGCTCAAAATGAACTCCTTGGAGAAGGAGAGGATGGCCCAAGCATAAGAGGGAGGCGTGGTTTGAAGTTTGGAAAGAAAGGAGGCTTCTGCTTTGCTTAAAGTGGCATCAAAGGCCACTTCTTTGGGCTGAAATGCAGGAAGCATGAGAGTCACAGAAGGAGACCAAGAGAAAAACAACCGGAGTGCAAGCAATAGACGCCCCCAAGGGTGTTTGTCATCAGTTGAGTCTTTCCTCTCTCCCAGGTTTTCCCACCCTTGTAGCATTCAGGGACCTTAGTGAAAGCTGACCTGGGACAGAGCCAAGTCTATTTTAGTCCTTTGAATTTCAAAAGCCTAGGCCAGGGAATTCCTGCTGGGCCTCAGCAGGTTACCATCCCGACTAGCAAATCCATGAGGATGCGTCCATCCCAGGTCTTACTGAATGGGTTAAGGATCTGGCGTTGCCAAGAGCTGCGGTGTAGGTCACAGATGGTTCAGATCCCACGTTGCTGTGGCTGTGGCGTAGGCTGGCAGCTGCAGCTCTGATTCGACCCCTGGCCTGGGAACTTTCATATGCTACAGGTGTGGCCTCAGCCAGGGCACAAGACAGAAGATACAGAAGACCAGATGCTGAGAATCCTGTCATCTGGAAGAGGAAAGACTAAGAGGGGACGCAGAGAACATGTGGGTGCCAGTGGGCCCTAAACAGGAGCCCTCCACATTGCATCACTTCAGGACCCTCAGAGAGCTGGGGACATAGCAGCCCACAGGTGGACCCCAGAGAACCAGGGAGAGCCCAGAGTCCCCTGCATCTGGCATGACCCAGGAGAAATGTCTGAGTGAAGACTAGAAGGGCCTCAGACAGCCTCACGGGGCTTTCTGTGCCAAGTGTGAAGCTGGAGCCGTGGAGTGTTCCCGGGCACCTGCAGGACCGCAGGATGGCATGGACGCTATGGGTGAGCTCATGCCTATGCGTATCCAACACAGTTGTGTCCCTAGTCATGCCACAGGTAGTGACAGGAAAGCACCCTGCAGTTAGGGTGAGAGAGAACATAGTGACATGTACAGCCTGATGCCAAGAAAATAAGATGAGAACAGAGAAATTCAGATGGTGCTGCCAGTATGGCCCCTGGATGGCACAAGGGCCAGTGGTGTCCAGGCCCGGCATTTGTTCATTCCACAGGCAGCAGTATGGTGCACTGGGAATGGCTAGGCTGGAAACATGGAGATGGAAATGACCATGGCGCGGTCCACGTGGTTTCTTCCCACCAGTGGCCACAGCCTGATGGCGGAGACGGACATACCAAGACTGAGCAGAATGGAACACCCTGACAGCAGGAACCAGCAGAGAGGGAGGACACTGAGTATGAGAGAGAAACAAACAGGCACCAAATCTGAAGAGACCAGGGGCAGTTGTCTGCGGGATGCCAGGCACCCCGCGGAACTAGGGGAGCAGGGAGCAGATGGAGATGCATGTTGATCCAGTGTCCTTCACTATAAAAAGCAGCAGCTTAGCGGATAGTCACCTGTGCACCAAAGGCTAAACAGAGTTCCTCTTCCCCAGCAGGGGAGTAACTGTGGTGCCAGGGAGGAGGCTCGAAAGAACCTGAGCAAGATCTAAGCATCGTTTGGCTAAGGTTCGCCTCCCTCCAGATGCAGCCACCTCCGGGAATTTCCCGGGTTTCTTTGTAAATTGAACCGAACCCTTAATAGCACGCAATCCCCCTCCAGCGCTCCCTCCAGACCTCAATTCTTCTGCACCCAACCAAAGGTGGTTTTGTCTTAACACCTGCTCAGACGTGCTCAACTGAAAACACGAACCGTATTCTGAAAGGAAAAGAGTAGAACCAAACTGGAGGCGCAGAATGACCCCAGGCTGAAGCACACTGTTCATTCCTTCAGCTCCCTTCCCACAGGCATCATCGTGTGAGAGGGCAGAGCTGAGAAACGGGGGCAGAGGCTGCTGCTGGAAGTAGGGAGGGGGAAGGAAATTCTTCCACGGGCTCCTTACTTTTTTTTTTTTTTTTTAAGTATGGTTGATTTACAATGTTGTGTTAAGTTCCCATAGTGGCTCAGCGGAAACAAATCTCACTAGCTTCCAGGAGGACGCAGGCCTCGCTCCCTGGCCTCGCTCAGTGGATTAAGGATCCAGCGTTGCCATGAGCTGTGGTGTAAGTCGCAGACGCGGCTCGGATCCCGCGTGGCTGCGGCGTAGGCCAGCGGCTATAGCTCCAGTTCGACCCCAGCCTGGGAACCTCCACATGTTGGAAGTGCGGCCCTAAAAAGACAAAAAAAATTTTTTTTAAGTCTACAATGTTGTGCTAATCTCCACTGCACAGCAAATGACTTAGTTATATACATATATACATTCTTTTTAAGGTATCCCTTTTCATTACCGTCTATCCCAGGAGGAAGGATATAGTTCCCTGGGCTGTACAGTAGGGCCTCGTTGTCTGTCCATTCTGAATGTAATAGTTTGCATCTACTACCCCAAAGTCCCAGTCCACCTCTCTCCCTCCCCACTTCCTCTTAGCAAGTTAAATCTGTTCTGCTTCCCAGTGGGTCTGTTTCTGTTTTATAGATAGGCTCATTTGTGCCATATTTTAGATTGCACATATAGGTGATATAAAGTGGTGTTTGTCTTTCTCCTTCTGACTTCACTTAGTATGAGAATCTCTAGTTGCATCCGTATTGCTTGGAATGGTATTATTTTGTTCTTTTTTACGACTGAGTAGTATTCCCTTTATCTTCTTAATCCATTCATCTGTCGATGGACATTTAGGTTGTTTCCAGGTCTTCGCTACTCTGAATAGTGCTGCAGTGAACACAGGGGTGTGTGTATCCCTTTGAATTTTGTTCTTGCTAACAGCCCACAGGCAAAGCCCGGATGAGCTAATGTGTGCCCAGCCACAAGGCCATGTGGGCCAATAAATGCCAAGGGGAGAGAATGAGCAATGCCAAGGCAGGGAAAGCAGCCCACGTCTCCAACATCATTAGGAGAAGTGGAAATAAAGACCAGGTTCAAGGGGCAGGGTTGTAAGTTTGCCCCCAAAATGTCATTTAGCGTGGACTCTGACATTTACAGAGGCACCCATGACTGCTTTAGCCAAATCCTTTTTTACTTGGTGTGTCCAATGTGATATTTAAACAGAAATGTCGCCCTTATGACATTTATGTCCCCAAACCCTTCAGAATCCTGTCATCCTTGGGTTAGCTCACTTGTGATCTCTTTCTTTTTTCTTTTTTTTTTTTTTTTTGCTTTTTTGTAGGGCTGCACCTGTGGCACATGTAAGTTCCCAGGCTAGGGGTCAAATCGGAGCTGCAGCTGCTGGCCTACACTACAGCTGCAGCCACACAGGATCTAAGCCACATCTGTGACCTACACCACAACTTATGGCAATGACAGATCCTTAACCCACTGATTAAGGCCAGGAATCGAACCTGCATCTTCACGGATACTCGTCGGATTCGTTTCCACTGCACCACAACAGGAATTCCCAGTCATGGGCTTTTTCTAAAGTGAAAACTGTTGATAAAAACAGAAAGAAAAGTTGGGCTTGGTGAAGTCAGGATTAAATCAGACCAGGTCTTTCAGTGAAATGTGAGCTTTGTCATGCTGAGAAATTAGTGTTTGTGTTTTGAAACTTCCTTTTCAAAACCCCAAACTCTCTTCAGTTGAACCTCTTTCCTGAGATGGTGAGCCATGGTCCCCACGGCGGAAGAACAAGGAAGACCCCAGCCGAGCACCTGGCTTGAACTAAGAAATGAGAGCCTAGTACCACCTACCCTCAGTAAGAGACCAGCCCAGACTTGAAGTTGGCTTCATCCTGTTTTTGAATCACTTCTTTTCTTTAAAAGTTCGGGAGAGAGAGGAAGTGTGGTTACTGAGCATTGGCTTACATCACCCTCCAGTTAGGGGTCAAGTTACTACATTGTGGTTCAGATTAACAGAATTGATTTTTTTGGCAAATGCACACTAAAAACTGCATTTTTTAAAAGTGGATAAAAGTGCACCATAAAAAGAAATTCATATTTGTAGACATCAGCACATTTCCGTGAGTGCTGCAGCTAAATCTGAAAGAATGTGCACTTTTGAGATTTAGAATGCAGATGCAAATTTGTGTTAAGGAATGTGCACTGAGCTCTGTTATTGCAAAGCTTTCACACAGGCCTTCTCCGCCAAGAGTGTCACAGACACAGGAAAAAAATAAAAACACACTCATGCCCCGACTTGCACAGAAGTCTCCTTCCCTTTATCAGCGAGTTTTTCTGCTCCTGTGTCACCTTCATTCATTAAGCAAGATACAGTTTTCCGCCTCTCTCTCCTAATACAGTCACAGCTTCCACCATCCCTGCTTTGTTCTCCCCAGTGAGGTGACCGTTACCGACCCAACTTAAAGAAAAATAGGTTCTGCATCCCATCTTTAGAGGAACAAATCATCTGAGACCTGTTTACATCCAAAATGCCTTGTTGGTTACAAAGGTTTGCTCTTCATAATGAAAGCTGAGCCCAGCTGGGAGATTTGAACAGATAGAGCTTCTCGCGGGTGCTACTTTAGCTCTCTTGTAACTTGACCGTGATTCTTACAATTAAAGGTTTCAAGGAGCAGGCTCTTCAGAAGACTTGGCTGCAAATCTAAACCTCTGACATGTACAATTTGGTGTCTTGGATTATGCAGTAATCCTCAGTGCTGTGTTAAAGCCTAGTTTTCATAAATGTCTGAGAAGAGAAGAAATGCAAATAGGCATTGATGTAGACGGCCCATCCTTTCACATGAGCCATGGACTCCAGGCGGTAGTTACAGCGAAACAATAGATAGTGCACCCACAATGGCCTGGACACTTAGTGCGCACTGGGCCACTCATGGAGAAAGTATCAGTTTTTGGTTTTTAGCTATAGAAGGAATGAATGAATCCCAAGCCACAGACTCAGGTGTAGAATAAGTATCAAATCTTTGTATTTTCTTCCAAGTGGCTCAATTTCGACAGTGACTATTCCATGCCACAGTTCTCAGAGCTCCCCCATCCCCACCCAAACAGGGCTTTTCCAAGCACCAAGGTGTTGGGAGGGACCCCATCCCCCAGTCATCCCCCTGACTCCCCAGCATGTACGAGCTTTGAGTCGCCAGAACACGCTGGTTGCCATGGAGACACACATCATCCCAGTCTACCGGTCCCTTCCAGCCTGGAGCTGCCGCTCCCACTCCACACATGGAGGCTGAGGGAGCCCTCACCCTGCCCCTGGGTGGGCTCACCACCCCTCTGGGGATGGCTCCTGCCAGGAAGCAGGGTGCTGACTCTCTGAATGCTCGTCTGCTTCTGGTCCCACGAAATAGATTTTTATTCAAAGACGATTTTGAATAGTCTTTTCAAATCCTCTTTCATTTCACATCTTTCTCAGAGGCTCTCCTCTCCCCAAAGCTATCCACCTCTGTGATTTTAAGCTTCAGGAAACCAAAGCTAAAAAGAAATGTCCAGCAGGCAATATCAACTCTCCACCCTGCCCTGAGCCTCCCAACTAGAAGCTTGTGCCTTAAATGAGAAATGGAAAGAGCAAAATAGAGAAGCAATAGCCGAATACACACACACACATACACACACATATACATATACGTATATAAGTACATGCACACACGGAGATAGAGATAGATCTTTTAGCTAGAGATAGATCACAGAACCCTTAAAAAGGTTACAAAGTTATATATGACTGCAGAGAGGGGAAAACTCACTGTGTCCTTTTCCTGCACCATAGCCAGCAGCCTTCACATGCATTCCGGTGCTTTCTTAGCTTAGACTCATAGCTCCATTGCTTACCTAGATATTTCACTGCACATGCCATCTGCCTTCCCAATCCCTTGCTTCCTCTTCAATGCAGGGAGAAGCGTGGACTGGTAGCTCTCATGGCACGCAAATCTGCTGGCCGTGAGCATTATGCATGGTCCTGAGGCTGCGCAGAATGTGCTGGCAGCCCCAGGAAGGGTCAGAGACCATGATGTTGAAGCAGGAGCCTGAAGGGACATGACACCTCCAAACGAGATGGCATAAAAATGCCAAGTATGTCAGACCAATGGAATAGCTAAGGGAAAGTAGTGCTTTATTTTGAAAGTGTATATCCGAATGGCTTATTCAATGTTACTTCTGTGCATCCATGTGTTATCCAGAAAGCACGGAAGGCAGGATGAGATGCCTGGGCTTTGGGCCAATAACCGGCATTCTAGATTGAGCTTGCTTGCTTGCTTGCTTGCTTGCTTGCTTTCTGGCTGCCCCTCAGTACAGGGAGCTCCAGGGCCATGGATCAGATCTGAGCCGCAGTTGCAATCTACACCACAGTTGTGGCAACACAGGATCTTTTTAACCCACTGTGCCAGGCCCAGGATCAAACCTTTTAACCCACTGGTGCTGCAGAGATGCTGCAGATCCCCTTGTGCCACAGCAGGAGCTCCTAGATGCCACTTTTCCATGATGGAACTTGTGCTGTTGAAGAAGCTCATTCCCTGATCTGACCTGAAATTTGCGCACCTCTAGAAACAAAAGAGCTCACCAAGCCCTTTTTGGCTTTAACAGTCTTTGGGGCTAGTTTTTCCAGTAGACAATATTTTTAATGCCTTTTTATGGTGATTAGGGTAACAGCTCGTTATACAGCTGCAAACCTGGATGGATTTTAACCCCCAGGCATGTCAGTCTGCTGGGACTGTACCTTCGCTGTTCGACTCCATAAAACCTAGCAAACTTTGTATGTATTAAACTTTAATAGCAGCCCAAGAGTAAGAAGGTGAAATAAATGTGAGCAGTACCTAGGGGTGTTTTATTCATGTTGATTCTCATATGTACGATAAATAGTTCTCGTGCCTGATTTTCTGATGAGAACAGGTTCTTTAAAACTCTAGCAAAGGGAACTCCTAAGGAAAATGGAAATAATTTACCATCAAGAAAACACTCAAGTATTCATATATTTCTTTGGAGACCCAACAGGGTATGGAAAGAGCCAGCAATCTTCAGCTCAGCCAAATACACTTAACTCCAATGCTCTCCTGCAAACCCAGGCTGGACAGACAATGGGTGAAATAACATGGGCTTTGGAGAGCAGGTCACCCAGCAAAGGCACCCAGAGCCACCTCAGGGTCCGAGCAGACGACATGCGGATGGGTGTCTGAGTTGACACATACTGAGTGTACTGATGTGTGTTTGAACAGGTGCATGCATGGGTGCGTGTGTGCAGAGAAATCCATCAGTATTCATAAAGGAAGGTGTCATAGCTGAGTATGAGAACTGTGTTCTCATATACTGCTTACAAGACCCTTTCCTTTTTATCATTTGAAACAGAGGTTGGCAAACATTTCCTATAAGTTCAGTAGGCCAGATAGTAAATATTTCAGGCTTGTGAGCCAGAACCTGTCTGTTGCCACTACTCAACCAGCCATTGCTGGCTGAAAGCAGACCTAGACAGGATGCCAACAATAAGCATGCTTGTGTTCCAATAAAACTTTATCTGTGGGACTGAAAACTGAATTTCCTATCATTTGCACGTGTCACAAAATAGAGTGCTTCTTTTGACTTTTTTTTGATCATTTAAAAATGCAAACCCAATTCTGAGCTTGGGAGTCACGCACAAACAACTGACAGACCAGATTTGGCCAAGGGCCATTGTTTGCCCGTATATGATTTAGCATGCTATGGATATTGTTGGGTCAGTCTGCAAAGGGCAATCCAATTCATAAAGAACCCCAAATATGGCATATATAAACATTTTTGAGTGTTTACACTTGGCACTGTGCTAAGCTCTTCATATTCATCGCTCCCCTTAATTCTCAGCACGGTCCTGTGAGGAAATAGATTTAGAGAGTTTAAATGACTTGCCCATCTCAGTTGAGAAGCTGCAGAGCAAGGATCTGAACCAAGGTTGGGATCTCAGAGCTGTTGTATTCACAGCAAAGCTACACAGCCTGATTATAAAGCATGGGGACGATGCCTGCAGCAGGGTTGATGCCTGGGAGCTAGTGAGCCCTTGGTGCATGTCAGCTCTCATCATTGTCATGTTATTACTAATTGTACTCCTTCAATGCTACTAAATTGCCACTTAGGATGCCATTTCCTCAATCAGCGTTCCAACCTGGAATGCCCCAAACCTTTTTTCCTTCCCTAGCTTTCAATACCCCAGCCGTGTCATTTTGCAAGAAAGGGTGGAAGTTCTCCTGCCTAGGTAAGACTGACTCTTTAATCATCCACACTCTTCCTCTGCCTAAGAGCAGACAAGCCAATCATTTCCCAACTCCTCCAGCTGAGGGAACAAAGGGTAAAAGAAGACTCCCTTTGCAGCAGAGTCAGAGGAAACATATACAGAACCCCTTGGGGCTACTTCTAACCTGTGAGCTGTTGGGGAGCCATAGATCAAAGAATTGAGGCCTTATGTGTAGACACGTGTTACAGCCATGCACCAAGTCCATTAGACATTTGAAATGAAGCATTATCATCATCAGTACTATTTTAGGACTCGTGCAAGCTACAAAGTTTGCTGAGAACAAAGAACCCTCCCTAGCCACAGAAAAAACTGACAAATTGAAATAGACAAAGATGTAAATGAATATTTTTTGAAACTTTTTCCATTTTTTTCCTCCCCCTTTTGGCTCCAGTCTTTTTTACATTTCATAGTGGACTTTATTTTTACTTGTAACCCTTGCTCCCTGTCATTCTGGGTTAAAAAAACCCTCATTCCCTTGGGGACAGGCTATTAGCCAATGCCTGAAAACCAGTTCCTAGTAAGGTATGGGAGAGCTGATTAGATTTAAAGGGTTCTCTTCCTCCCATCAAATTTTATAGATCTTGCAAGATATCACTGTCAACCAGACGTGACTTGCTCTCCATGTCGTTAGGGGCAACGTGGCAGGCCACCAGGGGAGCCGTCGTAGGGCAAAGTGCTTGCTAACATCCTTCTGATAATTTCATCAAATTCATCCATGACTAAATCTCATCCTCCTCTTCTATGTAGTTAACAGAATTAGGAATTCCAGCACTTGTGGATCAAGACCTATTATTACACGAGGAACCAAAATTTAATGTATTTAAAACAATTTGTTGTTATGTCTCATGATTCTAGGGGTTGACCAAGCTCAGCTGGGCGGTCCTCAACTGGAGTCTTTCATGAAGCTGCAGTCAGATTGTAGCCGGGGCTGGAGTCATCTAAAGACTTCTTCACTCACCTGTCTGGGGCCTGGGCTGGACCAGAGTCTCTGTCCCTCTCCATGCACTTCACGTGGGCTTCCTCACCATATGGCAACTTTAGGATAGACTGCATGGCGCTTAGGACTCTCAGAGCAAATGTTCCAAGAGTCACAAGGTAGAAGCTGCCAGCCTCTTAGAGCTGGAACCTAGAGATGGGTACAGTGTCATTTCCACCATATTCCATCATTCGAGCAGTTGTAAAGCCCACCCAGGTTCAAGAGGAAAGTCTATGACCTCACCTTTTGATGAAAGAAGTATGAAAGAAATTGCCCTCTATAATCCACCATAGACTGGATAAGAACTCGAGTCACTTTATCCAATCCCATTATAAATGCTATCTGACCCATTTTAGCAGCTGACTAAACACCGGAAATACCTCCAATAAAAGAAGACTCCTTGGATTTCTGGAGCAGCCCATTCCAACTCAGGACATCTCTGTCACTTAGAAAATTCCTTTCACATTTAGTGGAGCTCTGCCACAGTCAAATTCTGCTCCTTTATTCTAGTTCTAGTCCTTGGAGCTACAATGAACACTTCTATTACCTTTCCACATGACGGCCTTCATGTATCTGAACACAGCTCCCCTCGCTCTGCTGAGTCTCCTTTCCTCTAAGCTACATGTCCCCAGTTTCTTCATCTGTCTCTCAGGTGACAGATTTTATCATGTCTCCTCCACTGTCACTTCTCTCCTCTGAACTGGCTGCATTTTCCTCATGTCCCTCTCGTAGGCCGGTGTCAAGTGCAAAACAGAGGACATCAGTCAGAGGAAGTCAGACTTCTTCCCTCCCTCTCTGGGTTACCACTTACCTATTAATGCACTTGTAACAAGGATCCTATTTTCTGAACTATATTAACCAGCTTTCCTTTCTCATGGTTCCATGAGCATTACTATTCCTCTTCTAACTAGAAGCATCCAGCACTTCTAGGAAGATTAGGATTGTTATAGCAGGGATACAAAGAGAAAAAAAAAGAGAGCCACCCTTCAAACTTTAACCTCTAGCCTGGGATTTTTCAGTCCACAGGCACATTAGGAAAAACACCAATCTTCCCCAACCTGTATCTCCTTTACTACTCACACCGAATACTTCTGACACCTCTGGTCGCTAAATGAGTGTGGGGTTTTCCCACACCAAGCAATTCTGTGACACCAGCTGGATGTCATACAATTTTACTCAATTCTGACACTATCAACATAGAGAGCCCACCAGGTAAGAGCTCAGTCCCACGAGACTGCCCCTTACCGATGCCAGGTGTAAGTAGGTCCCTGGGTTACCCAACTTCTGTCTGTCTTGGCTATGAATCAGCTTCCCATGACCACTCCCTCTTTGACTCAATTATTTGCTAGAACAGCTCACAGAACTCAAGGAAAACACGTACTTACATTTGCCAGTTTATTAAAGAATATGATGAAAGAATAGAGATGAATGGCCAAGTGAGGAAATACATAGACTGAGGTCTGGGAGGTTCCTGAGCACAGGAACTTCTGTTCCCATAGAGTTGGGGTGCGTCACCCACTTGGTACACAGATGTGTTAACCCACCTGGAAGTTCTCCAGACCCTGTACTCGGGGCTTTTATGGAGGCTTCCTCAAGTGAGCATGATCAATTAACTCCATTTCCAGCCCTCTTCCTCTCTCTGGAGAAGTGGAGGGTGGGGCTGAAAATTCCAATCTGCTAGTTCTGGCTTGGTTTTTCTATTCAGCAGCCTGCATCCAGGAACCACCCAGAGTGGCCTCGTTAAACCAAAGATGCTTCTAATGCTCTTATTGCTTAGGAGTTTACAAGGGTTTTAGGAGCCCTGTGTCAGGGACTGGGGACAAAGACCAAGTACATATTTCTTATTATGAATCATAATATCTCAACAAGCTAACATTATTTTGAGGCAGGAATCTTTGTGAGAGAGAGGGTTGTCTTCCAGATTCCAGAAATCCAAGGCTGTTAGATTCAGAGCATGAGGTGTGCCCAAAGCTGGTGTAGAGAGGACACCAGAAAGGAGGGACGGGCTGTTCTCTGCAGGCAGGACGAGAAAGCCTGCCCCCATGGAGGAGAGGGAAAGGGGAAGCAGTAGGCACGTGTCCTGGCATTAGAAACAGCAGATGGGGGCGGAGGAATCCGGGCCTCTTTGCTGTCCAGCTCTGGGAGGTAGATGGGCCACTTCAGCCCTGTTAGAGGTACTCTGTGTCCTACATGGTGCTCCCTGGACAGAAGGTTAAAAAGGACCTAAGAAGGTATCTAGGTGATGGACCAGGGGCTGCCTGTCTTATGGAGCATGTGCTCTCATGAAAAAAAAAAAGGAAAAAAAAAAGAAACAAAACAGGCAAGCCATCTGGAGAACTAATGGGATTAGAATAGAGCATAGAGAAGGTGGGACCCCCTCGGCCCAGCCCTGGGACAGCCACCAAAGACTTCAGCAGTCAGCAACAGCACAGCACCCCCAGAAACTCAGATGGCACCAGCTTCATCTCTGCAGTTCCCAACACTGGAACCCTAGGGGCCAGGTCAAGCCAGCAGGCCTGTGTGGAAACAAGCAGAGACACAAAGGGCAGCAGGCAGACCACCTTGCCCAGAACAGCCCAGGAAGAAGAAACAGGGACAATGAAAAATTGAACACTTACCCAAGGGGACTGAGTTAACCCCAAAAGGCCTATGGATGCAGGTTTCATCCGTTGCTGCCATGGATGGAATGCAGGACTCCAAGCAATATAGGGCATTTAAAGAAAGCTGTTTTCTTTGTGTTTGGTTGGTTGGTTTTGGTTTGCGGGGAGAGGGGGCGGGGGTTTGTACAACAGAGTTGCAGAGTGTAAACTTCCTGCCCCTTGTGGAGCCCCAAATTCATTTTTTTGCAGCCAACTGTTCAACGTGTCATTTAAACTTCACATGTGTAGATCCAAAAAAATTTATCTTGAGCTGAGCTTCTCCCAAGCTGTCAAAGACAGAAACAGTTGTAGAATTTCCCCTTGCATATCCTGGAAATCCCATGAGATCACCCACTTGAACTTCAGTGCGCCTTAATGCGTGATGATCACCCCATGTTCTCAACCCCTACTGTCATCATCCTCAATGACACAAGCGCAGAGAGGCCACCACGTTCAGGCACAACCTGTAATCAGGATCACGCTTGTGGGGCCAGCAATTTAATCTGGGAAATGTTTCTGGAGACCCAGGCACTGGGAAGGCTCTTCTGCGGGAATAGGAGTGGGAGGAAGAAGGTGGGAGGGAATTTCGGGGGCGTGGGCTGGGGTTTTGTGCAGGGGAAGGTTGTGCTTCGAGGACTGCGTCTGTGCTCAACTCCGTAACTTAAAGCTTTGATTAATTGACTTTATCTTCCCAAGTCTCTCAGTTTTCCTTATCTGTGTAAGACTGTATCATCGTCATTATCGTTCAAACCACCTGACAAGTGCACTAGAACAACACGGGACGATGTGAAACTAATCATAACAGAAAGATTTCCGAGCGGTTTTCCTCTTTGCAGAATGTTTTCGCATGCATTTTCTTCTTAAAGTATTTTAGGCAGTGAACTCCAGACTATGGATCCCCGAGGGTCCCTGGCACCTCCCCATGCGAGAGGGGAATGAAGTAGGCAAGATACGGGGGGCACAAGACTCCCAGCTCCCACATCATCATTTCAACCAGAGCAGTGGCACGGCTTCTGTTGGTTTTGCATGCCCTTCCTGACTTGGAAGGACACGATTGTCTGGCTTTAAGGAACAGATTCCCTGGCTTTAAAAAAAAAAAAAAAGTTGGAAACTCACTGGTTTCAAGAAAGTGGTAAAAGGATGGAGCTGAGCGGACTCTGGGCGTGGGGGCCCCTAATCTCTCTTACGACAGCTTGCTACCTTCTTAGCTCCTAATGTCCACCCTGCCGGCTGACTCCCTGAGTCACAACTCAGCTACTAGAACCAAGTCCCACCCCACCCCTCCCACACCTGGTGCCCGGAGTCCTCTTCTTAGCTCCTAATGTCCACCCTGCCGGCTGACTCCCTGAGTCACAACTCAGCTACTAGAACCAAGTCCCACCCCACGCCCCCCACACCGGGTGCCCGGAGTCCTCAACCCAGTTCACCAGAACCTCTTATCAGCCCTCACTCCTGGTGCCTGAGTTCCGTCATGACTCAGACAGGCTTTGGAAAGAGGACAAAATTTCCAGTCCAGGGGCGTTCCAATAACTCGGGCCTTATTTCCAAAGGGCAGTGATTGTCGTTATGCTTTAAATGAACTGCTTTCCCAATTGAAAACATGTATTTTAAAAAACGCTTAATTTTTCTCCTTTTTCCAAAATGAGAATCAAGTATTAACTGTGGCCTGGCACCTTGAGAGCATTTCCTTTTTTTATACTTCAGAGAATCCTTAATAATACAAAAATTGCCCAGAGCATTTCACACTGAGTTATGAAGTCATTAACATTTCTGGGACAAACACAATACCCCAGGACAAGTTATTAGACATAGAATAGTGGGGGGAAAATTAGATACATTGAAAAGCCCTCATGTCTAGCAACTATAGGCAGCAAAATTCACCTGTTCCTAGTTCAAGGCAGCAGAATGCTCCCCGTGTCCTACGTGCAGACTGAGTGGCCTTTTCTCAGGCAACCAACTCAGCATATTGGATATTGGTAAAATTTTGAAGAATCAGCGTCTCGATGTCCCAAGGCCAGCAATCTTTCTAAACTCACAGCCCTGCCTCCTGCCTCAAGGTTCCCGGTATTTATGGTGGTATCGGCAACACAACGGCTGTTCCCTCCACCATGGTCTATTTAGACACACGACAAATTTTATCTAACTGTGCTGTTGCTTTTAAATTAGCAGGGAAATCCATCATATTTGCTCTCTACTCCCCCGCCCCAGCCCCTGTTTCCACATGTCCCTCATGATCACACTCAGGTTTCACCAGCTTTCATGGAGATTTCTAAAAGGCTAGGACGTGTACTTTCTCTACTTTTGATAAGGAGCTCTGGTATATTTTACTAGGAATTTTTGGGGGCGGGGGGGTGATTTCAGTCTATCATACCTTGATTATTCTCTAATTCTGCTTACACACAAGAATTATGGTCATGAAAGAAATGTGGCTTTGGGGGGTAGGGGTGGAGGGGACTGCCTTTCAGACTTGCAATGAAGCATCGTTGCCTCTGGCTGCAAACCCAGCCAACAAAGATAACTGTCATGGAGTTTAGAGATGGTCTCAAAAGTTCTGGTTCTTTATGAGTTTCCCTTGGCCCGAACTGTACTGGAGTAGAGAGAGGTGTCCTTCCCTAAAGCCTTTCCGTGCTGATCCCTGAAACCCTTTCTAGAAGGATGAGATCAAGGAGGGTGGTATGTCCCAGGCAAGAATAACGCCTCTATCCCATCCTGTATTTAGTGCAGGTACCACTGCTTCACACCATGTCCTCTGTGAGCTTAGACAGCAGCTTCAGAAGCCTTTTCCACAAAGCATTTCCAGTTGCTGTTGATCTGTAATTAAAGACCAACATAGTCTCCGTGAGGATGCAGGTTCCGTCCCTGACCTTGTTCAGTGGGATAAGGATCTGGTGTTGCCACAAGCTGAGGCATAGGTCGCAGATGTGGCTCGGATCCAGTGTTGTTGTGGCTGTGGCATAGGCTTTAGCTACAGCTCCGATTAGACCCCTAGTCCGGGAGTATGCCATGGATGTGGCCGTAAAAAGAAAAAAAAAAATAACCAAAAGTCCAACACTGAGTGATGATTTTTTCTTTCTGTTTGAAATCACTTGAGGTTGATTTAATGTTGTCCATATATCATGTGCTTGTACTCTTTCTCAATCACATATATTTTTGTGATTGGGAAAGAAAGGTACACCTGTGCAGGGGGTTGCTCATGTAAATGTCCTTCATCACATGTGTCTAAGGGAGAGCAGATGAGGTCCTGGGGGCCCTACTACTATTTGGGGGTTTTAGAGGCTGGGTAGAGACAAATAGCTACCAGGTGTGTATTCCCTATAGCCAGGCTTCATTGGAGGCACAGGTGGAAACCTGACATTGTAACAGGCAGGTGGGGAGTATGAAAGCCCAGGTTTGAGTGTCTCAGAAATGTGAAACGGAAAAGACTGCTGATGGCTTCTCCATTAGACGTTGAAATTGTCCCCCTGGTTTCCCCTCCTCTACCTGGAAGCTGTCCCTTCCAGCCTCTTGCATCTCCTGGGTGCAAGAGAGGACCACTTAGACTGTGAACTCAGAGAGAACAAAGATCACTCCTGCCTTGTTCTCAGCCATCTTCCCAGGACCAGCACGGTGTTGACAGAAGGTGATCAATCTATATTTGTTGAAAGAATGAATGAATGAATGAACATTTTACTTATGCTGGTGGCTGAATGGTCACAGACCTTAGACAGTAACAGTCCACAGAGCCTGCCTGTTGAGGACATTCCCAGATCAAGATCTTCTAGCCCTTTCCCAGCATCAGGCAACCATAGTTCCTCAGGACCCCACTGAACTAATGCAGGTCATGACTGTCCAATGGAACTTTCTGCAATAATGGAAGCATTCATTTTTTAAATTGTTTTATTTTTTAATGACTTTAATAAAGTTGTATCTCTATTTTTAACAAAATTTTATTAAGTTGTTTTATTTTTTAATGACTTTAATAAAGTTGTATCCCTCTTTATTTTTAACAAAGTTTTATTGGAGTATAATTAACTCACAATTTTGTATTAATTTCAGATGCACAGCAAAGTGAATCAGTTATACATATATCCATTCTTTTCCAGGTTCTTTTCCAATAGTGTGTGTATGAATCCCAACCTCCTAATTTATCCCTTCCCCCACCACATTTCCCCTTTGGTAGCCATTAGTTTGGTTTTCATAGAATAATGGAAGCTTTCTAGCTCAGCTCTGCTCAACATAGTAGCCACTAACCCATGACTCTTGAGCACTTAATGTGATTGAGGAAATGAATGGTTGATTTTATTTCATTTATTTAATATGTATTTAAACCTATATTTATAGCTATAGATGGCCAGCGGCTACCATCTTGGACAGTGCAGATCTTGTCTGCTGGATACTAACCTCACTCGTCAACCCTGCAGGGAGCTTGGGTTCCACTGAGCCCTGCCACTCTTTTTCGGTAGCCCTAGCATAGACACTGGCCCTTTTTAAGCCTCTGTCCCTGCCGCTCCCAGAATGAGGATGATTGTAGTGCCTGTCCCTCTACTTCATTCAGCTGGTGGGAAGATCCTACAAGACAACGGTGAAAACGCTTTGGAAACTCTGAAGAGCTGTTCAGACCTTAGTTATCATTTTCCCCATTTCTCAGTTGTTCAGTTCATATTTTCACCTTTATGTCCCGACTACACAAGGTGTTAACTCAAAGGAGCAATGCGGGGAAAAGGGATAGCTAGACCCCCTAGCAGTCCACTAAAAGCCATGTCCTCGTGTTCAAGCCTTTTTGACTGAAAGGAAGGAAAACCCATGCATGGGAACCAGGGCAAGTAATAAATGAGGGTTTGTGTGCAGAAAGAGACATCCAGGCAATCCAAGGACAAGCATTTCTGAGTGGGACAAAGTGGCCTCGAGGTCCCGGTGGATCATGTTGAACCCTCTGCTCAGTGGCTCACCTAATAACTGGGTGAAGACCTGAGTCCCTGACAAAGATAGAGCAGGACTAGCCCAGCCATCACTGCAGACGATGCCAAGAAAAATGCTTCAAAAGGGGATGACTGCTAAATGAGATGTCCTCGACTGGGTTCTGGAGCAATATAAGGACGTTTGTGGAAAGCCTGGTGAAATCTGAGTAAACTTGTAGTTTAGTTAAAAGTAATGTGCCAGTACATTTAAAATAAATAAATAAAATGTTAGCTTTGGGGGAAACTTGGTGAAGAGTATATAAGAACTCTCTGTATTATCTTTGCAAATTTTCTGTAAATACAATGTTATTCCAAAACAAGGAGAATGCATGATATCAAAGGATTAATTTAGTAATTTACTACATTTGGCAGTAGTTAATCAGGCCCCTGGATATTTTTGTGAAAGCCTGACTTTCTTAATGATACTGCTGGGCCTATCAGGTGTGAAGTGAAGGGGAAGAATGTTCTCGGTGGTGGAAAAAATATATCAGAATTTTCTTTTAATCCCTACTTGATTCATTTTTTTGTTGATGCTAAGAAATAGTGCCTAGTTGCAATTATAACCTAAATTGTGTGAAATGCAAGATAACAAATTAATTTTCATACTCCTGAGTTTCACTTTGCAAGATGGACTCCTAGTCCCGACCATACCATCACCCCACTGCTTATTTTGAACCCTCCTCCCATTGACTGATTTTAAGTCATCTTTCTGTGGTCCCAGTGATATGCAGATAAGTGGTCTCCCCCTGCCTCCAGGGTGTCTAAACTCCCTCCCCACCCTCAGCATTCTAAGTAGGATTCTTTGTCATGCCAGGTGGGTGGGGAGGGAAATATGAGAAGCCCAGAGAAGACTGAATTGCTTTATGTAATAAAAGGGCTGACAGACCTTGGAAGGGCTGCTGGGTGAAATATGATGTCACTTCACCTCATCGTCCCCAAGAGACCTTCCATAAAATCTATGTTTTGCATCAGTGCTTCAGAGGAGGAGTTTGTTTTGCTTTGGGCTTTTAATGAGACATATGTTGACATTGGCCTTCAAGACGAATGCCAGATGGCCTGGTTACATGCTGGACACCCGGTGAATCACCCCTGCTCTGAGAAGGGCTCGTCACCTCCTTTCTCTTGGGGACGAGCCTCCATCATCTAAACAAGGCAGACAGGATCACTCTGTTTGACAGAGAACAAACAGAGGCTCGAGAGGTCCGCGGGAGCAAAGAGCTCCAGGCTGGGCAGTGGGGCCGCAGTAAACTCTCCCCAGCAGACAGCCGTACAAAATCACGGCCAGTGAAACCAGGACTCTGGATTTTCAGGTGAAAAGTCCCCCATGGCTCTTCTTTGTTTGACTTCTTAAAACGCAGGACAGAGTTCTCAAATAAGTCTGCAGTAACTACATTTCCACAGGCAGCCTCTTTGTAACTTCTGGCTTGGGAAAATATTAAAAGTTGGGTTACGTAGTAGGTTCCTGCCACTTCGGAATAAAAACAGACTTTGTCCTAATATAAGTCCTAATACCATTTCCTCTGTATCTTAGCAAATTCTGGGTCACAGTATGCTTATCATATGTAAACGCATAACTAAAAAGAGAAGTTCTAGCTCCTACTTATGCTTTTCTGTCCTCTCTTCTCTCTCCTCTTTTAAGTCCTATTAATGATTGGATCAATAGGAAGAGGAGTTTAAGGTCCATATCAGATGCAAATTCTTTGCAAGAAATTACGCTATTTCTAAGGAGCGGGCAACAGACCCAGGCAAAGAATGTTTACCCACCTGTTCAAGTGTATAAGCCAATTATCTTTTCACAAAATGTAGTAAAATGTCCCTCTCCCAAGACCCAGCTATTTCCGATAGTTCTTGACTTATCTGTCAACAGATGCCAAGTTAAGGTTAACCATTTATCTTGTGCTTCTTCTGCTTCCCCCAAGGACAAATGACATAGCTACAAATTAGCCTGTTTTTCCAGATGGCAACGGCAAAACCAAAATAGATACCCAATGTAATTCGGGGCTAGACAGATGAGAAAGGAACTGATTTGTGGATAGACAGTAAGTTCTTTCCTGGGACCTATAAATGTGTGTTTTCCCCATTTTCATTCAGAAAATCACTGAGGTCAAGGCAAGTTCAATTTCATACAGTGAAGGTGAATCCCCAAATTGCATTTTTCCAGAGAGGCTCTGAGGAAAGGTACCAGGGGCCAGGGCACCCATCCAGAACTTACTGATGAGCCATGTAACCTCCAGTAAATCATTTACCTCTTGGTGCTTCCTCGTAAACAATGGCCCAAGCGTTTGGGGAATAAAAGAGATTTGCTCTGGGGAGGGCGCTGCCTTTCAGAAGACCTGGTTGCCATCTGGGACAAAGCTAGTTCCTATCTGAAGCTAAAACCTTGCTGTTCTTGTAAGTGTTTCTGTCTCGTCCTGGCCCCTGAGTTATGGGTTCTAATCTTTCTTGATCCTCGGTTTTTAACTCCACCAGAAAAAAAAAAAAAAGGCATTTGTTTTCCTTTCCTGAGGCTGAAGGGTTAGATAAAGGCTGCCTTCTCTGTCATGTTGAGATGTTTCATCTGAGGATCAGGAACATCCAATCAAAACTTCGGAGATTCGCCCTGACAGCCCAGGAATCAGTCTTAAAGGCAGAGGCCAGCCTCTCCGATTCATCAAGAGACATTTCCTCCAAAAGGCACTGATTGATGAATCAGCCAGGCCCGTGTGAATTTCATGGGGAAGGCAGCGGCTCCTCCATCTGTGTCTAGAGGCTGGTTTTGTTCACACAAGTCCTATGAGTTCAGCAATACACAGACCGAGTGCCCCCAAGGTACAAAGTCCCAATAACTATGGCTATTCATGTATGTAGTTCATAGTTTAGGGGTGCAAAAAAAATCAAATAAAAAGGAAGCTATTTTTCTGTACCTCCTGCCCAATTTTAGTGCTTACTCACCCCCAGGCAGGTGAGGGGAGCAGCCAGCCAATGCTGCTTGAGGTCCCAGAGTCATCATCACCGCACAACTCCAGAGGGCACTGTCCACACTGGAGTCACACGTGGCTTTGCCCGCCCAGACGTAAGTGACATCCCTGCTAATGGGTACTGAAAAAAATGGAAGGAACAGGAGAGGAGACTAGTGTTGGGGGAAGGGCGAGGATGCTGCCTTTCATGGCATCTCCCCGTGTGACTTGCTGGTCGGCAGCACAATGGGGAGCACGGGTTCAGAACTAACTGGGGGACTCCAGGGACTCCTTCTCCTGTCTAAGCCTCAGTTCCTCGTCTTTAAGGGGGCTCTATGGCCTGTGTCATACGTACTTTAAACATCCTTTATCACAAACTGTGATTCGACGTGTACGGATAGGTAACCTGCATCCTAGGGACCGCTAAGTAGCACGTGGGATGCTTTAATTATGAACACACACTCCAGGGGTGTTCAAAGTCTACCCCAGAGGGTTTATTCATCAGCATAAAGAATGTGAGAAATGAGTTTTTTTCAGTCAGTAATATAAAGGCATGTGTGTGGTTGGCTGGAGAGAAGGAAGAGGCCTGCTGTTCTCGCCTTAATAAAATGTAAGAATTTGGCCTGATCTGTAATTGATCAGTCCCGTGTAGAGCAGCCCCTGTTCCCCAGGCATCATTGGTCCTGGGGCTCTGCTCTCAGGCCAGCTTGTCCCCGCCGGTCTGTGAGCTGTGAGGTTGGCCGGTCCCAGAATGAGCGAGACCTGCCCGAGAGCTGAAAGACAGAGAGCTTCAGTGCCTTCCGCCTGTGCGCTCTGTGGCTCACCGCTACCCTTAGAAACGTACATCAGCTCATTAAAAGTTGGCCTCCTTCGCAAGGGTGCCCCGCCCACCGTTAGTGTTTAATAACACACCCTTTTCATGCTGCTACAGAAATGGCTTCATATTTGCTACACTGATTCAGTGGCAAACAAATCGCAAAATGAAGTCTTGTGCAGTTGCCAGTTCCATCTTAACAGGGGAGCTGTCTGTTTTTGTAGCATCGGGTCCTCGGAGGCTAATGTACTAGGGGCGTTTCATACATTAGAAATGAGAGAACAGAAAGTTACGTATGTTAGAGCTGCCTGTGTAAGCAAATAAATCAAATAAGGAATCATATTATTAGGTTACCAATTAAATGAAAGGACTACCCGGCCATTGTTAGTGAGACAATTAATTGTAGGTTTCTGCCCATCTTTGTACACTTTGTTGCCTATTAAGATAATGAATTGATTCTCTAAGATTGAGTCTAAAATCACGTTTAATCCAACTCTGCTAGGCAAAGGATCATTATTTTTGTGACTTCATGAAATGCATATTTTTACCAACCAATTTTGAATCAGCTCTTTTCTGAGGTTAAGAAGGGAGCTCTTGTCCTTTCAGATAGCACCAATGGAAATCAGAACTTTAAAGAAAAATCTCATTATAAGGAGAATAATTTTGGAAAACTAACACCCAAATCTTCCTTTGATTTGGAAAATTCTTTAAGGGAAGATTTCTGAAGAGAGGGTTAGGGGATTATTTTTCCCCCTTCTAGATTTTTCACAGAGTAGCTCAAATCTCGGCAACCACAGTGCGGACAAACCACTTCGCGGTTTGGGGATATGGGGGTTTGTTTTTGTCTGTTGCTTTGTTAGTCTTCTCTTAATGAAGCTTCTTCCAAATGTAAAGAAGGGCTAAAACCAGTTCCCTTTAATCCCAAGTGACTAAGAATATGAGTAGATAGAATCCAAGTGTATAAAAATCAGACAGCTCTGCAAAGGAACAATTTAGGCTTCTTTTCGAAATTCAAAAATACTGGTGTTTCCCTTCTTGCCTGAGAACATAAAAGAGACTGTTTTAGGACAAACTAAAGGAGGCCCTATTTTAAACAACTTTCCTTTAGGCAAGAAGTAGTGTCGGCTAAACATGCAACCAGCTTCAGGAAGTGTTTAGCTGAATCCCTGGGAATCATAACCATGTCATGTGGTTGAGGGGGAACCAAAGCTGCTCAGAGGGCACCCCTTGCCCTTTGACGCCCAATCCAGCCTCCCTGGACACCCAGGCTGTTCAGAGTGCCCTCCTCTGTTCCCCAGAGTGCTGGGCATCCTCATCTACTCCTGTCTCCCACGCTCAGATACGGAGGGATGGTATCAAGAGTCCACTAAGCTTAGCAAAGCTTCTGATACAATAAGTATCCGACCAGACTGTTGATCCCAGACACCTCCCCTATGAAATCGCCCACCCTCTGCCCCGTTCCGCACCCCAAAACAGTCTCTTGTGGCAAACGTTTAAAAATTAAAACCCAATAAAGACAGACTTGTTAATGTCAGGACAATTCTTCAATGTAGCCGTCGTAATTAGAGTTCTAAATTTCCTACAAGTGACCAATGTCCAGGTGACTTATGGCGAAATCCTGATTATTGGCCAAAAGCAAGATCCCATATTACAGGATAGCAAATTTTAATAGAAAAATAGTCTGTGTGCTGGAATAGCTATTCCAGGATATCCAAGACATTTCTTATGATCTCGTGACTTCTTTTCCAAGTCACCTTAGATAGAAGCCCTGGTTGTTCCTCAGAGGCAGAGCTGCTCCCCCCGCCCCCTGCCATTCCATACCTGCTCCTAGGGAGTTATTGCCTTTATTAACACGCCGCCCTTCTTTCACAGGGGGAGCTAAGTGGGAGGGGAGGTGGGCAAAGGCTAGTTTTAAAAATTTTTCTTTCCCTTTTCCCGTGCAACATGCCAGCTTCCCTAAATGGCCTGCAGAGCCTTGTGGTTTTCCTGCAGGCTCTGGAGACAGATTGCTCAAGTTGGAATCCTAGCTCCACCACAGATCCACTCTGTGACCTTGGGCAAATTGTCTTTGTGTCCACAATGCTGCATCGGTAAAAGGAGGATAATTATCATATCCATTTCACCAGTTTGCTGTGCCAACTAAAGGAGATGATGCATATTAAACCTAGCAAGGGTTTAATAAGGGTGTACCTGGAGTTCCCACTGTGGTGCAGTGGGATCATCCTGGGAGAGCTGGATCCATCCCTGGCCAGGCACAGTGGGTTAAGGATCTGGCGTTCCCACAGCCGCAGCGTAGGTTGCAACCACAGCTTGGATCTGATCCCTGCCTGGGAACTCCATATGTTGCAGGGCAGCCCAAAAAGAAAAAAAAATATGTGTGTGTGTGTGTGTGTGTGTGTGTGTGTGTGTGTGTGTGTGTGTGTGTGTGTGTCTGTCAGTACAGTCAAGGATATGTTGTGGTAACAAAAGGGATGAGATCTCAGTGACTTAAAAAAACAAAATTTTCTTGTTCAGTCATGCCACGTGCCCATACAGGTCTCTGTTCATGGAAGCCACTCAAGAGATGAAGCTAAAAGAGCAGCCACCTATATGTCACATACAGAGGAAGGAACGAGAAAGTGACAAGTGAGTCAGGCTGGAAGTTACGCGTAGCACATTTATGCATATTTCATTGTTTAAAGCACATCACTGCATGGCCCCACTTAGCTCCACTGAGGCAGGGAGGTGTAAATGTACCATATGCCTAAGAGTTGGGAAAACTAGAAATATTGGGGGTTTGGTACCACTGACCACACCACAAGGAGTTAGCTGATATTGTAATGATAGTGGCTCTTATGCAAGGTACGTTCAGGGTTTCACAAGTAAAAATGCAAAATGTTGCAGCAACATGGATAGAACTAGAGACTCTCATACTACGTGAAGTTAAGTCAGAAAGAGAAAGACAAATACTATATGATATCACCGATATCTGAAATCTAATATACGGCACAAATGAACCTTTCCACAGAAAAGAAATGCAGGGACTTGGAGAACAGACTCATAGTTGCCAAGGCGGAGGGGGGAGGGAGTGGGATGGATTGGGAGCTTAGGGTTAATGATGCAAACTATTGTGTTGGAGTGGATAAGCAATGAGATCCTGCTGTATAGCACAGGAAACTGTATCTAGTCACTGGTGATGCAACATGATGGAGGATAATGTGAGAAAAAGAATGTGTCTGTGCGTGTGTATGTTTGTGTGTGTGTGTGTGAGAGAGAGAGAGAGTGAGAGGGAGGGAGAGAGAGAGAGAGAGAGATTAGGTCACTTTGCTGTACAGTAGAAAATTGACAGAACACTGTAAACCAACTATAAGGGAGAAAATAAAAATCATTCCTAAAAAATGCAAATATCAGCAATATAATACAGATAGATTATACCTGAAATTGACTCAGTTCTCTGTCTGAGTCCAGCATAGACTGCAGCAAAGAACGTTTTCTGTCCCAGCCGCAGTTCTTTTTCCCTATAGTATTCTTTTGTAATGTGCATGGTCAATAGCCAATCATTTTCAAGTAGTCTTAATGCAACATTTCATTCTGGTTGCCTGACAGAAAGGGGAAAAAAGCTTCCAGGGAGAAAATGGAAACAAACTCTGCTTTTTTTCTTCCAAAACTTAAGAAATAATGACATTTCTTAAGAAAAACAACCCCCAGGTCCTCTGTCCTGTCAACTAGCTTAATTGATACCCCCCCCTTTTCTTCATCCTTTATGGGAGTGAGAGGTGCCAGAAGCAGAAAAGAGCCCTCTCCAGTTCTAAATGGTTTCCTAAACGTTTTCCAGTGATTTACGTAGCAAATAACTAAAACACACAAGGAAGCTGGTGACTTCTCATTTGATCTTTCCTGTACAGAAGACTAAAAAGGACAGGCTGCCTGGAAGACTTCAGAGGCCACTAAACTGCTTTCTATTGATTTTATACTAAGATACTTTATCACTCTTGTTGCTTTAAAAAGAAATGCAATCTGTGTCGAGGTCTAAATAGACCTTCCTAGAAAAATCAGGCCCCGCACTCCTACCTGAACAGATGTGGGGGATGTTTATCAGCTTCGTCAAATCAGCTTTGGAGAGTTCCCCCCTGCCCCCGAGAAGCATCTTTCCTGCTATAACATCCAACCCCAGCTGCAAAGAATAGCCACTGGAGTCTTACTTCCTGAGATTAAACTGTCTGGGATCTGGAATTCACCTAACAAAGCGTGATGTTCCGCCCCCTTCCTGTGCACCTGGGGACAAGAAGGCTCTGAAATGTTAGAAACTTGTTTAAGTGGACTGAGCGAGCCGGGGACAGAATCCAGACTCAAATTCAGCCTTCTGACCCCAGGCCGAGACTCTGAGAATCTCAAAATTGGCATAAATTTTAAAGCTCAGAGGTCTTTCCTTGCACCAGGATTTCCCCCGTGAACCAAAACATTGGTAGGTTTATCCTGATGTTACCAAAGGATGGTGTGTTTTCTTTTCCCTGACTTTCTCAGTGCAGCCTACCTTTGGCCTATTTCCTATCTATATTTGGAATGCCATGTTTCATTGTTTTAAGAAATGCAATAAATAGAAACTCTAACCTACAAAACTAGTAGATTGCAGAGATCCTTCATTTTATGCAACAGTTCTCTCTAAGGAAAGGCCTGAGTTCTAGTCTTGACTTTGCCATTAATTGGTTATGTGTCCATGAAAAACTCATTCCTGGTCTGAGCATCAACATCTGTTAGCTGATAGGGTTAGAATAGATAACATTAAAAATCCTTTGAACTGGAAATAGTTTGTGAATTGATTGCAGAAATCAAAATGAGTTTCCCTGATACACTTTTTTTTTAGTTTAAAGGTTTAAAACTTGCTTTGAAATGTTTCACAATTACAAAAAATAATAGATACAAAGGAAACTGCAGTGAACATCCATGAAGCCACTACTCAAATTAAGATCTAAAAAATTAAGAACACATTTGAAACTCCCTCTAGAACCCTCACTGACCTGAGCCAGTCATCTCCTTCTTTCCAACACCCAAAAGTAACCCTCACCTTGAATCTGGTGCCTATCATCTCCATGCATTTCTTTATAATTGCATATGTCTTAGGTCCCTAAACAATGTATCCTTCTACTTCTCTTGTGTTCAATATATAAGTGGAATAACACTGTACTTTTCCTTCTGTAACTTGATTTTTAGCTAAACATTCTATTCTAGGATCCATCCTTGTTAGCACATTGGCTTCAGTTCATTCATTCTCACTATTGTAGATTATTTCACTGGATGGATATAGCAAGTGTTGTTTCATTCTCCTGTTGATAGAAACTAGGTTCTTTCTTACCTTCGTTATTAAAACAGTCCTGCTCTGAAAAGTCTTTCAGTGTCTATAGTATGTATACACAGGAGAGTTCTCGAAAGCATTACATGGGAGTGGAATTGCTGGGTGTTAAGGTATTAGCTCCCTTTATCTTTATGCTGTTGATTTTTCCCATCCATGAACATGACTGATCTCTCCATTTAAGTCTCATATTATGTCTTTGAAAAATTTTATAATTTTATCCACAACTTGCTGGCACACTCTAATTTATTCCTACATGCTGTAGTGTGTCTCCTGTTATCATAAATGGTTGCCCATATATAGGAATGTAATTAATTTTTGTATGCTGATCTTCCAGGAGCATACATGCTAATCTCACTTATTAATCCCGATAATTTTTCGGTAGGGTCCTTGAAGTCTTCTGTGTAGATAATCATATCATCACGACACTTTAGTTTCTGTCTTTCTATCCTTCCACCTAGTTTCTGACAACACCCGCTTCCCAGCCAGTGTCCATTTCTCCTTCTTATTTGCGGAATCCAAAATTATTCCCTCAGCACTGTGCCCAGCTAAAAATACTCAACCCAAAAGTTTCCATGCAGCTGGGAGAGGAGGGCGGGTGCATGAGAAACACTTCTGGCCACTGGAATATTCATTTAAGTCCCTGGAGGTGAAGGCCTTTCGCAAGTAAAAGACCTCGCTTTGGAAGAGAAACCCTCTGGGGCTGCCCACACTCATGCCTGCGGTGCAGACCTAGGCAGCTCTGGACAGAACTGCTTTGCATTCCTTCCTCATCTTATTTCCTGGACCGCGTGGGAAATGTAAATTTGAACCTTGAACTTAAGAGCAGACTAACTGTTGTTGAGCATTCTCTGGGCAACCCTTTTTGATCTAGGACAGAGCAGACCGCATGCTTGCCATCTCCTTTTGACTGTAGGTGTATTTTCCCCCATGATCCTTAACCCTTCAAGAATCCCAGGTGGGCACTGGCCTCAGTTCCATCTTCCCACCTTGGAAAGGTCCTATCCTGTCTCCACTGAAAACCAAGCCTCTTGGATCCCAAGGTCACCAACATCCTCACCAGTCATAACCTCAGCGCCTGCTCACCACTCTGGTTTTCAGGGTCTTTATTTTTGGCTTGGGGAAATTTCCCTTTTTTGCAAGTTCAGTGAAGCCTCTGAGAAGGGATTTGTTTTATTTTGCCCCATATTTCTAGATGTTTTTTGTGGAATCTTTAGATGGGAAATGGACGTCCCTCCTGCTGTTACTTTAGTTCATGGTTCAATTTACAAAATTCCCTCGTGGACACACCTGTCGTGCCGCACATCTGTTGCGTAGCAGAAGCTACTCCTCCAACACGTGCTCGAGTCAGGCTTATCTGTGCCAGGCACTGTTGAGGATCTGGGGCACAGAACTGAAAAAGGCAAACCAGTTCCTACCTTCATGGAACTTCTATTTAATGGGAAGACACACAATAAGTATGGAAAGAAACAAGAAAACTTTAGAGACAGATACACGTTAGGAGGAGAATCAAAACAGGGTAATGCAAAAGAGGATGGGGTGGGAAAGAACGTGAGCCAAAAGGTAAAATCCAGACATTTGACCTGAGGCCTGGGGTCCAGATAACCAGCTGTGTAGAGATTTGGGTGTAAAGACTCCAGGCGGAGAGAGCAGTCAGTGCACACATCCTGAGGCAGGGAAAAAAATAGTGGCATGTTTCTGAAAGACAGTAGCAAAGGGGATATATTACTTCATTTTGTATTTTATTTCTTCCCAGTGTACCAGAGCCAACAGTGGATACAATATATTCTGCCTGCTGAAAGAGATATCTAACTAGGGAAATTTTGGGATTTTTTTTTTTTTAAGAATGAGTTCATTAGTAGCAGCCAAAACATGGACAGGCTGAGTTCCCCTCATCTCATTAAAAAAATAAAATAATAAAGAAGAAATGAGAATGCAGTCCTTAGTATATCCAGTTATCAAAACCCATGGACAGGGCGTTACCCAGTGGAGCAATCAGCACAGAGGCAAGGTTACATTGTTTCCTGCAAATTCTTCAGTCCAGATTTCCAGGATGATGGTGGAAGGGAGAGGTGGCTCCTGCTTCTTGATGTGGAGCTGTTTTCACTGTGGCCAAGTGGAGAGAAGCCAGGATGCATGGGGCCGAGTAGGAGAGGACGAGAGAGAGGAGCTGAGTCTTGATGGAGGGTGAACATTCATGAGTTTTGGGAGAAGCAGAGGGTATCCAAGGGATGGCACAGTTTGGCAAAGACCCAGGAAAGGTGTGGCCGGTTGGGGGAACCAGGACCGCTGGGCTCTTTGGAGGAACCCCCTTGGATCCACCACTTCCAGGCTTTGGAGCCTCAGGCAGCTCCCATCTCCAGACTCTAGAATCCAGTATCCTTCTTCTGCCAGAATGGGATCTGCTCCTGCCTTTCTTCTGCCCTCTTGGCAATCAACCTCTGATCCATCACCGAGTTGGTCTGTTTCCTCTAGTAAGGGAAACAAGAGGTGTCCCTCACGGGGGCTTTGCTGTCAGCGTGAAATAAGATCGTTACCATAAGGTGCTTGTCACGCATTGCTATTCTAAACAAACCCTTGGCAATATCACTATATGTCGCAGGTGCATCAAACATCTGCTGGGGAGAGGCCAGGGTTCAGGCTGAGAAGGTGGCTAGTACCTCATTCTGATGGGGCATGGGGGCCATGGAAGGGACAGGCAGTCCTGCCCTAGTGCTAGCTTGCTCGCTCGCTCTCATTTCCTACTCCTGATTATCCAGACACAACCCTGAGATCAGTCTGAAATTGCTCAGTGAGGCGGACCTCCACCCTGATGGGATTTTTTGCTCTGTCCCATGCCCGATTCTCTGGAACCAACCAACCTCTCCCGGCTCTCCTCCGGCCAGGATGCTGCCTCTGCTCTCTCCAGCAGCACTGCTTTCCCTAAAGCCACCCCCACTCCAACCTCAGTCCTCATAAAGCATTCCTTTCCCCATCATTTCGGCCTTTGTTCACACTTCTCTGCTCCCCAGAAATATCACTTTCTCCCGCAAGTGTGCTGGTTGTAAATTGAAATGCAAATAGATCAACATAAATCTGAATGTCCGTTTACATGAAATATGTTATGAATATGAAAATATAAGGCCCCATGGGTCTCAACTCCATTAGCCCTATTACTCTTCTGCCCCTTGGCAATCAACTTCAGACCCATCACCAAGTCAGTGTCTACCAGACCCACTTCGGCACCGGCACTGACATACACAGCTTCCACCTGCACTTCTAACTGCAGTGGGAAGCCACTGATCACAGTGAAAATGATTCTCCTTCTCCATTTCCTTACCACGAGGAACAATTACCCATGCGCCGTCCTCCTTGTAAAACTTTGCATAGCTCTCTAGAACGGGAGGAATCAAATTAAACCCTTGTAGAGGATTCGGGGTATCTCTATTTATGCAGCTAGGCTCGGCATAAATCTAATATTCTGTGAAGATGCTAAGCTCTGCGCAATTTGTGTGCACGCCTCGCCTTGTACAAAGGCACTCAGTAAATATCTGTTGGCTGGTTGGTTACAAATAACAAAGCACCACTAGAGCAACTGCGTAGTGTTACCTGTTCCGGTGTTCATTCCTTTCTAGGTCAAGGCCTTCGATATGTTAATAGTGGCCTGGGTTGAGAGATCCGCAAGTCGCCGGTGGGTCAGCTGGAGGCAGGGATTCTCAGGTTTGAGGCATCTAAGCTGCCCAGCCTGGTCCTCAGGCTCAGACCCCAACAGAAACAGCAAAGGCCTTTGCTGGCAGTGTTTGACCACAGGGAGGGTAATTACTGATGGAGGGCAGTGCAGGTATAATCCGCTCAGAGATTAGGAAGAGGATTAATGGCTACCTGGACTCCTTCTCATCCCTCCTCCACCCCACGGGAGTTGACACCACATTCTCTTCTCTGCATGTTACCGTTTCAAAGACTCTCTCTTTTTTCTTTTTCTTTCTTGTTTGCTTTCTTCCCTCCCTCCCTTCCTTTCCTTCCTTTCTTTCCTTTCCTTTCCTTTTCCTTCCTTCCTTCCTTCCTTCCTTCCTTCCTTCCTTCCTTCCTTCCTTCCTTCCTTCTGCCATTTGACAGAGTGCCCTTAACCAAGATGTCTAGGACTTGGTTCAAAGCTGAGAATCTGAATTATTCATCCAGTGCCTCTAAAACATAATTTACTCTTTATAAATATAAATGGTTCGGGATGTTTTTCAGCCCAAGAAGCAGACAAGGGTTTCTCGAAGCGAACCGCGTTTTCTCTTTGCCATCACCCTCTCACACCTTATTAATGTTTCACTTGGGGAGAGATGCCCGGAGGTTCATTCTCCTTACAGAAGACTGGGTGGGCAGGTGGGGGCCTCCCTGCAGAGAAGGGACCAGGCAGGAGTGTTGGAAGGCATCTCCTGGGCCCCTTGTCCCATCTCTGCACTCTGCACCTGCTGCCTCCCCTTCCGATAAGTGGCCGCTCTGGTTTCCAGCCACAAAGTGTGCCAGCCTGAGGCTGCAACTTGGGGGTTGCCAGGGAAACCATTCTGTTTTCCAGTGGAAACTTAGGTAGTTGGTGGGGGGCAGATGGGTCAGGGGGATCCAGGGACATGTTCAAAGGGGGGTTCCCTCCTCCCATCGCAAAAACTGGAGGAGAGCCCCAGGAATGCCTCCATGCAAGACTGGGCATAGGCATTCAAAGGGAGGCAGCGGGACTAGAATAGCTGGGCAAAAGGGAGTAATAGTTATAACACAATATGAGCAAGAAGAAGAATTTCTCTTTATAGACTCTTTACCATGGGCAAGCAATGGTCATCCCTTTTAAAATGTATTATCTAATTTAATGCCCCTGTGTCCCATCAGAGTGGAAGCTGACTGTGCCCACCGGGACCCCAGACCCCCATTACAGAGATGACAAAACTGAGGCTAAGAGGCACATCTTCCGGTTTTCCGAGGGAAGTTGGGAATACAGATTTTTATATGTAATTTTGTGATTCTTTTTTAAAAAATTTAAGTATAATTGTGCAATCCCCTGATTCTAAAATCTTGGTGACTGATTCAAAACCAAGTTCAACCTGGTGCAAGTGAAGGTCAACATGTCCGTGGGTCAGGGCCAGTCCTCGGTCACCAGCTTGTAACCTTGGCCTTAGAACTCTGTGAAGGCGAGGGCATGCCTTTCATGTTCCAAATCGGGAAACTCGGCCTCAAAGGGCTCATGTGGTTGACACAAGCCCTCCAGCTGATGAAGGTGTCCCCTTGATGTTCGGCCAAGTTTACCTGGGCTTCATGGATCTTCCGAGGTCCCTCTCCTGGGCTTGGATCTCTCAAGTCCACAGCTTGGCACCACTGCCTGTCTGCACTGTGGATGGCTCAAATCCAAACCACATTTCAAAACCACTGGGCTGGACCAGTGGCTCTCAGGCCAGGCCAAATAGTGGGTTCACCCAGCGGAATTCCTTGAAATTACCAATGCCAGGGCCCCACCTCAAGAATTCTGATTTGATCTGATTCTGATTTGGAATGATCCTAGGCACTGGAATTTTTTAAAAAGCTTCTCCCTGTAATTCTAATATGTAACAAGGGATGAAAATGCCCGGATCAGCCCCTTGCTTATGTGTCAAACCCAAGGTTCTGGGAATAAGAGGAGACAGAGGGATATTTAGGAGAAAGAGTACTGGAGTCCGACAGGCCTGGGTTCGAGTCCTGGAGTTGCCCCTTCCCAGTGAGGAAGCTTGGGGAAATCAACTCACCTCTCTGGGCCTTAGCACCCTCACCTCTATAATGGGCATCCTAATAACCTACACCACTGGGTTCTTGTGAAGAATGAACATGGTGGTGTGTACAAATGAAATGGTACTTGGCATTGAGCAGCAGTCATTAAAAGGCAACCTTCAGCCAGCACAGCATCCAGCCACAGCCACACAAATAAAGGAGCAAAGAGCAGTGAACCTGCCCCCTGGGGGGCTTGAACTGCACCCAGGCACACATGCCTACTGTCAGTTTACAGCTGAGCCCCAGACGGCCCTGAGGCTCATACCCAGATGAATTTATTTGCCCTCTGAATTTTGCTCGTGCTGGGTTCATTTTGGTGCCTACTTTCACATAATGATAAAATACCACTCCTCGTATTGTGGAGTCACTGTGGAAAACAGCTGGTGGCAAGTCCTTCAATTCAAGGTGAACAGCTGGACCTTCCACGCAGAATGTCGGAAGAAGGTCTGTCACCTGCCTCCAGGCTGCCTGAGTGGAGGTTGGCATTGTTTTATGCTGACATATAGCAGTGGCACTTGGAAGTAAGACAGGGTTCTTAGCAGGAGAAACCACCCTTCCCTGGGTAAACTCTCAAACTCTCCCCCTTAGTTTCCCTTCCTTCAAGTTAAATCAAGAAGAGTCTGCAGGCTTGTCCCCACTGCAGCGTTTAACATCCAGGTCCCCTCCGCCACCATCATTCTCCAAACTCTTATAACAAATATGATCTGAAGGAGACAAAGGCAATTGAGAGGAAAGCATCTTAGAAATATTAATCTGGTACTCAAGATCTCCGGAAAGATCTGTGTAGTGGAGTACATCTTTTCATGAGCAGGTAATCCCCCCAAATTAGGTTAAAACTGCTCTCTCTTGTCTAAATCTGCTCATCTAGTAGAAGCCCCTGCCTGCTTTCCCGAGCCTGCTCACTAAGCCTCAGCTATGATAACTAACCATTATTCTCAGCCACTTATTTGTACATTAGCACTGAGTCACACACCAGCCCAGAACTGCACGAACCAGAGTGTTGCTTCTGTGAATCCGTTTAAAGGGAAAGACTAGCATCCCTGACCTCCAGTCCTGCTATGGTGAGAGATCCTTAGCCTTTTTTAGAGGTTGTATTTAGTTCAAAGAACAAGCTGTTAAGTTACAGTTCTAGCCGTGGAGGGATTATCATCAAACATGTCTCCAAGAGTTCCGGGGTTGAGTCCCCGATCTGCTGTCAGAACGGACAAGTGCAAGTGCATTTGTGTCTTTACCCTAAGGACGGAAATCCTCTTTCCGATTAGCAACTGAATGGGGCACAGAGCTTGGCATGGCAGATCTGCCCAGCACAAAGCTTCACATAAGGGAAACCTGGGCTGGCTTTATCTCCACCTGCAGCCTTGGCACCTCCATATTTTGGGCAGATACAACAGGGACATAGTCTTCCAGCAACTCCAGGGGAGAGCAATAGCCAAAAAGGATCATTTGGCAAACTCGCTGGTAAACGATTTGCCATTGACATGTTTGCCATATATATATTTCATTTTCATGTACATCCAAATTAATGGCATTCTATAAATGCTTACATATTATACATATATATATATAATCTCCAACCTTCCTGCAGTTGTGATTCCTCAGCATTTCAATTTGGTGGGAAATGTCTCCACTCTTAACAGTGCTATGGAAGCAGATTTACTCTGGGAATTACATTGAATCTACGTGAAAGATGTTTTGGAAATGGGACTATTTCCCCACATCCCTGGGAGATCTAAATGCTACGTAGGGAAGTTGGGATTACAAGTCTTCAGTGGAGAAAAAAGTAATTCCCAGGCATTTTGACTCATTTGCTTTATTTTATAAAGCTGGCTAGGGATAAAAAGGCAAAGAGCCCAGCCACCAGAGAATAGAGTTCGGTTGAATTCTGTCTGACAGTGTGCTCCAGGCATGTCAAGGACGGTGGGTCTGTCCGGTTTACTCCTGAATCTGCAGGGTCTTACACAGGGTCAGACACATAGTAGGTGCTCCCTCAGTGTTTGGTGACTATCTAGACAAGTGACCCGGGCATTTGCATAAAGCAGTGATGTGGGCACTGGGCTTGCCTTGTACTTTTTCTGAGGTATCACACTAGAGATTGAGAATTTGCCTTGAAATCAAGGTTCAGGTGGCTTCTGAACAATACACCTGCAAAAACCGTGACATCAGATAGCCAGTTGTGTGCCTGGCTTCCCAGCTCCACCTGCAGTGATGTTACATCAGTAGCTCGAAACCAGCCACAAGGTAGGAGTATTGACAACACAGAAACTGGCGAATGCCACAGGTCACAGCTTTTTTTGTGCAGAAGGGCAGTTGTCAAACATTTACAGCATGCCATTAATTTGAATGTACATGAAAATGAAGATTCTTATATGGGGGCTTATGGAGGTGTGATACTAGGTCATTTAAGCCTCAAGCCCATCAACAGAGAGTAAATTTTCTCCTCTTCCTTTTCACACTTTCCATGAAAGACCAAAAAAGTTTTCCTCCAGGGTGTTTTTCTCAATTCATGTTCTCTTTTACCCAAAATGGTAGTATCTCCTACCGAGTAACTGTGTATGGAGGAATTTCTGTCTGTATCTTCCTCTTACAATTACCTTGGCCCCTTTGAGCCCCTTTGCTCCTGTCTTGACCTAAGTGTCCCCACCTCTGAATAAGAGACAGTGAGCTTCCATGGCCGACTTGTCTCTGATGTTGTGATTCCTGATTCTACAAATAGGTAGCTCTTAGTTCCCAGTTTTAAATAGTCCTAAGGACCCTTGCAAGACTGCTCTGGCTTGTCTTAAAGGACAGCTTGTCACCAAATTCAGAAAGCAATAAATGACAGGCCACTTGGAAGCTGAAAGAATCCATTTTGTGCCCAAGAGCAACAGGGTGGGATGGGAATTTCTTAGGGCTGCATCTGTCTCCAAATAATACACATGGCAAAATAATAAAGCTGCAAGTGAAACAGCACCAGGGAAAAAAGGAATCTGTCCTAAGACCAACAAAAACAGAAATACCATGGGCACACAGTGAAGCTGGAGATTTTAGCAGACTCTTAAGAAGAGATGATATGGGGGAAAAAATCAACGTGAATCTTAATTTAGCCTCAACACCTGGTAACAGCATTTCGTTTTTAAACTAGAACAATATGGGAGACACCTGCATTGACCCAAACCTTTATGCAATCATTAAATACAGCTGTTTTGAAGAGAGTTTTTTGTGTACCCTGAAAATCTCATTGGGGGCCAGTTGGAGGGGAAATCTTTGAAGCCACTGGGCCAATGACCAAAAACTTAAGTGTCCACGGGTGCCAGATATATGATATAAATGAGCGAAGTAGTCCAGGTGTCAGAGAAGTTGGTATAGACATGTTTTTCCATATTATATACAATTATTAATAGATATTTATAAATACATATAAACAAGCATAAAGGATAATCTATCGCTTCATGAAAAAAACTTTGACCTCTCCCATTTTTCTTGACAAATGTGGTTCTCTTGGTCCATGTTTTGTGTTTATACTTTTCTTTTTTTTGTTTTGTTTTCTTTTTTTTATTTTTATGGCCACGTCCACGGCATATGGAGGGAGTAAACCTGTGCCTCAGCAGGGACTCGAGCTGCTGCAGTCAGATTCTTAACCCACTATGCTGCAGTAGGAACTCCTTCTTGTTTTCCTACTTCTCATAAGACAAGGATACAAAGAAATAGTATTCAACCATGAGATAAGGAGGGTGATGCTTGTCATGTGACGGTTGACCTTGGTGAGGCCCACCAATCGCCCTCCATTGGAAGAGTACAAACAATTTTGCATATTTAACTTACACAGAGCTGGCAACCAAACCCTGGTGTCAAGGAGGCGAGCAGTCTCGCCAGGCCCTAGTGCCATTTGTCTGATACCACACTGACACAGGAAGCGAAGAATCCTGTCTCATTTTCAAGTGCCACTGCTAGGTGTCAACGTAAAACAATGCCAGAGTTCCCACTGTGGCTCAGAAGTAATGACCCAACTAGTATCCATGAGGACGCGGGTTCAGTCCCCCCCTTGCTCAGTGGGTTAATGGATATCCTGTGTTGCTGTTGCTGTGGCCAGCAGCTGCAGCTCCAGTTCAGTCCCTATCCTGAGAACTTCCATGTGCTGTAGGTACAGACCTAAAAAAGAAGATAAATAAATGCCAACCTCCCCTTAGGTAGCCTGGAGGTGGGTGACAGACCGTCTTCCGACATTCTGCATGGAAGGGCTAGCTCTTCACCTTGAATTAGAGGACTTGCCACCAGTTATTTTTAGTAGTGACTCCACAATACAGGGAGTGATATTTTATCATCATGTGAAAGTAGGCACCAAAATCAACCACCACCTTCAAAATCCAGGAGGCAAACAGACCTCGAGTGCCAGTAATGTGTGTGTTTTAGGAGCCACCTAGTCTCCCAAGAGGCAGGTACACAGCATCCTTCTTGTTTTTACTGCTTGTCACTCATCCACCAACAAGGAGCTTAGTGCGGATTAATGTTTATTAAGAGATTCTAGGATGAGCCATCTATTGGGAGAAATACAAATTGGTAATAGTGATAGAATCTTTAAATGCTTTCTCCGCTGGGCTTTATTTGGTTTCCCACTCTTTTCAAACGTGGGGCCATGCCCTGTTTCTGGGTCAGATATTTGGTAGAGTCCTGAAGTCCCCATTTGCAGCCTAAAAAGATGTTGGGTTCACACAACAGCATGTGGACTTGTGAGCGTGTGCCTCCAGGAGAAGCTGGAATGTGGGCTTCTTGACAGCTCTGATCCACAGTTCTCTGGGCTCCAGCAATAGCCCAGCATGTGGTCCAAAGCAGGACACCCTGGTTAAAAACACAGAACAGAAATCCACCCAAAGTCACTCGAGATAAAAGTGGGGTTTTAAAAGCATCCGAAGTCAAATGGGGAGGACGGACTCGTGGCTCCTTCTGTTCTTTCTTCTTACTTCCCACCTCCCGTCTTTCCTGTTCTCCTCCCACCTCCTCTGCCTTCTCATATTGTCCAGGCCCAAAATGGTTGCTCCAGTTCCTGTGAGATGTGGTCCAAGGATACACAATCTTTTAGCTCAAGCACCTGCTATTAACTGGAACTGTTTTTGCATCTTGGTTCAAAAGGAATCTGATTGGTCCAAGCCTGTCCCTTGGTTTTCCTATTCCAGTCAGCTAAGCTGGGCCTGAGGGGAGGGTAGCAGGGGATGCTGGATGGGTAGTGTTGGCCCTTCTAGGGCTGCAGGTAGAGGAAGGAGACATCTGTTCTAGGTATTTGGTAGTAAATGCATGTTGGACCACTCAGCTCACCAATTACACAGCCTTCCCTCCTAACAAACAGAGGAACAGAAATAACCAGCTGGAAACAAGTTTATGACATCCCCATCCCTAGAAAGGCAGGTCTCACAATCTGTCCTGAAGGACAGCCAAGGTCCACCCTAAGAGGAGGTGACACTAGAACCTCTGGGAAGCCTGCCTAGAAGTGGCCCAGAACCCTTCTGAGCTACAACTGCTCCATCTTTAAAATGAGAGCATGGTGGAGAGGGAGAAATTCGGAGGTTAGGAATTGATATATACACATTACCATATGTAAAATAGATAAGTAACAAGGACCTACTTACAGTACAGGGAAATCCACTCAATACTCCTTAATAACCTATATGGGGAAAGAATCTGAAAAACAGTGGATATATGTATAACTGTTTTGTTTTGCTGTACACCTGAAACTAACACATTGTTAGGCAACTATACTCCAATAAAATTTTATTTAAAAAATGAGAGCAGAATTATCTGCCTCATATCTGAAAATCGAAACAGGCCCGTAGCAGAAGACACTATAAATTCTCAAGGCCAGGACTTCCAAACCATTACCACTAAAAACTCAGCACACTCTTCATAGAGTTTAGTCCTCACTGTTTGCAGGTGAACCACCACCCCTTTTAAGTAATACTGTTCAGCCACAGACATCAAAAAAAAAAAACAAAACAGAAACAAAACAAAACGAAAATCAAGTTCCAGATCTGCTTGTCACTCCTTGTGTGAGCTCAACAAAGTCATTCACACTCTCTAGGCTTCTCTTCCTCACACGTAATATGGAGAATGGGAAGAGAACCAGTGACACCCACAAAGGACCACAGTGGTTCAGTTTCAATTGCTGAGCGGCAGAGCTGGAAAAATAAGTCAATATGGAGAGTTTTTCATAGAGCCTGGTTTATTCAGGTCAAAGGATGACATGTTATACTGAGGTGATGGACTCCCTACTCTTTTTGTCTTGAATGGCCTCTGTTTAGTGAGAGTAAAGGATGTACTTTGTTATTGCCCTCCCATTGTCCTTGCTTGATGAAATTAGAAGCTGGCAACTCCATATCCATCCCCACCCCCACCCCACTTATTTATTTTTATTGGTCTGTGAAATCCCAAATTACGACAATTAGTGGATAAGATGACCATCTATAGACCTTTTAAAGTCTGACAGGATCTGATTCTAAGGGAGGCAACAGAATGCACAGACTTGGGCGCAGACAGGCTGGGTTCAAAGTCTGACCCAGCACTTAGAACCTAGTGATCTTGGACAAGTTATTTAGTCGCTTTGTTTCTCATCCAAAAATAGGAACAACAATAGTACCTACCTGATAGAGTTAAAAATGGTCAAGGCTATAAAGTGCTTTGGGCAGTGGCCAGCACAAATAAAGCCCTCATTAATATGTAAAAACAACGATGATGCCTGGAAAGTAGGGCAAAAGCCCTAAACAGACACCTCTCCAAAGATATACAGACGGCCAACAGGCACATGAAAAAATGCTCAACATCACTAATTATTAGAGAAATGAAAATCAAAACTGCTGTGAGGTACCACTTCACACCTATCAGAACGACCATCATTAACAAGTGCACAAATAACAAATGCTAGAGAGGGTGTGAAACAATGGGAACCCTCCTGCACTGTTGGTGGGCATGTAAATTGGTACAAACACTATGGAAAACAGTATGGAGGTACCTCAAACTAAATATAGAACTATCTGTATGACCCAGCAATCCCACTCTTGGGCGCACATGTTAGGACAAAACTTTCCTTGAAAAAGATACATGCGCCTGTATGTTCATTGCAGCACTATTCACAATAACCAAGACATGGAAACAACCTAAGTGTCCATCAACAAATGAATGGATTAAGAAGATGTGGTATATATACACAATTGTTGAATACTACTCAGCCATAAAACAGAACAAAATAATGCCATTTGCAGCAACTTGGATGGAACTAGAGACTCTCATACTAAGTGAAGTAAATCAGAAAGAGAAAGACAAATACCATATGATATCACTTATATCTGGGATCTAATATACACCACAAATTAACCTTTCCACGGAAAAGAAACTCATGGACTTGAAGAACAGACTTGTGGTTGCCAAGGGGGAGGGAGTGGGATGGACTGGGAGTCCGGGGTTAATAGATGCAAACTTGCATTTGGTGTGGACTAGCAATGAGATCCTGCTGTATAGCACAAGGAACTATATCTAGTCACTTGTGATGGAACATTATGGAGGATAATCTGGGAAAAAGAATGTGTGTGTGTGTGTGTGTGTGTGTGTGTGACTTGGTCACTTTGCTGTACAGTAGAAATTGACAGAACCCCGTAAACCAACTATAATGGATAAAATAAAAGTCATTAAGTATAAAAAAAAAGATAGTGGGAAGGAGGAGAAGGGGTAAGAGAAGTAAGGAGAAAGAGGGAGGAAGAGGAGAGAAAGCTCCTCTCTGAGTCCTTCTCGCAGTCACGATGGTGCAAGGTATCTTCTTTGTTCCATCAGCACAATCAGTCTTTCTAGGAAAAAAAACTGCCCTAACATGTTGCCTGTCCGAGGGTGACCGGCCATGGATTGGCTGCCCTTGTGTCAAGTTCCCCTGGTGTCCAATCAGCTGTGGCTGAGGTGGGGCCACATCCTTGAATCTATGTCAAAACTTCTAGTGAAACGGGAATGCTTCAGGCAGGGCTCCACTCCAGAGTTTGCCAGTACCTTTCAGGTAATCACACAGATGAGAAGAGATAAAAAGGTCAGAAAAGACTTTTGAAAGGGCCCGGGAAAGACATAGGAGGTCCAAGATGGAGGGGAAAAATGAAGGAAGTAATGATTGGGAAGCTTGCTTCACAGCCTTAACTTGATTGGCTGCTATGGGGTCAGGTGCTCAAGCCTGAGCCAATCAGCTGTGGGGGAAGGAGTGGGTCAGTGGTTAGAAATGTGTAAACCAGGGCTGCAGGTGGAATGCCACTTGGAGCTACCATCAGTCTGGGGTGGTACAGTGAGGTTTCCTGCTGTTGGAAGTGTTTCAGAAAGCCTCTGGAATTCTTCCTTGTTGGAAAAAAAAAAAAAAAAAAAAGAGGTTCCCCAAAGAGAAATCCCTTGAAAAATCCAGGGGCCCTAGAGACCGATTCACTCGTCAGAGTCATGGAATTACTCACCAGATAAGTGCTAACATCTTAATCTTTTATTAGGTGAGCATCCACTCCTTTGGGGACATGGGACAGCCATTCTGTTTGATCGGCAAATAGATTGAAACCTTGCAGCTAATTTGGAGCTACCCAGGCTACTACCTTGTAATTTAGAAAGGAGTGAATTAGTTGTGAACAATTACCTGGGAGTCAAAGCATCTGAGACCAGATCCCAACAATAAGGGAAGTGGAGGGAAACCCATCTAAAGTATTTGGAGTGTGGAAAAAAGTATGTTGCCTTTGATTTTCTGGGTAATTGATGCTGCCTCTAAAAGTCATAGACATTTTGTAGCCTGACTCCCCTGGATAAATTTAACTATATAGACCTCAGCACACAGCATGACTGGCTCTGAAAGATCTGTCATCTTTTCAAAGTAGTCATGGTTCCTGAAACCTATTGCAGCAGATTCTCATTGATGTCCTAAGCTGATCCTGAAATCCTCTGATTCCCTGGTGGATTTTTCTTCCATCAGGTTTTCAATCTCTGAAATAGGAGCAGATGTTCAGGAAAACGTTGTTTCTCTGCAGTCCCAGGAGTGCTGGAACAAGGCATGGGTAGTTTCAACTGATTTCTTCCGATGTTTATTGAGCACCTACTAAGTACAAGCAACACGCGGTGTTTCTTTTCTGGTCCCTTGCAGTAAATGTTTATTAATGAAAATGCTCGAATTCTTCCCAAATGTCCATATGGCACTGCCTTCTAGACATTCCTGTTGAAAGCAGGGGATGGCTGTTTTAATGATCAGCAAGCCAAATACTTGATCGCACAGCACTCTGGAGTGTGCTTAGTTAAGACAACTCATTTCTGAGGGGATTTGTGGAAGACAGCGTTGTGGATCATTTAAGAGGCCTTACAAGTGGGGCTTTGACATGTGTGCTAAGTGGCAGCCACAGGAGGACTGGGGTGAGCTGTCAAAATCAGAAGGACAAAAGTGTGCCCAAAGCTGCCAAAAAAGTCAGATGACGGCTACTCCCTGTGCAAATGTGAAACCTGCCAAGGTAGGGGGTTTCTGCTGCAAATACCAGGGCCTCCAGCCATGAGGTTCTCCTCATCTAGTGAGAACCTAGCGAGGTAGAATTTGATCAGCCTGTTTGTCGAGTGCAATCAATCACAGGTGGCTCCTGGGGCTGGTCATACTCTCATGGGAGTCTTCCTTGGCATCCACAAGAGCCGTCCGGAAGCTTGTTAAAGACGAAGACTCCCAGGCCTCACCCCCAGAAATTCTATCTCCTTGGTGGGGCCTAGTAAGATGTATGATGCCATATTCCAAGGGTGTTCCCCTATTCCACACTTTGTGAATAATGGTTCATAAGATCCTCCACTCGTGGCCTGTCTTCTAAACACCTGCCTTGACTAGTCAACCTTTGTACCAAGCTACCCCAAACCTGCCATGGTGAACTCATCCTCTTCCTGGGCTGATCGCCTTGGATGGTGCCAGCCCCACTCCCGCCCCTAAGCCAAAAGCTCTGCAGTCACCCTCAGCACCTCCTCATCCTTGGCACCTAGTCTCCCTCCTTCTCAGCTCGCAGGAGCTCCAACCCCCGAGTAGCAGTGAGATTTATCCATTCCTCTTCATCTTCTTGACCTTGCTGTAGTTCAAGTACATCACCTCTCACTCTGTTTACTGCAAGAGCTTCCCAGTTGGCCTCCAAATCTAGGATTTTGTCTGCATATTCCATTATCACTCTTGCCCAGAAAACCCTAGTAATGGCCTGTTGCTCTCAGAATGCGCTTCAAACTCCTTAACGTGGTAGATGGTCTGAATGTTTGTGTCCTCCTGAAATTCATGCGCGGAAATCCCAGTCCCCGATGTAATGATACTAGGAGGTGTCTGGGGAGGCGCTTAGGTCATGAGGGTGGGACCCTCATGTTGTGAGCCACGCGGGAAATCCACGACGGTGGGACCCTCATGAATGAAACTGGTGTTCTTACAAAAGAGACCCCAGGCAGATCCCGTGCCCCTCCCCCCACGTGAGGACACAGGAAGAAGGCACCAGCTGGGAACCAGGAAAAGGGGCTTACCAGAACTCCCTCATGCTAGAGACTTGACCTTGGACTTCCCAGCCTCCAGAACTGTGAAAAATAAATGTCTGTTGTTTTAAGCTACCCCCAGTAATGTGGTAGTTTGTTATTACCGCTTGAAAGGACTAAAGCGCACGGCACCTGAGAACCTTTAGTACCAACTTCCAACCTTCCCGGCTAGTCTCGTCTCGTCCCCCAGTGCTCCTGTTCCCGCCAGGGATGTCCTGGCGTTATTGCTTCACTCTGCGGCGTTCCCTTGGCATGGAATGCCCTCCCTCAGTTTCTCCACCTGCCGAACTCCTACTCACTTCATTTTCAGAATGAGAAATAGCGGTCCTCTACCTGTGATGTCGATCCATATGGAACGCAGCCTGGTGCAGCGCTTGTAGTCTGGCTAGACCGTCCAGGTTCAAATCTCAACCCTGCCACTTAGTAACTGGGCGGCCCTGGTTGTTTAACGTCACTGTGCCTCAGTGTCTTCCCCTCTAGTAAGGAAGGATAGTAGAAGCAATCTGATGGGGTTGGTTCTGAATTAAGTGAACTAATGTCTGTTCATTGCTAGAATAGTCAATAAGTACTATAAGTAATTACCATTTTATGGCTGTCATTATTATATAATGACATTATGATATATAATATAATATATTATATTATATATAATATCCATGAAAGCATAACGGAGACACTGTCAACAATGTTTCCTATAGGGAGAGAATCTGCACCCTGGAAGGCCAGGGTAAGAGGGAGATGTGAAAAAATTATTGTGAAGCTTTGCATACATCAAAACAGTATGAAAAAAAAGAACCCTGGCTTACCCATCTTCCACACAGCTGATAAACAGCATAACCCACACAGGTGGAGCTGTCTGGAAGCCCCCCCAATTGCATCATCTTTCTGTTCCCTTCCTTCTCCCTCCCCAGGAACCCAGGGTACTTAGTTTTCATGTAATGACCTTGTAAGTGCTTAAATACTTTTAATGTGCACAAATCTCTCTTTTAAAACCTAAAAATAGAATTTAGTATACAGGGATCATATGTTCATATCAAAAAGCTATACATATTAACGAGAGAGAGAAAGAGAGAGAGAGAGTTCTCACTGTGGTACAGTGGGTTGAGAATCCAACTGCAGCAGCTCAGGTCTCTGTAGAGGTGCAGTTTCAATCCTCAATCCAGTGCAGAAGGTTAAAGGATCCAGTGTTTCTCCAGCTGCAGCATAGGTAGCAGCTGTGACTCAGATTCAGTCCCTGGCCTGGGAGCCTTCCTAGCTGTCCCCTGTCCTCTCCTCTGACCCCTCACAGGTACTTCACGTCACCACTATACATTAGAGCCTGTGGCAGACAGAACTCTAAAGTGGTCCCCAGGACCCCCACCCGTGGTGTACACACCTATAATATCCCCTTCCTCTGAGTATGGGCAGCATGTGTGAATATCATGGGATCTCATTCGTGTGAATAGGTTACACTATGTAGCAGAGGTAAAGGGAGTTTTCGGGTGTAATTGAGGTCCCCTAATCAGTTGACTTTGAGTTCGTTAAAAGGGAGCTTACTCTGGGTGGGCCAGGCCTAATCAGGTGAGCCCTTTAAAAGAGGATCCAGCGCTTAACTGAAGAGATTCAAAGCAAGAGAGTCACCTGCTGGCTTTGAAGAAGCAAACAGCTATGACATGAACTGTCTACAGAGAGGGCCACAAGACAGGGGTCTGCAGCCAGCCTCTAGGGGTTGAGGGCCTCCATCCTCCTGCCACGAGGAGTTGAAATCTGCCAGCAAGCACATGAGCTTGGAAGAAGATTCTAGCTCCAGATGAGCACAGACCACTGGCATTTTTACTTCAGCTTTGTGATATTCTGAGCACAGAACCCAGCCGAGTCGCACCCAGACTTCTGACCTAAAAGAGGTGGGTGTTGTTTTCAGCCTCTGAGTTTGTGCGGCTTGTTTCTAGCAATAGAAGATGAAAGCAAACCCTGGGTATCTCCCTGACTAGACACCGATTAGTTCAGCTGCAGTTTGCATTGTGGACCTACTATGTCTTGAATTTCTCTTCATACTGGGGAAACTGCGGCAGTTACCAGACATGGTATCCAAGCACTCCAAGCACTCAGTGACCCACAGCAAATCCACAAGTATTTGCTTGGGTCCCAAATAAACTTACGACTGCTGCCCAGTTGTTTTCTGTCAAGTTATCCCCTTTATAGTTATGTATCTTTTTTCTAATTCTTCTGACTATATGCAAGTCCAATGCACTCATTTTGTGTAACAAGAGGAGTTGTTCCATGTGGGAGAAAATTATTTAGAGAATCCATACACTATATTCAGAAGTCCAGCCGTATGAAGATTTACTTAATATGAGTTTTTATGCAAAACTGTTACATTTAGAATGCATAAGCAATTAGGTCCTACTGTATAGCACAGGGAACTATATCCTCCGCTCTCTTGGGATAGATCATGATGGAAGGTAATATGAGAAAAAGAATATATGTGTGTGTGTGTATGTGTGTGTGTGTGTGTGTGTGTGTGTGTGTAGGACTGAGTCACTTCGCTGTCCAGCAGAAATTGTCACAACCTTGTAAATCAACTATAATGAAAAAATTTTAATGAGTAAACGGAACCCCAATACCACCACCTCCAGGAGTTCCCACCATGGCTCAGCGGTAACGAACCCAGCTAGTAGACTAGTATCCAAGAGGACTCGGGTTTGATACCTGGCCTCACTCAGTGGGTTAAGGATCTGGCATTGCCATGAGCTGTGGTGTAGGTCGCGGACTGGCTCATGTCCTGCATTGCTGTGGCTGTGGCAAATTGCTGTGGCAGCTGCAGCTCCGATTCGATCCCTAGCCTGGGAACTTCCGTATGCCGCAGGTGTGGTCCTAAAAAGACAAAACAAAACAAAAAATCAACCACCACACCCTATTTTATAACTGAAATAGTAGTGTCCATCATTACCCAGTTTGGGAAATTTTCTGCCTGAAATTAGAAATCAGTAACACCTGGGGGCAGCCCCTCAGTGAGGAGAGTACCGTCAGATCCAGCGACAGCAGCCCAACAGCTGGGACCGGTTTGGAGCTGAATTGTCAAATCAGTTTTCTGATGAAAGCTAAGATGCCCATCTCAGGACCCCTGTCCTCAAAGTCAGAAGCACCTCCCTAGGTTTTGTTGAGTTCCTTAATGACTCTGCTTTTGTTTATTAAAGATTTACTGGAGTGTAATTTACCTACCATAAAATTTACCCATTTTAATTTTATAATTCACTTGTGTTTGGTATGTTTAAAAAGGTGTTCAACCACCTTTTTTATTTGATTTCAGAACGTGGTCATCACCCAGAAAGAAACCTTATATCCATTAACTCCCGCTTCCCCACCCCCAGCCCCAAGCAACTGCTGATATACTGTCTCTTTGGTTTAACCTCTTCTGGACATTTCATAGCCCCAGAGTCATACATTAGGTGTAGTTTTATGTCTGGCTTCTTTCACTGAGCATCCTGGTTTTTTTGTTTGTTTGTTTGTTTGTTTTTGTCTTTTTGCCTTTTATGTAGAGCTGCACCCGCGGCATATGGAGGTTCCCAGGCTAGGGGTCTAACAGGAGCTGTAGCTGCCGGCCTTCGCCACAGCTACAGCAACGCGGGATCCAAGCCGCGTCTGCAACCTACACCACAGCTCACGGCAATGCCGGATCCTTAACCCGCTGAGCAAGGCCAGGGATCGAACCCGCAACCTCATGGTTCTTAGTCGGATTCGTTAACCACTGAGCCACGAAGGGAACTCCTGAGCATCCTGTTTTTGAGGTCAATTCACGTTGTAGCATGTATCAGTACTTGGTTTCTTTTTATTGCCAAATGATAGACCGTGGCGTAGCTATACCACATTTCATTTATCCAGCTGATGGACGTGTGAGTTATTTGCACTTTCTGGCTATTATGTGTAATGCTGCTATAGACATTCCTATACAAGTTTTTGTTTGGGCATATGTTTTCACTTTTCCTGGTTAGATTCCTCGTGGTGGAATATCTGGGTATTATGGCAATTCTGTGCTTAACGTCTTGTTTTTCAGAGAGTCTGTAGCATCTTACATTCCATGCAGCAATGTACAAAAGTTCCAGTTTCTCCACAGTATCTCTGTTTTAAAAGACCAACTGTCCTGGATTTCACAACTCTGACTTTATTCCTGACCTCTGAGTCTTGGCTCACCTGCCTGGCTTCCTCAAGCCCAGGCTTTTCCCTGTGCTCTGTAAACTTGGTCCTTTAACTGTTAGAAGTTTTCCTTTTTTATCCTTTTTTTAAGTTAAAGTACAGTTGGTTTATAATATTTTAACAATTCCTGCTGTAACACAAAGTGTCTCAGTCATACATACATATACATTCTTTTTTTATATTATTTTCCCTCATGGTCTAGCCCAGGAGATTGGATATAGTTTCCTGTGCCATACAGTAGAATCTTATTGTTTATCTATTTTAAATGTCATAATTTGCATCTACTAACCCCAAACTCCCATTCCCTCCCTCTTCCTCCCCCCTCCCCTTTGGCAAACACAAGTCTGTTCTCCATGTCTCTGAGTCTGTTTCTGTTCTGTAGATAGGTTCGTTTGTGCCATATTTTGGATTCCAAATCTAAGTGATATCATATGTGTTTGTCTTTCTCTTTCTGACTTACTTCACTTAGTATGAGAATCTCTAGTTGCATCCTTGTTGCTGCAAATGGCGTTATTTCTTTCTTTTCTATGGCTGAGTAGTATTCCACTGTGCATATGCACCGCACCTTCTTAATCCCTTCATCTGCTGAGGGACAGATCAACAGATGAAGTCTGTTGGCACGTCTTGGCTATTGTGAATGGTGCTGCTATGAACATGGGGTGCACGTTATCTTTTTGAATGATAGTTTTGTCCAGATATACACCCAGGAGTGGGATCACTGGATCATATAATAATTTTAGTTTTAGTTTTCTGAGGAACCTCCGGCTAGTTTTCTAAGCCCTGACCTCAGTCAACTCCAACCCCATCGTTCCCTGTATGTGACAAAATTTCTTCCCTCTACTTGGATTTTTTTGCTTTGTTTTATTTTAAAAACTAAGACCAAGTATAACCGTGCAAGCACATACATAGATTTCAAAACTAAGAACTGTGAGCACAATTTTTCAGAATGCTTTTTTTTTTAACTTCTATTGAGGAATGAAATTATGTCTAGCATTAAAATGTTTCATATAATGCTACCCTTATGTAACAATAACAAAGAGAAAGAAACTAGTTACTATTGCCCATAATGGCTCATCTTTTTCTCATATTGATTCTCTGTCCTCTGCTCAACGAATTCACTCTGCAAAAATTGCCAAGTTCTCTTAAACTCCTAATTTTGCTTTGGCCTAATTCAGTAAAATGGGCTCTTTGGTGGGGGGGGGTTAATCTTTCTTGGCAAAGCTTGTTTGAATGTTCCCTGTGAGATCAATGGCTGCTTGCACCTATGCAATGTGACCCTTGCGAGCCTTTCCACAAATTAATCAAAGGCTGAGGAAACCAGTGTGAGGGCAGGGAGTCCCCTTCCCAATAAAGGCAGCCATCACTTTGCATTCGCTTGTGCTGCTCGAATTGGGCACAGTATGGGCTGTGAGAATCCAGGCCGGGGTGAACGGCAGTACCTCCCCTCCACCAAGATCCCACGGAGATTTACCCTTAACCAAATGATCCATCCCTCTGACTAGGCTGGCAGCTGGGGCTAAGCAGTGGGGACAGCACAGACGGGGAGGCAAGTTTTGCATTCACTTGGCACCAGAGAGCCGCGGACAGTAAATTCAGTGTTAACTACTCCATCTGGAATTGAACCAAGAGCCTCCCTCTGCTCCAGGGCAAAGGCCCGAAGGGGTGATGCTGATTTCCTGTCCACCCGTGGGGGTCACAGGACTCAGCCAGCGCTCTGGGAAGGCTGCCCCTGCAGCTTCCTGGAAGGTACCTCTTACAGCATCCCCACGGCCTCTCTGTGACCAACTGTTTGTGGGCAGGCTGAATCGGTTTTTATCATTTAATAGGTGGGTGGGAAATTTTTGAATGACTCAGTAGGTAACATTTTACATGCAAACTTGCCATTACAGGTTGTTTCAATGGTGGCCATTGGAACATTCAGGGCTTCATATTTCTTGATGCAGATTAGAAATGCCTCATACAAAGACCGTGCATTCACGTGGCCAGCCATCAGACTAAGGGGCTGAGGGGCCTCGGGAGGTGCTGGCAGCAGTTCAGAACCCAGGGGAAGAGGAGAAAGGGCCGCACTGTGCCCCGCTTCTTGAGCCTTCCTGGGTGGAAATGGCTCCAGGCTTCAAAAGGTTTTCTTTTTCATCCAGTCTCCCAGGGGGACCCCCTTCATAATACCTCTTGCCCCCAGACTTCTGGTCTGCATGACTTTGGGCTCTGAGCTCAGGCCTGGGAAGCAGAAACTTAAAGTTCTGCAGCTCAGTTTGCCTTCTGGCCTCATGTGTCCTGGGCCAGCAGCTCTGTCACAGGGAGCCCATTCCTGAGGCTTTATCTCAGTACAGTTCCAAAGCCACAGCCCCACACGGGGCAGAGCAGGCAGAGCCCTTTGAGTAGTCTGCGTGTGAACTGTATCTGTGGCTTCTTGGCTCCTGCTCCGGGAAGCGAAATGAGAAATACTGGAGGTGCCAATGGTGTGGCAAGACTTAAGAATCAAGTATTCCTGCTTGGACTCATCATTTATTTAAGAATGTATACTTACTACATTACATTTATGTAAGTATTAAGTGCTTACTGTATACCTAGCACTATTCTGGCCATTGTTGAGTCAGGACCCCGAAGAAACAGAGAGAGTGTCCCCTGCTGTTCAGAAAGTTCTACCTGTAGAAACCCTTCAGAAGCAATGATGTAACAGACCAGAGAGTGGGACAGACCACTCAAGTGCTCCTCGGCGCTGATGGATGGGGGAGAGGGTGGAAGTCCTATTTCATGCATGAGAAGCGATACGCTTCTGATTCATTAAGCTCCTCTCTCCTCAGGGTCAGTAAACCCACTTCTCCTCAACTGCTAGAGCCTCCTACTCTCTGTCTTTAAGCCCCTGTGTGTATTTAGGGAAATTTAGCTGAACAATTCCGAACAATGCGTGGTGCTCTCATCAAAAAGAAATTAAGTAGCTTTGTAAGAAGCCACGTACATTTTCAGGAATCTGTTTAAGTTTCATAAACCTGTTTTCTGCAAAATGGAAGCATTTAGAAATACAGTTAAACCCAAACTAAATAAGTACAGGTCAGAACTCAACCCAGCAAAGTTCAAGTATATTATAAACCTGGCAAATAGCATTCTGATATTCTGTATATAAAGATGATTTTTTTTCCTTATTGGTCAGTGTATTTTACTCCTATGATTGCTGCTTCGTGGAGGGGGGGTGAGGAAAGAAAGAGATACAAGCACCTGCAACTGGTACTTGAAACAGGAAACATTCTAATTAAAAGAATATCCTCATTAAGATAAATGTGTTATCAATGCCAAAGGTGACTCTGAGCCCTGATATATTTGATTTATTTATCTCAGTCCAACCATTCCTATTGGTCTAGTTGACTTTCCTTTAAAAATGTCTGCTATTATTTCAAGCAGCAGTGATTTCGTGACCGAAAGTTTTCAGTGAAAAGTTTCAGGTTTTCATCTCAAAAATGCTAACGAGATTCTGGAACGTTTCCCATTGGGAAAAACAAATGTAAACACCAAACAGAATGAACGCAAGTCCCCCACTTGCAGGGTGACCTTTGGCAAGTCTGCCTGCCTCCTCTAGCCTTAGTCTCCTTACTTATAGCCCAAGGAAGGTGCATTTCACAGTGTCTCCCAGATCTTCATCAATAGCCATGAACTAGAGGGAGTTCTCTTTGCCACCCATCCAGGAACAAGTTGTCTCTGTCCACGTGAACTTTGTCTTCATTATTCAACCACTGTTTCTTGAGCACCCACTGTGGCCCAGGCTGGATGCTTAGGCACAGAGGGTACGCAGGTGAGGGAAGACTTGTTCCTGCCCTCACGAGCTTTCAGCCTAGTAGAGGACACTGAGAGTTACGGGATAATGGAGGGAGTGGACTGATGGAAAGGCTTCTGGAATGCTCCAAGGGAACAGGGGCTTTCTCTTTCAACCAAGACTTCAGAAGGGAATTGGCTCTGAGTACACAGTGGAGGAGAAGAAGGAAGAGGGTTACCCAGGTGAGGGGCTCAAGCAAAGCCCCTGGAAAGATGTAGGCTTGCAAGCACACGGCACACTTGAGAGTCTTCATAGGCAGAGACTGGGTCCAGATGTGCCCTTTATGCCACACAAGGAGTTCAGGTTTATTCCTAAAGATAGTGAGGATCCACTGAAGTGGGTAAGCAAAAGGAGGAGCATATGAAAACAGTGTCTTCTGAAGAACACTCTGGCAGCAGGTTGGAATTTCAATGAGGGTTGGGGGCGGTGGTGGGATGCAGGCAAGGTTGGAGGAGGTGGTCAGGGAACCAGTGAGAGGCTGTTGTAATCCAGCTGACAAAGTGACAAGTAGCCAGTTACCTAACCTAGGTCAATGCCAGTGGTCAAGTACAGAAGAGTACAGGGTTGAAAAATACTCAGGCGGTAGAATCTTAAAGAGCTAGTAATATATCATGGAAAGTTGTAATTTTTCTCCCACCCTATGGATAGTATTTTTCAAGCCATTGAGAAATGCTGCTAAATAATTGTCCATCATGTGCCTCTCTGCTATCCTGCAAGCTTGTGAGGTGAGAAGGGACAATGTCTGTGCCTTTCTTGTTCATCTCTAGGACTTAGAATAATGCCTGAGACATAAATGGATAAAATCTCGTCCCCTTAGGTGAACATGTAGTGGGTGGGTAGTCATTTCTCTTTTCAAGTATTAAGCTGGTTAAACTTTGACAATTTAGCATGTTTACCTGAGGCAGCCAGGCTGGTAATGGCAGGAAAAACAGCCCTTGATGTGGAGTTGGGAGATGAACATGAGTCTTTACCCTTCTCATGTGATCTGTGTGACTTGAATAAGTCACCGTGTCACTGAGCCTTAATTTTTTCATCAGTAAAATAAAGATGCTAGTACTGGACCTGATAGATTGAGGACTAAACGAGGTTGTCCATGATAAAAATTTAGTGGGGTGTCTGTCGCACAGTAAACAATAAATGCTAATTAGACTAGAAAGATGAAAGAATGGATGAATAGTTGAATGGATGGATGAAGAGGTGAATTCGTGGGTGGAGAGATAGATGGATGGATGGGTGGATGGTTTGATGGATAGATGAAGGATGGATGGATGATGGATGGGTGGGTGGAAAGGTGGATAGATGGGTGGATGGGTTGATGGGTGGATGGATGGATGGATAGATGAGCGGATAGATGGGTGGGTAAAGAGATGCATGGATGGATGGATGGGTGGATGGGTTGATGGGTAGATGAATGGATGGCTGGATGGATTGGTAGATGGATATAATGGATGTATTGGTGATGGATGAGTGGACAAATGAAAGGAACATTCTGAATAGGATATATCCATTTCTCAGACCAACCTTAACCCTATTTTGTGGGCATCTGTGTAATAAATTTATCAGTCTTCAGAAACTTAAAAAGCTACCTGTTCTTGGGTTCTGTGAAAGTCTTATGGTCTGCTGCCATTGAATGCTGGTGATTTAAATTTCCTATTTTAGGAGTTCCCGTCGTGGTTAACGAATCCGCCTAGGAACCATGAGGATATGGGTTCGATCCCTGGCCTTTCTCAGTGGGTTAAGGATCCGATGTTGCTGTGAGCTGTGGTGTAGGTTGCAGACGCGGCTCAGATCCCGCGTTGCTGTGGCTGTGGTGAAGGCCAGCAGCTACAGCTCCTGTTAGACCCCTAGCCTGGGAACCTCCATATGCCACAGGTGTGACCCTAGATAAGGCAAAAAGACAAAAATAAATAAATAAATAGAAAGTTCCTATTTTAGGTTCTGTCTAGACACCTCTCTAAATAGGAACTTTATGTTAATCTGCAGGTGTTGCTTATGAACAGGTTATTTCTAAACAGTAGTGGGTGGATTACCAAAAAGAAAAAAATTCTAGAGCAGATAATACTTATTGAGACCAAGGTCTCCGATGGGAAGATTCCTAGTCACTTTGTCCACTCCTCCCGTACCACCTGGCTCCTACCCAATTACTGCCAAATCAAATAGTCACAGTGGGTATAATTAATTAAGTGTATTTTCACTAATTAACTTAAGAACTGGCAAATAGGGCCTCCCTTTGGTAGTTTGAAGATGCAGCTAATGGTGCTGCTGATGAAAACGTAAAGCGACTCTGGCTGGAAACTAGCACGCAATGGATGGAAGCACTTTCGCAAGATTTCTTTTAAGGTTTGTCAAATTATGTCCTACTGATATGGCTAACTGCCTTTAATCAGTAAGTATAAAATTCATCCGAGAGCATAAAATATGTCTGACAATGGCATACATCAAATCCCAAACTGAACATTCAAAATAAATCGTGTCGAGATTTTGTCACAATCATTGATTGCTGCTTTTCAAGCTGGTTTCTGGGGCAGCCACATGAAAGTTAAATACAAGGTATCTATGGGCTCATTGGATTGCAGTCATACATTAAACAACAGTGGCTTTAATAAATCTGAGCATAAAGCTTGCTTCCACAGACACCCTCAGCTTGGAAATGTGCCACTAATCAAAGAGGGTGGCAAAACGAAGTTCGTTGGCACGTAGGGGAGGTGAGAAGTTGCTTTGGAGGATTGCTAAGGGCTGACTTCCAAGGGTATTATTGCACTTCAGCAGTGGGATAGGGTCATGGGGATATAAGAGGCCCCGTGGCCAACCCCTCAGCAGTGAACAGTCAGCACGCAGGAAGCTGGTTCTTCGAGCACAGCAGGTTATAGCCTTAAATATGAACCCACTCTACTGAGCAGTCTTCAGTTTCATTGACTGGTTTTCCCCACTGCATTCACTTCACAGTGACCGGTCATCAGCCCTGGGTTCTTGAGAACTTGCAGAGCAGTGCATATCCAGGGACTTCTTCAGTCCTCTAGCAATTTAGGGAGGGGCAAGGCTGGGGTGGTTATTATTATCCTCATGTTGCAGATGAGAAAATGACAAGTTGGAAAGCTAAGTGATCTGCCCAGGTCCCAGGAACTGGCAAAGCTGGAGCCAAGGGCTTGATTGCCAAAAGCCCAAACTCTGCATTCAAATCCCACTTCTGTGACATTCTGGTTCTGTGTCCTTGGGCAGTTTACTTACCTTTCGCAAACCTCAGTTTTCTCACCTGTAAAGTGGACATAGTCAGAGTAGGTATCTCCTACTTGTTGGGAAATGTAATGGGCTCCTATAGCTCAGACGTAGAGTGTGCACTTACTTCATTTGCTTTTATTCACAGAGGATATCAGGTTGTATATATATTTAAAAAAAAAAATTGGACAAGGCCTGGAAACTAATGGAAATTTACGTTGCATTTCACACCAGTAGTGGAAAACCTTGCCCTTGTCATGCATTAGCCTTTTCCAACCGTGAAGCACCCTTCTTGTTGGCATATGTTGAAAGAAGCCCGTGATATTTCAGTCTCTTTCAGCTGTGACTCATTATTGTAAATAGCGGTGCAATGAAAAGATGAGAAAAGAATTTACATACACTAACTGATGGAATTTTTAGGGAAAGTGAGACCCAAGAAGATAAAAGGCAATCAGAAAAATTTGCATAAACCCTTGTGAGCTCAAAGGTCATCTATTTGGGAGTCTACTAATGGAAATATGTCTTTTTAAATTCTGTGTGATTATTTAATTGAAAAGGGAAGAATTTAAATGAATCAAGTCATAAGTGCAGAGTAGATTTATGTCAACTGCAACCAAAAAAATTGGTCCATTCATATATAAGTTGCAATTTAGGATGGAGTGATAAATTTGGCCCTGTGTCAGTGTTTCTTTCAGCACTTTAAAATATGTTGACATTTATACACTTTATGAATTTAGTTTTTAAAAAATCAGTTTCCTATTACACTCTTTTATTCTATATAGGAAATAGGATGGTTTCATATTCATTAATTTACTTGAACTTTTCCATGACCCTGGGAGGTAGGTATTACCATTCCCACTTTATAGGACTGTATAATCTATACTTATTGAAGGCAGGAACCAAGACCTTTTTTTTTTTTCTATTTTTTTAATCCCTGGTGCCTAATAAAAATGTAAGTTGAATGTTATAGCGGAAGCTCCTAAATGTTCTGCTTAAGACATCAATCTTTTCGTAAAAGGTAGTAAAGAGCAGAGGTTTAAACTCCCCCTTTCCAGTCTGCTGTCCTTGAGTTCAAACCCCAGCTTTGCTGCTTACTGATGATGTGACCTTCGGAATTTATTCCTTGGAAACTTAGCTTATAATGGTGTTAATAATAACCTGCCTCATGGAGTTGTTATAATAATTAAATTTCAAGGCGATAAAATGAGAGAAATGTAAAGTAGCGGGTACAATATCTGACACATATTAATGCTCTAAAATTATAGTTTTCACTATCTTGTGAGTATACTTAGAAATGCTAGGCTAAGCATACTATTTGACCACTGCTGAATTAAAAAAAGAAAAAAAGCATGCCTTAATCATCGGATTCAAAATTAACAGGAGCAAACTGAGTAGCTGGTGTATGGTTGGGTGAGGAGCAGAATCCAGGGGTTGCACATGGCGGCCAGGCAGGAATTCTTAGAACCCCCCTGAAAAGCCTCTCCTTTCATTTAATGCAATTCGCTGGTATTAATAAGCGGCAGGGAACCCAGTGGGAGGCTGCCTGCTGCTTTTTATACTGAGTCTGTTCACTTTATTATATTCTAGGACATTGTATGGACCTTTTGCCACGTGGGGAGAAAAATCTGCTCATTTAATTTCCAAGTAAAGGCTAATTAGTACCGATCGTGATTCAGAGCAACAGGACTCCAAAATCTTCTTCACGACATTACTATTAGGATATTTGCAGAATATCTCGGGGACTTCCAGGATAATCAAATCATGTTGCAGTCAGCTCACTTTCACCATCACTGGTCAGTGCATCTTTAAAATGCAGTGATAGCAGAGCTGTGCAAAATATCTGTGACTAATATTAATAGATGGGGGCGGTAAGGACGAGTGAGTCGGACAAGTCGTGCAGTAGGCAAAGGATGAGGAGAAAAGGGACTAAGAGTGAGCATCTGCAAGGCACCAGGCTTTAGGCTAGGTGCTTTATGCGTGTCAGCCCACCTCATCCCGCAACCTCCCTGTGACTCAGGGTCCCCAGGGGAGAGAACAGATCCTTGTTCTCGCTTATTGGGCCTGTTAGAGGGTTCTAACAAAGCTGCTTTTAAATGCTTCCTCCATGGGCTTTTGGGCTATCACTCTGACTTTCCTGCTCCTCCTCTTCCTGCTCCCCCTCAGTCTCTTTCGTTTGTTTCTCCTTATGCCGCTGACCCAGTGATCAGTCCTTGGGCCTTTCCTTCTCCATCAACATGCATTTCTTAGAGTCTGATGCCTCTCCTTAACACTTAGACGCTGACAACTTCCCAGTTCCTATTTCCAGCTCAGATCCATCGCCTGAATTCCACACTCGTGTATCCCACTGCCCACTTGGTATCTCCATTTGGATGTTGAATATGCATCTCAAAATTAGCATGCACCCCACTCCCAAGCCTGCACCTCCCACAGCCTTCCCCTTTCGGTAAGGGACTTTTCCACTCTTCCAGTTGCTTAAGTCCAAAGCATTCCATGCTTCCTTGGCCCCTGTCTCTTTCTCATGTGCTACATCCAGCTGTCAGCAGATCCTGTGCCTCTGCCTTCAACATCTCTCTAGGACCCAGGGACTTCTCTCTGTGCTCCACCCGCTTTGTCCGCCCCCCCCCAACCACAGCCTTTCAAGGCACCATCACCACTCGCAGACATAGTGATAGCTGCCCAAAGTGTTTCCCACCTCCACTCTTGTCCCCCTAGGGTCTTTTCTACCCAGCATCCATCGGAGCATTTTAAAGCATAAATCATATCATGTCATGTGCTCAAAACTAGTCAGAAGAACCCAAGTCCGTACAAGTCCTTCACTGTTTCTCAGACAAGCAAGGGCTCCCGTACTGCTGAGGCTTTGTGCTGTTAGCTTTTCTGTCTTGGCCACTAGACCATGACAGTGTAAGGGCAGGGACTAAGTTTCCTCCATCCTGAGATCTCCAGTACCTAATCCACCACCCAGTGTAAAGCAGAGGAGCAAACACGAGGAAGCACTTGCTCCAGGCCCAGTGCAGTTTTCAACCATTGATGCTCATCAGCTTATTTAATCTTCACCATGACCCTATGAGATTAAAAGCTACTACTATTACCATTTTACAGATGAGAAAACTGAGGCACAGATGCCATGTGCCTTTCCCAAGGTCACAGGCCTGGTGAAGGTAGACCAGGGATTTGATCCCAAGGAGTCTGGTTCCAGAGGCAAGTACGTACTCTTGCCTGGTACATTATCTGCCTCTTACAAGGGTGCCCTTGGCAGATGCATGGTCGCCGCATGAATAAGTGGCAATGGTTATAACTAGGACACACAAGCACCCACTGTGTGCTGGCTACCAGCACGCCTTAGATTGTCTTCTTCAGGTGCAGACAGTTTACTGGGGAGGCTCTGGGAGATACTGGTGCATGGGAGTGAGCAAGTCAGGACTGAGTAGAAGGAAAAGTTGGCAGACAGTGTGGTTTGCCCCTGGTATCCAGAGGGGGCTCTGGAGTTGGCGTGGCCCTTTAGAAGAGTCCCAAATGGAAGCAGAGGGGCTGGACTTTTGTATCCAAGTCATTGGCCAAGGGCTGGTCCCTGAGTAGAGATGTAACCTTGGCTGAGATGGGCCCCTGCAGCAGAGGGTAACTGGTGGTGACAGGTGCCACTGTGAGCTTCAGTAGCTGAGATTCCTGGCCCTGGTGGGTGGGCACAAGGGCCCTGACAAGGGGCACTAGGGGAGAACACTATGACATCCCCTAGGCAGGCTGAGGGTTTTGCATAATATCTCACTTACTCCTCATCACCATCCTACAGTGAGTTATGCATCTGTTATCCCCACTTCATCATAGAAAAAAACAGGAGTTTAATTACCTCCCATTTGTTTATTTTTCTTTTATCGTCATTACTCTAACAGGTGGATCTGAGAAGATGTTGCTTTCATTTATGTTGGAGAGTGTTTGGCCTATGTTTTCCTCTAAGAGTTTTATACTATCTGGTCTTATATCTAGATCTTTAATCCATTTTGAGTTTATTTTTGTGCATGGTATTAGGAAGTGTTCTAGTTTCATTTTTTTAAATGTGGCTGTCCATTTTCCCAGCACCACTAACTGAACAGGCTGTCTTTTCTCCAATGTATATTCTTGCCTTCTTTGTTATAGATTAGTTGACTGTAGGTGCATGGGTTTAATTCTGGGCTTTCTATCCTGTTCCACTGATCTAGATTTCTGTCTTTGTGCCAGTACCATACGGTTTTGATGTCTGTAGCTTTGTAGTAGAGTCTGAAGTCAGGGAGCCTGATTCCTCCAGCTCCATTTTTCTTTTTCAGGATGTCTTTGGCTATTCTGGGTCTTTTATGCTTCCAAACAAACTTTAAAATATTTTGTTCTAGTTCTGTGAAAAAGGTCCTTGGTAATTTGATAGGAATTGCACTGAATCTGTACATTGCCTTGGGTAGTATAGTCATTTTGATAATATTGACTCTTCCAATCCAAGAGCATGGTATGTCTTTCCATCTGTTTGTTTCATCCTTGATTTCTTTCATCAGCATCTTACAGTTTTCAGAGTACAGGTCTTTTGTCTCTTTAGGTAGGTTTATTCCTAAGTATTTGATTCTTTTTGATGCGATGGTAAACAGGATTGCTTCCCTAATTTCTCTTTCTGGTCTTTCATTGTTAGTATATAGACATGCAGTTGATTTCTGTGTATTAATTTTGTATCCTGCAACTTTGCCAAATTCATTGATGAACTCTAACAATTTTCTGGTAGAGACTTTAGGCTTCTCTAGGTATAGTATCATGTCATCTGCAAATAGTGATAGTTTTACTTCTTCCTTTCCAATTTGGATTCCTTTTATTTCTTTTACTTCTCTGATTGCTGTGGCTAGGACTTCCAAAACTATGTTGAATAGTAATGGCGAGAGTGGACATTCCTGTCTTGTTCCTGATCTCAGGGGGAATTCCTTCAGCTTTTCACCATTGAGAATGATGTGAGCTCTGGGTTTGTCATAGATGGCCTTGATTATGTTGAGGTAGGTTCCCCATATGCCCACTTTCTGAAGGTTTTTATCAGAAATGGGTGTTGGATTTTGTCAAAGGCTTTTTCTGCATCTATGGAGAGGATCATATGGTTTTTATTCTTCAGTTTGTTAACATAGTGTATCACACTGATTGATTTGCAGATATTGAAGAATCCTTGCATCCCTGGGATAAATCCCACTTGATCACGGTGTACAATCCTTTTAATGTATTGTTGGATTCGGTTGGCTAGTATTTTGTTGAGGATTTTTGCATCTATGTTCATCAGTGAGATCAGCCTGTGATTTTCTTTTTTTGTGGTATCTTTGTCTGGTTTTGGTATCAGGGTTATGGTTGCCTCATAGAAAAAAGTTTCTGCACAGCAAAGGAAACCCTAAACAAAATGAAAAGACACCCCACAGAATGGGAGAAAATATTTGCAAATGAACCGACTGACAAGGGATTAATCTCCAAAATTTACAAACACCTCCTACAGCTGAATACCAAAAAAACAAACAACCCCATCAAAAAATGGGCAGAAGATCTAAACAGACAGTTCTCCAAAGAAGACATACAGATGGCCAAAAAACACATGAAAAGATGTTCAACATCACTCATTATTAGAGAAATGCAAATCAAAACCACTGTGAGGTACCACCTTACACCAGCCAGAATGGCCATCATCAAAAAGTCTACAAACAATAAGTGCTGGAGAGGGTGTGGAGGAAAAGGATCCCTATTAAACTGTTGGTGGGAATGCAAATTGGTGCAACCACTGTAGAAAACAGTATGGAGATTCCTTAGAAAACTAAAAATAGAATTACCATTTGATCCAGCAATCCCAGGAGGGCATCTATCCAGCAGAAACCATGACTCGAAAAGACACATGTACTCCAGTGTTCATTGCAGCACTGTATGCAATAGCCAGGTCATGGAAACAACCTAAATGCCCATCGACAGAGGAGTGGATAGGGAAGATGTGGTACATATACACAATGGAATATTACTCAGCCATTAAAAGGTATGAAATAACAACATTTATAGCAACATGGATGGACCTAGAAATTATCATGCGAAGTGAAACCAGTCAGACAATGAGACACCAATATCAACTGCTACCACTTACATGTGGAAACTAAAAAAAGGACACAATGAACCTCTTTGCAGAACAGATATTGACTCACAGATTTTGGAAAACCTATGGTTTCCAAATGAGACAAGTTGGGTGGTGGGGGATGCACTGAGAGTTTGGGATGGAAATGCTATAAAAATTGAGTTATGATGATTTTTGTACACCTATAATTGTAATAAAATTCGTTAAGTTAAAAAAGGACAGTTATGGGGATACAGGTGAAATTCAAATAAAGTCTGCAGATTAGTTCTTAGTATTGTTAAAAAAAAAAAACAAAAACAGGAGAAGTTGCCTAAAGCTAATCACTTTGGAAGGTGAGGCTAGGCCTGAATGAGTGGCCAGGTCATCACCTTAAACATCTGCCCAGACCTGCACTCATCATCTTATTGCTGGGATAGGGGTGTAGTGGGCATGGCCATCCATTGCCTGGGGCTGCCCAGTGTCCTGCCTCCTTCTGCTTAATCACCCCCCGTCCTTTGAGCATGTGCTCCTCCCTACTGCCTGCTCCTCTGGTAGGGACACCAACTTGATTCGCCAGGGCCTCCCAGAGGGGTGCACACATTAAGCCTGGCCAATCCTGTGGCATCATGCCCAGCCCAGAGATAGGCCAGCTCTTCCCAGGAGAGTGGTCGCTAACACAGAAGGAGGTAAGCCAGCAGCAGCCTCTGGCCAAGTCCCAGCCTCCACTACATGGAGGAAGACTACTTGCATGGGCGAGAATGAGAAAAGAGGAGCTAGAAAGACAGAGATCTGATGGCATTACTTAAGCTTCTGGAATTCCTGATTTACTTCTAAACTTTCCAGTTTTGTGAGCCAATAAATTCCCCATTGGTATCTAAGCTAGTACACAGTGATTGTCTTTCTCTTGCAGGTGGTTGACAGTCTTAAATCAATGTGCTAGTTTCAATAATGTATTAGTCAGGTTTTGCTGTGTAACAAACAGCCTCAGAATCTCTGGGGCTCACAGCCATATTCATTTTTCCTATGTACACACCTGCACATTGGTTTGGTTCCATTTTGCTCAGGCTAGAGGCCTGGTTCAGATTTGTTCCCTGTGTCTTGAGTCTTGTGTCTGAGGCTAAAGAGGCACATGCCTGGGACATGCTCTTCTCGTGGAGGATCGCGGTGGGCACAAGCAGTCGGGCCAGACTGAATATACTTAGGGTTGCTGCTCGCTGCAAGTTGGCTAACATCCCAGGGGCCCAAGCCAGTCACACGGCCAAGCCTAATATCAACAGGGCAGAGAAAGGTACTCCACCTATGCTGATGAGAGGGGCTTAAAAGTCACGAGGGAGAGGGCAGACTGGGTGACACTATTACTGAAAGGGATTGAGGGATCGGAGACATGATTCAGACTACCACAGAGAGGCCAGAGGCAAGAGGGGAGAGTACCAAATGATTCCTGAGGCTACAGGACTCTCAGTCCAGCACACCGGTGGTGCCAGGTCACCCTTGTCCCTGAGAGAAGCCCAGCTTCCGCAGGTTGTCTGTTAGAATTTCAGCGGAGTCAGCTGAACCCCAGCACCTTCTCAGAACTGCACACGCCATCTCCAGGCAGCAGCCCTGTGTGCAGAGAAACCAGATCCTTTCTGAGAGATCAAAATCAATTTTAAACAGACACAGCTGTTCCCTAGTGGGGCGTCGGAAGGGAAAGGCAGAGACACTATAGGAAATGTTTAGTTTCTCTTTTGTTTAAAGTCGTCGGGAAGACCAAAGAAGATTTTTAAGGTTTGATTATTAATTTCTGGACTAATTGGTTGCCAAGTTCATGATCATTTCCGAGGAAAAGGAGTGTAAACATCTAAAGGCCACTTCAGAGCAGCTGTTTTCACCTCATATTGAGTTTGGAAGCTTTTCATGACAGAGCGATCAGAAATAGAGCGCGTTTGGTGTTTTGATGTGTCCCTCAGACGGATAAATCAAATGTCACAATTTGTTTCAGTTCCACAAATGTTTACTGAACATCTCTCATGGCCATGTGCTCGCTTATAAAAATGTAAACAAACAGGAATAATAGCATTGCTACTCCGTGGCTGAGTCACCTGGGCAAGTCCCCTTACCTCCTGGCTCTCGGTTTCTTCATCTATAAAGAAAACTTGCTTGACCTGTGAACTCTGAGGTCCCTTCCAGATCTAAAAGCTGTCCACCAAGTGGGTCATGTTCTTTTCTCACTTGCTGATGATTAAAATAACCACGGTGTGCAGGAAAGAAATCAGAGCTGCTGATGTTCTGAGGATCTTAGAGCTGAACAGAGACAGACAAGTTTCCTCCCAGTGGTAGAGCTAAGAATTCCTGGCGCAGACAACTTGAGAATGGCATTCCACCCTCCTCTCCAGAAAAGGCTTTATTGTTCCATTGCCAACCTCAGTGCAGGGATGTACACAAAGCCCATCCTTACTATGATTTTCCCTTTTTTTTAATTTTTTGTGTCTTTTTTTTTTAGGGCCACACCTGCAGCATATGGAGGTTCCCAGGCTAGGGGTTGAATAGAAGCTGCAGCTGCCGGCCTACACCACAGCCACAGCAACGCCAGATTCGAGCCTCGTCTGCAACCAACACCAAAGCTCATGGCAACACCAGATCCTTAATCCACTGAGCAAGGCCAGGGATCGAACCCGTGTCCTCATGGATACTAGTCAGATTTGTTTCTGCTGAGCCACGACGGGAACTCTGCTATGCTTTTCGTTCCAACAGTAAAACGGCAAATGTGGTGGGTCTAAGAACGTGACTCAAGACCGTAGTAGAGTGGAATCTGCTGGCATCCAGCAGACACAAATCCCAGCCCTGCCACTGGTTAGTGGTCTGAACTTTGGTAACTTAACCTCTCTGAGCTTCGTTTTCTTATCTGTAAAATGGGGATTATAATAGCAGTTTCTTCCTCGGAGGGCTGCTATAAAGGACAAAGTACTTAGCACTGAGGTTAAGAACCCACCAGAATCATGATTAGCATTATCCTGGCACCCTGCCGTGTGCACTTTCAGGCAGAAATGGGTTCTGAATCTGCCAACTCACTTAGCCTCTTCTAAAAAAAAGGAAAGTCTAGAACACTTCTAAGATTTAAAAAAAAAGGTTTGTGACATCACTAGAATATAATGAAAAATGTAAAATAACTCAGTGTTCTTCACAGGAAAGTGGACATAGATTTGTAAAAATATGTGTTTCTTTGAGCTAAGAATAATAATTTTAAATATCTTAAAAAAAAAAAAGAACTAGTTCCATCGTAGAAACCCTCTCATGGAAGGTAACAATCCAGCTGGTGATCATTTCCTGCTAAGTTTCCAAAGGGAACAAAGACACACGAGTGCTCAGGCTCCATCCTCTGGGTCTGTGCCCTCATTCTGTTCACCTGGAGGAAGCTCCACTCACCCGGAGGAGTGTCATTTGCACAAAGGGACTCTCTGGGCTGGCCAGGGCCCTGGACTGGTCCATCTTTTAGCAGACATTGAAGTTCACCCTTTGATTTGATGCCTGCTAATGAATGACAGGATGAGAACCTAGATCTGTCTTTCTTTTCTTCCCGAAAGCTGCCTGGAGGACTCAGGCTCACTGCTCTTCCCCACAGCTATCAGACTCCGTGTTAAGTGACTTTCTGCGGGACTCCCCGGGGCTCCTTGCTAGCTGGGGGAAGAACGCAGCTCCATCTCTATTTTCCAGACAGTCTCTTCTCTTTGATACAGGACAGCTGTCTCAGAGCCTGAACAGATGGATGCCTGCACTGAGGATCCCTCGGGTTTTAGGGCCTAGGTATGGGACCAGGGTGCTGGACGGAGGGTCCAAGGCTGTAGACATGGGTGCAGGATACCAGGGAGCAGGTGGCAAAGAGTAAGAGTGAGCTCCTTCTCTTAGTGCTTGTTTTTACATCTCCACCCACAGCTTTTTAGCACCAACCCTCCTATTTCTTTGTTTTCCAAAATTCAAAGTATTTTTCAGACATCGGTAGCTAGCTGTGCCTGGACAAAAGTGTCCGAGTACCGTGTTACTGCCAACGTGTCTGAGGATGCTGACGGAACGCGCTGTCACTGACACTGCTCTGAACGAATAATAGTTCCCTCTGGCACTGCACACACGCCTAATAACGTGGCCTTGTGGTTCCAGATCCTGGATTGTAAATTGTTTACATCTCGCCAGCATAAAATAAGGCAGGTGAACACATAAAGGGGCAGTCAATTAGGATAAATATGGCAACTTCACAATTTACTTGTTAGAGACATATTATCCCAATGAGCCATATACTGGATAAGAGAGCTGTCTTCTGGAGTTCCTGTCATGGCTCAGCAGAAACGAATCTGACTAGCATCGATGAGGATGCAGGTTCCATCCTGGCCTCGCTCAGTGGGTTAAGGATCTGGCATTGCCGTGAGCTGTGGGTGGCAGACACGGCTCAGATCCTGTGTTGCTGAGGCTGTGGCGTAGGCCTGCAGCTGTAGCTTCGATTTGACCCCTAGCCTGGGAACTTCCGTATGCCACGAATGCGACCCTAAAAGGACAAAAAAAGAGAGAGAGAGCTGTCTTCTAATTGCATGTACAACCTGACAGCAACCCTAAGATCAGGGCAGACATTCGCAGGGTCAGGCCTTCATGGCACACTGGACTAAACAGTCTCTCTCTACTCTTTGGTTAATAAATATCTTCCCAGGGTACTTTAGAGCTGGGAGAGTTTAGTGTTGACTCGAGGGGGCAAGATTCCAAACCCCTTTCCTACTCCAGCTACTTCCAATTGGAAAATATAATATAGAATTTTTTTTTCTTTTTTGGGCTGTACCTGTGGCGTATGGAAGTTCCCAGGCTAAGGAACTTCAGAGCTGCATCTGGAACTTACACCACAGCTCACAGCAATGCTGGATCCTTAACCCACTGAGCGAGGCCAGGGATGGAACCCACATGCCCATGGATACTAATCAGGTTCATAACCTGCTAGGCCACAACGGGAACTCCTAACTTCTCATTCCTAGAAAAAGGATCACACCTAGCACCACACCTGAGATGCCTCTGAGTTGTCCAGGGGCATCAGTGTATTAAATCCTTTGGCTGGTTGGTGCCTAATATAATGTCTCCTCTGTGACCTTGAGTGACAGTCACCTTCTTCTTTATTGTCTGGGAGAGGAAGCACCGGTCCTTAGAGGGGACTTACTCAGGGCCTAAGGCATCCTAGGAGAAGAAAAAAAGTTAATGAAGAAGGACACAGAAGCTCACAAGAGCCTGGGCAAGGAGCTGGGGCGGGAGAAGAAATGGGTGAAAAAACTCTCCTGCTGAAGATATCATTTATGAGAGAGAGCGGAGAGAAAGCGAGGATGGACAGTGTGGGGAAAAGGAAGTCCTGAAAGGTCCATTCTTGGAAATCCCGCTCTACTCCTTACCAAGTCTAATGCACTTCTGTTAAAAACAAAGCAAAACAAAAAACTACCCCTTTGCTTCCCCTACGCCCCGCACAGGAATAATACCTCCCATTTAGGATAGGTCTGTAAGGTATTTCAAGCCAGTGGGGTGTTTTTTATGCACCAAAAGAACTAATTTACCAAATGGGTCCCCAGGCCCTGGAAGAACTAATGCATTGGCCACTGGGGAGCAGCTCCCCCACCTGCTTCTCCATCAGTTCGGTGCCTTTGCAGAGAACGAAGTGCATCCAGCTGGAAGGGCCACGGAGGATCCCTCCATCCATGGGCCTGCATGCGGATGAGACTGTGTTCATGGATCCTGGAGAAATAGGAAAGAAAGAAAAGACGGAGAACTTAGAATCAGGCACACCTGGATGTGAATCTGGTTCTGCTCCCTTTTAGCTGAGTGAGTGTGAGCAAACCTTCTGACCTTGAGATGCTGATGAGGGATCATAATGCCTGTCTTCAGTGTCGGGATGATTCAGCCTGAGTGAGTAGGTGAATGGGCGCCATGGGGGGCCACAGTGGGTATCCAAAGAATGCGAGCTTCCCTGACAACCATCACTGTCTCCACCGCCATCATCATCCCCGCCATCTGTGTCTGCATCCTGGACAGCATCTGTGGAGTTCCTTCCAGGCACCAAGCACTAACCCCCCAACCATGCTTCCCATGTGCTATCTGCTTAAATTCCTCAACAAGTCTGTGAAGCAGGTAGACTTCCCTACAGTCTCCCAATATCATCCCATTCTACTAATGAGGAAGTTGAGGCTCAGAGAGGTGAAATCATCCAGAGCCACGGAGTTAGTGAGCAGCAGGGCTGGTACTTAAACCCTTGTCTGATTCACTCCAGAGCCTGCGGAGTTGAGGCTGCTCCTCCCGGCCTCGGGAAACAGTGAGATCTTTGATGACGTCAGCTAGCATAGTCTGGCCATTGGGCTGTAGAGAGGGTACTTTGCTGTTTGGAGGAATTAGAGCTGACAATTGAATGGCCAGAAGACTGGAGTCTACTCTCTTCAGCTCTGCTGCGGGCACCTCCCAAGACTCTGCTGTGTGTTGCTAGAAAATAAAATGGTGCCCAGCCCATGGAGATGGGCCAGCATGAGCGGGCAGGAGGTCCTGCAAGACACTCGGGGGTTGGGATAGTTCCTTAGGAGGTAGTGATGGTTCTCTACGGGTGGACACATCTGTCTCAGGGTTTTCTCTTTTGCTTGGCTATTGCTATTTGTCCCTGGAGGCTATGACAGAGCCAAGAGACCAGACCATCAGGCACATTCTCTTGCAAGCCCCACACCACACCAAATAAGAAACATGTTGAAAAAAACTAAAGAACCTTCAAATGGGGGGAGAAATGCACTTCTATCAAGAAATAGATAGTGTAAGGAGTTCCCATCGTGGCTTAGTGGAAATGAATCTGACTAGCATCCACGAGGATGTAGGCTCGATCCCTGGCCTCCCTCAGTGGGTTAAGGATCCCGGGTTGCCGTGAGCTGTGGTGTAGGTCTCAGATGTGGCTCGATGACGAGTTGCTGTGGCCTAGGCCAGCGGCTACAGCTCTGATTCACCCCCTAGCCTGGGACTCTCCATATGTTGCGGGTGCAGCCCGAAAAAGACAAAAAAAAATTTTTTTTCAAAAAGAGGGAGACATAGATAGTGTAAGTATATATGCTTATGTGTGTTGTCTATAGTTACTATGCATAGTTAATATTTATTTCATACATAGGCGCTTCTGAATTATATGTGATTTATTAAAGGGCTGTTTGCATATGAAAAATATGCAGAAGTGACCCAGTTGGTTAAATATATACACAGAAGGGATGCACCTGACCAACTTCTCGATCTTTCGATAAGATATTGCTTGGGAAGTCAAGAGAAGAATGGCAGTCTTCACACCAGTAACGTGCCCTGTGTCCACACTGAAATGCGTGTGTGTGTGTGTGTGTGTGTGTGTATAGTGTACATATATATCAATATGTATACGTACACACATATAACCGACACCTGGACACACACATTCCCATCTTAAAGCTTAAGCGGTTTCCCTAAGCCCCGCAGTCCTCTCCCCTGTTTTCCCTCCTGGTTTCTTTTTCTCTGCCTCCCTTCATTTCACAACTGTGGTTTCGAGGGTGACTAATGGTAGTATGGGGGTGGGGCCCCTCTGAGAAGGGACTATCGCTTAGCTGTTGGGGTTCGCCACGTGCATACTTTTCTCTGTGTCCTTGACCCTGGCCCCTCCTGGCCTTCTCACCCAGAGCTCCAAGACCTGATTGCCTCTGTCTGAGAGATGCTTTGCCCTTTTCCCCAGAGCACATGTTAAAACCCACTCAGCCAAAGTAAACCGTGTAAATGTACAAAAGATACATCTCCTAGATTGGCCGGGATTCGCATGTGACAATTGGAATAAACAGAACATCCATCTGCAGGGAGGGAGGGTGATTCCCTGGGGACTCTTGAGTAGAGGGGGCTGGGAAGATGGGACAGACAGAACTGAGGAGAGAGCGAGAGAGCAGGGAGCCCTCGCAGCCATTCCTGGGGCTCAGAGGTTCCTGGAATTTATGTATTTGACATGTGTGTGTGAATAAACAGAACATCCATCTGCAGGGAGGGAGGGATACGAGCACCTGCCCTGGGTGCCTAGAGCCACGAGTCTCCAACTTCACTCTGCACCAGACACTCCAGGGAGGCTTGTGACAAAGGCAGACAAGAGACTCTGGCTGGTCAGGATTAGGGCTTGGGGTTTCCATGTTAACAAGCATCTTCTGGGGACTCCGTGGGTCTTCAGCTTCACTTTAAGAAACCAGAGTGAAGTTCAAAGGTGTACCTCACAAAGCCTGGTAAGGGACACTGCTTGCAGGGAGTGAAAGAGACAGGATCTCCTTTCTTCCTGGCTCCTAAGGGCAGCCACACGCTGACCCGGAAAAGCATCCAAGTCTCTCAGGACACTGACTCCTGGGCTTCTCTTTCAGACTGCCCCTGTACCATTCCGCCTCCGGTATGAACTTAACCTTGCAGAGAGAGCATGTGAATGCAGCCTCCAGTGCCTGAACCAGACTGAAACGAGATGCCTGACTGACTCAGAGAGAGAAAGAGGCCTCATGTGGGGGTACCTGAGACCTGCCTCCAGCTCATCCACTTGACAGATACTGAGTACTGGAGGTTTAGAGGAAGAAGGACGCGCAGCTCTGGGCTTGTTTCAAGGACCTTTTAGTCCAGTTTTGTGATCTTAGGACAAACTCTTTAACCTTGGCCTTCTAATCTGCCAAATGCAGATTCCAGGTACGCCCTCTGCCTGGTGGAGTTCTTGGAAAGATTAAATAAGAAGAGAGATGTGAAAGTCCTTTGGAAAGTAAGGTGTGGCTAGAATTCCTGAGGAGACCCAAGATGAGAAGGGTGGGAGCAAGAATCTTGGAGGTGAAGTCATGGGGGAATGGGGAAATGAACTTGCTCAATCACCAGCTCTTTGCAGAACCAAAGTCTCTGCTTCTCCATCAGTAAACAGCGAAGGTGTTAGAGTGAATGATCCCTTCTAGGACCTTCTAGTTGCCTTCTAGGACCAAACAGCATCATCTTGCGGTAAGGTGGAGCGACCATCCATATATCCTGGCTTTCCTAGGACTGTTCCAATTTATGCTACTTGTCTCAGCTTCATTATTCACAGCACCCTCATTCACTCTCAAAAGTGTCCCAATTTGGACACTGCATTATAAAGTCACTATTTATGGAAGAAAGGAGGTGCCTATGACATTGCAGTCAGCAATGAGTTAGGCTCCGTGCCCCGGTTCTTATTAGGAATTTTCTTTCTCTGAGCTGGGAGAGTTTCGCAGACTTTCCAAAATGCCCAGGCAAGCTTTGACGGGCACCCAACATTCACGGCGTAGCTTGCTCATTCTGCTCACTATCGCAGTACGTACTGGCAGAAGCTGGTGACTGCATAAGGGCCCGTGGTCTGCCTAAGCTTTGGATGGGCTTGGCTGATGGGGAGAGGGAAACCCGTGACACTGGGAGAATAGCAGCAGGTCCCTGGGAGGTGATCGCATTGTCTGGCTTGGTTCTTAACATCAGCTATTAGGAACACGCAAAAGGGAGAAACAGAATGCAAAGTACCTTTATATCCTCACAGTTGTGAACCCCAGAGAGAGCTAAGGATGACAACTCTGGAGCCCGTCACTCAACAGTTTATGATGTGTCTCCCAAGAAATGAGTTGTAAATGCCTGCCAGCCCTACAGATAGGCAAGTGATAAAGCATACAAATTCGGTGACAATTTTGTTACCTGAGATCACCTAGGGAGAAGCACTAGGTGGCAGTTTGGTGGGGGGGGTAGTCTAAGTAAACTTTTTGGTTTAAATCAAGTGGATTGCAGAGGGTAATTGATCTCAGGTTTTATGTGTGAGAGCTGATCCTTTTGCCTGAGGATGACTGTAAGGAGATACAGCTGGGAAAACCCCCTTTTCTTCATGTTAACACCATCAACCAAAAAAAAAAAAAAAAAAAACTCAAAAAAAAATTCTTTAAAATCCTAGGAGGCACCCCAGGAGTTTCTAAGGTGAATTTCTCAAGACCTCGGAGGCTGTACCACAGTTGCTGAAGAGCAGGGCTGAGAGAGATGAGAAGGGGCCCTGCCCGAGATGGGGGTCTTTGCTGTCTTTTCTTCTGGTTAGAGCTTCGGTTTTGGCTTGTTTTGTTTTGACTTGATTTGAAAATTCTGGTGTGTGGGAATAGTCTCACCCAAGAGGAAAATGAGTAGCGCTTGGTCAGTCTGTTTATCGTGCAAACCACTCACTCACATTCATTTACAGAGCGCCTCCTGTGGGTTAGGTGGCAAGGAGGCAAAGAGGAATAACCCGGAAAAGCTGAGCACCCTCCTTCGCCCACGCAGAGCTCTCAGTGAAGTGGGAGGGAGACACGTAAACAGATCAATGGCTGTGCCTTCTGATGAGAGCTGTAAGAGGCGTGAGTACACGCACACACTCTCAGGAGCATGCACACACGCACATCACTCTTCAAAGAGAGCTGCTCTTAATTGTTTTGTTGGAAAGTTTGTTTCCAGGACACGCCTTCTCCTCTTTTTTTAGTACTTGCATATAAGCTTTTTTTTTAAAGTAAGATGAAATTCATATAACATAATTTTAATCTTCTTAAAGTGAACAATTGGATGGCATTTAGTCCATTCACAATGTTGTGCCAGCCACAACCTGTCTAGTTCCAAAACATTTTCACCACCCCAAATAAAAACTCAAGTAGTTATTTCTCATTCTCCCCTCCCCCCAGCTCCTGGTAACCACACATCTGCTTTGTCTCTATAGATTTACTATTTTGGATATTTCATATAAATGGAGTCACACAATATGTGACCTCCTGTGTCTGGCTTCCTTCAAGTACCAAAATGCTTTCGAGGTTCATCCACTTTGTAATATGTGTCAGTTCTTTATCCCGTTCCATGGCTGAGTAATGTTGCATTGTACTGACTTCCCACGACGTGTGTTTATTCATTCATTTGTCGATAAACATTTGGGTCGTTTCACCTTCTGGCTATTGTGAACAGTGTTTCTGTGAACATTTGTGTACAAATTTTTGTTTGAAAATCTGTTTTCAACTCTTTGGGGCACACACCTAGGAGTGGAATTGCTGGGTCATATGGGTAATTCTATGTTTAATTTTCTGAGAAACCACCAAACTAATTTTCCACAGTGGCTAATATGACACCTCCCCTTTTGATGACCCACTATGACTTTTTTTTTTGATGGATCTGCCATAATGAAACTGAAAAAACTTAAAAGAACTAAATCCTGGATACAAAAACACCAAGCAGCCTAAGTTTCTTGGTTGATCCAGTGGGTCAGAACTTGTGCTAATGAGACTAAGGTCAGGAGTTCAATACCCACATGGACAGTTAGTTGAGTAGTGTGGACAGAGTGAAAAATTAAGTCTGCTGCCACACTCACAACATCTAATACTGTCCTGCCTGCTTACAAAAGCTTGTTAGTGGGTCACAGGACGAAGGAACAAGAGTGTTTTTATGGTTCTATATAAGAGGGAAAAAAAAATTTAGCATCCAAGACACAGTGGGACTAAATTGGAATCAGATGACTGCTTACCTCCAGTCCTGGTTTCACCTGATTTCTGCCGGCCCCTTGGGTAAACCGCTTAACCCTGCAGCCAGCCTCATCTCTAGAATGGGAGTGATACCCCTCACTCCGAAGAGAGGATAATGCATGCTAAGCACTTTGCACACAGTAGGCTCCCAAAAAATGTTGAATCTGGAGGGTGAGCAACCTCCCTCCCTGCGGGAGCGTCATCAGATTCCTCTGCTGGCTCTGAGCTGCCCTCCTGAGGTTGGCCCAGCTGGAATGGTGCGTGGCTGCTCACTCGTTCCGGGCTACACTGGCTGTTTTAAATTGTCCTATTTGCATGGAATGAAGCTTGCTATGGTAACAAGGTCTGGTGGCTGGAATCCAGGGCCCCAGTGAAAAATGCAAAGCCTGTGCTCCGGGAGGAAGAGACGCTTGATGGGTGTATCAACTTTAAGGTTACCTCGGTTTTCCCAGGAAGAAGGAGCAGGTAAACTGAGTCAGCGGGGCCTCAACACTCCTACTCCTAGTAGAGGAGGAAGAGGGAAGCCCCACTGACGCCTTCCCGTCTTCCCTCCGGGCCGAATACCCCCCCCACCCCATTTAGCTCAGCTAAGACGCTTAGGACCTGGCTAAGGCCACCTCGATGCACAGACCAGTTCAGGGCTGTGGGGACGACAGAGCAACAGTGACCCACCCCTAGGGAAGGACAGGGCGCTTCGGAGGAGGCGCGGGGAGACAGGCTACGCAGGTGGGGGTGGACAGTGAGAGGCGCGCGGGGCACCAGCCCAGGGGCACCAGCCCAGTTCCCCGCTTCACATTTCTTACCCGCATTTTAAGGAACCAGTAAAGCAAGAACTCCACTCCCGCGCTCAGGCATGCGGCCCCCTCCCCCAAAGCTCCATCCCCGCTCTCCTCCCCCGGGCCCCTCTTCGGAGCACCCCTCTCTTCCAAGCACCCACCTCCTCCCCAGCCCCTGCAAAGCGCGGGGCGCGAGTTCGCCAAGGGCGGGGGCCGCCCCACCGTTCCAGGGAGGGGACCCGGGCCAGCGTCGGTGCAGGCGCCCCCCACTCTTCGCCAGGGGCGCCACCTCGGCCCTAGACTGGCCGTCGCCCGCCGCCCCCGCCCCCCGGGGGGGTGTTCCCGAAGTGGGGGCGCGGGAGGACGAGGCAGCGCCCCCGTCCCCGGCCCGGGCGCCCTCCCGAGTGCGCGGCGAATGGTAGGCTCCACTGAAAGAGTGCCTGGCGGCGCGCGGTGTCCTTCTCCGAGCGGCTTTCGGCGCCGGGGTCTCGGCGATCGCTGCTCCTCCTCCTCCTTCCCCTCCTCCTCCTCCTCTTTCTCCTCCTCCTCCCGCCGCCTCGCTACCGCCGCGCCTCGGGCTGGAGGCGCCGCTGTCATTCCTGCGCCGGAGGAGCCGGCGCTGCCGGTGCCTGGGGGTCGGGGCGCAGGGGAGCCGGGCCGCGGGGGACCCAACAGGTAGAGCCGGGGGTGCCCGGCCGCGCGCCCCCCGCGCATCATGCAGCTCTTTGTCACCTCTCTCGCCCCCAGGCCAAAATCCTGAGCATGATGGAAGACAATAAGCAGCTCGCGCTCCGCATCGATGGGGCGGTCCAGTCGGCCAGCCAGGAGGTGACCAACCTACGAGCCGAACTCACGGCCACCAACCGGAGACTGGCGGAACTGAGCAGCGGCGGCGGCCCCGGCCCGGGCCCGGGAGTGGCGGCCAGCGCCTCGGCGGCGGCAGACTCGGCGGCGGCGGCGGCGAACATGGAGAACCACCAGCACAGCGCGCAAGGTAGGGATCGCCCGGCGCCCGGGGCGGAGGAGAGGCGAGCGAGCAGGACCGGGGCCCGGAGGTGGCCAGAGACTCGCTGCCCCCCACCCCCCACGCCCGCGGCGAAACCGCCTTGCATTGTGGCTAGTAACCCTTTCCGCTTGGCAGTGGCCAGCCCTGCTCTCCCGCTGGGAGTTGCAGGCTGCTGTCATTAACGAAAACCGGGGCGCGGCGTGCACGGGATCGCACGGTCACGCCGTCCGAGTCAGCGCGAGCGAGGCGCAGCCGGCCGGTCCCTTCTGGCACCAGAAAGTGCCTTTTAGATGGCACGCAGCCCCCGGCTCCGTGGGCAAACTTTTCCTGCCCGGGCCTTTGCCCCCTCCCGCGGCAGGGATGAATGCCACAGCTCCCCCCTGTTCCGGAGGCTCCTTCCTATGGAATGAGCCCCCGAGAGGGAGCTCCAGGCTCTGCTGCCGCCTTTGGGGGAGAGGATTGGACTGGTTTGCACTTTTCTCCACGGATGCCAAATCCCTTGTCTCGATTGCATCTGGACTTTATTTTCTCCCCATTGAGATCGCGCAGGCAGTGGAATATATATATCGATGCAAAAGTAGATGCTGTGCTTAGCAGGGAGTTTAAATTTCCAGCAAATATAAACATTGAGAGCACTTTCCAGGGCGAAATCTTAGACCTCAAAGGCTGAGTGATGGGCTTCTGGTGAAATGAAGGTGTAGATGGTGGGTTTCCAGGTAGTTGCTGCTTAAAGAGACTCTTTGCGGTTAAGAAGAGGGAAGAAAAGACTGCTAGTCTGTGTTGACGCTGACAGTGATGAAGCTCTGAAAGCCCTATGCAAGGGTTAAAGGTAGAGGAAGCATATGGGGAAAAAAAGTACTTTTTGGTTTCTGTGAATTAAAAAGTAAAAGGTTAGGCTGGATTTTCAGGGTTTCTTTTTCTTTTGGTTTTTTAAGAAACGTTACTGGTGATTAATATCATTTGATTTTAAACTACACTGCCGAAATCCAGGACACGATGGAAAACAATACCCAGTCCAGGAGGGCCACTTGTGTAAATATGTCACTTGATGAAGTATGAGGTATCAGTGGCTCAGTGGCTCAAAAGGATTTTCTGGTTTTGTTGTTATTTCAAATGCTTCTCCTAAGTGTTGAGAGAGAGAGAGAGAGTCTGTTTTCATATTAATGCCTACTTTCCGTCAGCTTGTATTTCCTCCTTTCCTTCCTGGGGTTCGTGTACCTTTTTGGATGTGAGATGTTAAGCCTGAACGTGAGCAGTTTTATGTTCAATTCCAAGTCAGATCTTAACCTGGTACTTCAGGAGTCCATCAAGAGTCTTAGGAATTGGGGCAGCAATTTGGTACCAAAGTAGCATGACGTCATGGTGGGAAGGTGTTGTGAGCCTGGTGCTTGCTGTACAATTTTCAAGGGGGGGGGGTGTTACGTGATTAATCTGTCCTGATCCCTTGCTATGTCATTGCATGTGGAAGATGCTCTCTGCTGGTGCTGGCACCTGGGCAAAAAAGGGAAGTTAGACTGTATGGTCATGCTTTACTTTTTATAGGCAAGGGCTCTTCCAACCTAAAGAAACAGCAGAAAACTGGCATTTTTCTAAGAATCAAAAGCTATGGTAAGGGGGACTGAACCATGCTGGTTTATTTCCCACCATCCGCCGCTTTCTCAGCCAAGGAAAAGTTACATGGCTTTTATCTGAGTCCTGGGTCTAGTTGCAGACTGAGCGTGCTAAAGACGATGGTGCCGCAATGATCTACACGCTCAACTTGGAAACTGTGATGCTTAGCTGATGATTAAATTGTCAGAGTGGAGCAATAGAGGGCTGTTTCCTTTTTCTTTTTCCTGCAAAAATGCACGAGGCTGTGGCGACGAAATGGCATTTGGATCTCTTGATGTCCCTAAAAACACACAAAACCAGCAGCTCTCTTAGATCCTTAGGACTGTGCCTACCCAGGCCAGGGGCTGTCTGTGGGTGGTTGGATCTTCAAAGATGGTTTTGATTTGGCCTCTGTGCACCATTGGTATTTTTCAAACCCTTTATGAGGGGAAGTTTAATGATGTTATAATCAGAAAATAAAATGTTGAAGATTTTAACTCACCTTAATGGTTGGCCACATATCCCTCTAAACTGATGTCAATTTAAACCAATGTGATGGTTGGAAAGAAAACAAGCCCCCTATATAAATCAGGTGGAATGTCATTTACTTATCTATAGCAATGTACTTTTTATGTTATTTAAAAAGCTGGTACTTTTATGTTATTTAGCCTCTGCGAGTGTTGGGTTTTGTTTTTATTTTGTTCTGTGTTCTTATGACATGTGGCAGCATTCTGCTGGAACAGAAACACTCTGCAGAGGTGGTCTTGTAGTTTCTTCTGCTAGAGCTTTCATATTCCTAAAGGAAAGCGCTGGACTCCCTCAAGTTAATTTTAAAGTGTGGCTGATTGACTTTCTCGTGCTTCTTTGTAATATACCTCCAGGAAGGCTCACAGAAGCTCAATTCCTGGGGGTTCTTTTCTGTTCTTCTGAATTAATCTTCTGTTTTAATTTTGCCTGTGTTGGTGCAATTCAGTGGGCTCAAACCCTATGAGTATTTAGTGCTATTGAGTTATCACTTTTCAGATCAAGATTTTGAATGAAATGAGCATCTTTCAAAATGCACCGTGTAAGTCATCTTTTAACTAAAGTGTGTTATTCCCATGTTAAGTGCATGCTAATGTCCTTTTAATAATATTAACACAAATAGTGTCAGGAAAGTTACCTCTTGCTCTCCCCACTGAGAAACTGTGAGATCCATTTTCAGATATTTTTGCTTAAAAACATTTTTTAATGAGTTAAACAAGCTCATCAATCCACCAGTGGATGTTTTGCTCCAGTGAAGATATCTGACAGTAGGTAAGGGGATGAAGAAAACTTGGGTTTTCCTAGAGAGTTAATGCAGTGTATCATTTAAACAAAATATTAACCTGGTTGGTACCCTCAGAGAGCTGGCCTGGTTGCTATGTAACAGAGTCTAGAAAGTGAACTGCTGAAAATCTGGGCTTTCGACACTTTGCAGGATCTTCTTTCAGAATCTGTGTTGAAAGAACGCTTGGCAGCCAGCCCATCTTCTCTCTCCCTGCTTCAAGTAGAGTTGGATAATCCCTAATGAGAATGCTGGCACTCAGAGCGTAGGGCATCCGCGCAGGGTGGCACATCTCAGGGCTCCAGAGCTGCCTCTTGGGTTGGTGGGGTCACAACTGCCTTTGACAGGTGGACAGAAGGAGGCTTGGAAAGAACTGGAGCCAAGTATTTGTTGCAATTTGTCTTGTTGTTGGTAGCCAGAGAAGGGATTTGTTTAAAGTAACATTTCTAAGCTGTTTTCCTCAGTGTAACATCTCTGGGAAATGTGTTTAAAATGCTTGCTGTTCTTTGAAGGGAAAATATAGCCGTTTGTTTCTCTGAAAATGTTTTGTCTGATGAATGGCTAATATTAGATTCAATCGGTTGCTTTGCTATGCATAGAATAAAACAATTAAGCCCCATTGTACTCATTTCAAATAGGTGTTAACCATATATAACATAAAACACCTATGCTCAGCAGGATGTATACCTACTGCCTTTATTTTTGTGGTGTTTTTTAAGGAAATAATTGTATTTATATGCCTATGCAAGTGGAAGTGCTCAGAGCGTCTTTCTTGGATGTTGAGGACTTACTGTCTGCTGCATGTGTTGGGTAGGGATGGGGGAAAGGGGGTCATTCTCCCACCTCTTTGTAAATTTCCATTCACAGATGCAAATTTTATTTTTTTTCCCCAGGCATTAAAATAGGCTGTTACCTCAGGTCTGATGGCTTGTATCTGGCATTACTATAACATTGGAAACGCTTTGGAGAAGTATAAGTTACCTTGGGACTGAATTGAATGTGCATGTAGTCTGTGGAGACGCTAGGCCCTGTTGCTTGGCCAAATCCATTCAGTCATTGCTCCCCCCCCTTCCCATTCACTCTGCCTCTGCTCTCATTTCCCCAAGCAGACTTCTCTCTTTTAGGAGAAAGATTTTTCACATGGCAGAGAGGGTGAAACAAAAAGTGCAGTGGAGGAGTTTCAGTCGTGGCTCAGTGGAAACAAATCTGACGAAGATCCATGAAGACGCAGGTTCAATCCCTGGCCTCGCTCAGTGGGTTAAGGATCCGGTGTTACCGTGAGCTGTGGTGTAGGTTACAGATGAGGCTCAGATCTGGCGTTGCTGTGGCTGTGGCATAGGCTGGCAGCTACAGCTCCGATTCGATCTCTAGCTTGGGAACTTCCATGTGCCACAGGTGTGGCCCTAAAAAGACAAAAAAAAAAAAAAATGCAGTGGAATCTTGGGAGCTTTCTGTTTATTCGTCCTTAAGTGACAGAGCCCATCCAGCAGCTTTGCCTTGGTTTGCCAGCCGTATCAATGGGCTGAAAGAGGCTTGTCTGTCTTTTTCTAGTCTGGTGAGCTGTCGTGAGATGGGACTTCAAATTCTTCCTGAAAATCCCTGTACATGGTCACCAAGAGATTACTTACAGATCAGTACAGCAGGGTTGAAATTAGTTATTGATTGGCTATTATTTACTGTCTTTCCGTTGTCTTTGGAACATGCCTTTGGAACACCCCTTAAGTAAAGTTTCTCGTTCTGGTTAATTTCGTGCTGCCAACGTTTCATGATTTACTGAGGTTTTTGAAAACTTCTTTGAAACCCAGTGTGAGCCAATCTCATTTTTATCCTAGGAGCCTAATCGCACACCCCTCCTAGTGCAAGGCAAGGCGTGTGCTCCCGGTGCCACCCCCCCCAACCCCCAAGACTGCTGGCACTTTTGAGGAATCCTGTGGGTTATAATTTGTGACTTCCTGGCCGCCAGTGAACTTGGACCAGATGGACTTGGCAGGTGGGGCATGCCCCTTGGAATGCCGCCTGCTCACCATGCGAGTCATATGGGGCCCAGAAGGTCAAGCCTGGGGTCCTGGCCACAGTCATTGCATATTTTATTTATATTTGATCCTGAGTTCTATAGCTGAGAAAGGTGAAAGCAACATGAAAGCTCTTTTCAGACCTTTCCCAGTGTTAGTTTGTGTGAGCATTTGCACTTGGCATCTTACCCCCTGCCATCCAGCAGGCAAGAAGGGAATTCATTTTGCCTGCTGAGGCCAGGGAATGGGTTTTTAAGTGATGCTGTAAATGAAAATTAGTCCATACTGTTTGAGCTGGATATGAGGGTAACACATAGGATTGCTGGGTGCCCACAGCAATCATTGCACTATCTTAGTCATCTGAAATGCAGGCAAAAAGGGTCCATGCAGAATTGTTTAGTGAAAGACTGCTTCCCTGAAGCTAATAGGGTGACCGTCTACGGTAGCAGATTGCACCTGATAATTCAGGGCAGGTAAACATCCTGCTGGCTTATGTCACCATCCTCAAGGTCCCCTGCCAGGCCCACCTTGACCATGGAGAAGCTAGAGGGAGACCAAGCAGAAGACTCTCTTCTTCTATCCCAGGTGGTTGGATGAGACCAGAACATTCTTGCTTGTTTGATGCAACCTCAGATCTAGGAGGCAGACAGACTCCAGGTTGTTCTCTGCAGCCATTCTTTGGAATCCTAAGCTGCTAGAAACACTAAAGAAGCTGAATATAGTTTTCATGAGTTTGGCAAGAACAACTGAGCAGGTGGCTTCCGCGTGGTGGGACGTCTTTGGTTCTCAACTTGTTTGAGTGTCTGTGTTGCCTTGGTCTTGCTGGACCTTTGGGTCAGACTTCTGAAAAGTCCCTGATCCCTTCACCCTTCGATGAATTGAGACACTAGCATGAGGGCTTAGGTGGAGCTCGTAACAGGCAAGTCTGCAAGGAAAGCCCCTGTGCGCCTTCTGTGATGGGCAGCGAGGCTCGGAGGATGGAGAGAAGGAGGGGAGGAGACACCCGCCCAGCTCCCACTGCTTCTCCCCTCTTCCACCAGAGCAAGCGTGGCAGTGCAGAGATGTAAAGGCCTTCCATCCCCAATGTTGTCTCAGCTCCACCGATTGTTTGAAGTAACTCGGATCATGAAGGGCAAAGTGCCCTCTAAAGGAAGGTGGGGCCAGAGCTAACAGTTTACACTCACCTTTAGCTTTTCATCATGGATCTCAGCGCTCACCTCTTGGGTACGTCACAAGACACTGCGTGTTCTAGAACCATCCTGATGCCATGTAGTTTTCTTCTTTTGGGTGAAGGTGAATTGTTTAATGTAGGACTAAATGAGAACCCGTTTCAGTGCTTTGTCAAACTTCTCAATAAATAATAACAAGAAGGACCTATGACATATCAAGCGTTTTCCCCAGTGCTTAACATGCATAATTTTATTTAGAGCCCAATGAGTTGGCATCTCTTATGCCCATTTTTCAAAGGAGGAAACTGACTGGGACTCAGAGAGGTAAGGTCACCTGTCTACTGTGACATGGGAATGACTATGATGGTGATAACAGCAGCTGCTGGCACAGTCTTTACTCGGAGCCCAGAACTATTCTAAGTGTTTTTCTGAATTAATGCATTCAGTGTAATGATTTATGAGACAGGTACAATTGTACCCATTTTACATATTAGAAAACTGAGGCACAAAAATGCTCTCTTACCTGCCAAAAGGCCATTACATGACCAAGCTCTGGCCCTGGAGTCCATACTCTTACTCATATTCCATCCCACTTTGATGCCGAGGGTCACTCAGCTGGCAGTGACTGATCCAGGAATTCAAACCCACTACATCTTTCTGCTGCTCAAACCTGTCTTGTCTCCTAAATCGGAACCATCCTTTGGTTTGTGCATTAGGGAGACTGACAGGGCTACGGGCTTGTCTCCGTTCTTGAGTAATGTTCCCTAAACTGATGGTAGTTTCTGAGGTCCTTGTGTGAAATCTTAGGAAACAGGAACACCTCTCCCTTAGGTGTCAGCTGAACTGACAAAGAGGGAATTGGGTCCTGCTTGCAAGGTTCGCAACCTCAGGGTCACTTTGTCATCAGTGAGAAGAGCCATTTTGATCCTGGGTTCAGGGCCCCTTACTTCTCAGACTTTGTATATGTTCTTTCTTGGCAAAGATGACCTGGGCACAGCTGGAATCCTATGGTCCCATTATTCTCCCTCCTCCCCACGTGTTTCCCTTTCCTGCCTTTTCTACCTGTGGCCTCGATGGCCTGCAGTGGCCCAGGACCACACCCAACAAAAGACCTGTGAGCTACTCACAGATTCCTTTATACCAGCGTTTCGCAGCCTCAGCACTATTGACCTCTGGGGCAGGATAATTCTCTGTTGGAGGGCAGCCAGTGTGGGGGCGGGGGGCGGGGGGCACTGTGTGCATTGCAGGCTGTTTAGCAGCATCCCTGTGCTCTGCCCACTAGATGCCAGTAGAACCTTCCACACTCCAGTTGTAACAACCAGAAATGTCTCCAGATGTTGCCAGATGCTGCTGGGGGCCACCTCATCCCTGGGTGAGAACCGCTTTTTATTCCAGGCATTAGAGGAGATCCCTTAGGAGGGCAGCTCTGTGAGAGCAGAGAGTTTCCTCTGTCTTCTGGCCATAGCAACAGCTCAGTAAATGTTTGTGGAATGAATGAATGAATGAATCTAGGGTTACTAAATTATAGAGTGTGTGGAGTTTGGCCGACTGGCTATGTTTTACATGAAGATCATTGGTTTAATGGTGAATGATTTTAATTGTGTTTACTTGCCACAGGTCAACACTACACTGTTCTAAACTTTTCCCCCATATCACCTCAGCTAATGCTTTAAACTCCCTTCTGACATAAATACTGTGTTTGCCACCTTCCAGGAGAGAAAATCGAGGCCCAGAAATGTTATGTGACTTGCCCAGGGTCAAGTCTAGCAAGTGGCAGAGCCAGGATATGAACCCAAATACAGGTGACTCCAGAGCCTGCCTGCTGCCCCCAGCATGCGGCACAGCTTTGCAGAGTTTTTCCCATTCCTGCCCAAGATATCCTTTTTGTTCTGAAGCTGGCATTGTGGCAATTATAATTAGGATTTGCATGTCAGACACTAAGTCATTCATCATAAATCCTCAGAGCTCCATTGTACGAAATATGCTTTGTCATGGCCAGGGATTCTGTAGCCAGGATGGACTGGTGTCCGGCCAGAGGTAAGAGGGCAGCTCAGTGGCTGAGCTGTGTTCAAATGTAAGAATCTCTCCCCGCTCTGCCTTTGGCCCGAGAGAGGCACAGAGAGGACTGAACTTTCTGGGAAAGCGGACAGAGGACCCCGGAGCTTCTTAACGGGGGATTGACTTGTTTTTAGGGAAAAGCATGTTCCAGGGTCATAAGGAGCTGGGGAAACTTTTTTGGACTTTCCCAGACTCTGTGCCATGTGACTGATGACACTTATTCATCTTACTTATATTTCCTATCACAGTGAGTTAGATGGTTCCATTCTACAGACGAAGAAACTGAGACTTAGAAAGGTTTAGATGCTTTCCCAAACTCTAGACAGTGGTCATCTGCTGGATGGGACCACAAGTTCAGCTGACCCTGGAGCCTGCCTGCTTCACTACAAGAGGGTGGAGATACCGGGGCCAGGCAGCACAAAGACATGCCAGGAGGATGGCTTTGTCATTTTGTTTACATACCTACCCTCTCCCCCCGCCCCCCCGCTTCTTCTTTTTTCTTCTCTTCCCTTCCTCCTATCTTCGCTCTGTCTCCATCTAGCTTGAGAGGTTGGGTGTGTAGGTTCAGGGGCCACAGATTTAATAAGATATGGACCGAGTTATCTTGGAGCTTGCCATCTAATAGGTGTGACTGACATGGAAACATAATTACAATTTATAATAAAGGTCTAGACAGGTGTAGTGGGAAAATAGATGATGAAGTGACAAATACAGAAGCCTTTGGAGATGTACATGGCAGTGGCAATATTTAATCACAGCATGCTGGGAAAATACATTAATTTCCCTACTAAGGTTAAACTGACCATGAGAAATTATTAAAAAGTGCGACATTTGGCTGGGTTGAGATTGGTCTCTACAAAGAACAGTTGTTGCCTGAGACCTTCTCCCCCAAAGAGTCTTTCTTAAGGAGAAGGAAGATGTAGATGATACAGGGTTTAGATCCTGAATAATAGTTGTCTTTTCTCTGCAAAGAGAATAAGAAAAGATAGAAATTTCAATGCAGGTGTGGCTCCGCATCTTTTAAAATAAGCTCACCTCTTGTATTATCTTCCTGGCCAAGCCTGGGGCTTCTTGTCAACGGCGACAAATGAATTAGTTCATTTTCCTTGATTAACTTGAAATTTTTTTTTAACCGTTGAGGATGGTGTCTTCAATTCAGTAGGTGTGACCTGGAATACCCTGGGATTTATGTCACCCTTTCCCCTCAATTTTTGCCATTTGAAATTCTGCCCTCATCATTTCTTGGTAATAGTGAGGTATGAAGTTTAGAAATTTGATACTGTCCCTGGAGAGTGCAATTGTGGTACCACAGAGTGTGATGAATGATGGCTGGGGAGAGCTGACCCGAGATTATATGTATATCGATTATCTTAATTAACGCATTCATCAAGTGAATTGCTTTTCCTGTTCCTACAAGGTTTACTATGTGAAATGAAAAAAATGGGACTAGTTTAGATTTGGGAGTTAACAGAAAGGCAGGGCCTGCCCACCATTTGGTGGAGACGGTCAGCCGACCAGCTCGCAAACATGCTCTGATTGCTGTGTTCACAATTTGATATGGTACCAGGTAGCCCAGCAGAGAGGCATGTTTCAGTAGTAATGGAAGTCCTGTGAAGAAGGATCGAGGTTCCCTGTTGGCTGTTTTACAGTTAAGTCATTATCATCGACCAATAGAATAGAATCTTGTTAAAACTCAGCTGGTCAACCCATGGGTTGGTTTCTCCATGGGTTAACTCAAACCCCACCCTTCGACACTTTTCAGTGTTATCACCTTGCCTCTCAAGCAACACCTTGGTTTAGCATCTTTAGTTCGTAAAGCTGGTGCTTAGAATGCTTTTTCCGGGGGCCTGCTGACTTTATGCACTCTTCTTTCCTTTGTACCCAGGAGGCATTAGGGAAGCATGCAGCGTATCACAACCCAGTATACAAAGACTTGCTCAGGCATTGTCTCTGTGGATCCTACCAACTGGCCCATATGATGGAATTGATGTAGACACAGCGATCAGTTTCTCAGATAAGGAAACCGAGGCACAGTGATTTCAGCTGATTTGTTCCAGATTGTTGAGCCGGTCGTTGAACCAGATTCTCTCTTTCTCCCAGTGCAAGGGCCCACTGTGACTACAGTGGCGGCAGAGGGCTGCCCCAGAACTTATGACTGAACGAGAGTGGAGCTGACCGTGCCTTGGCCATTCCCTCTTGAGCGTGGGCCACCCTGTCTTGTAAGGTCTGGATGGTGATGCCATCACCCCAAGACTGTGCTCTCCTGCTCTGAGCTCCCATGGCCAGTATGGACATGGTGAAGAGACAATCCAGTTTTACAGATTTAATATTATTTTTTACACTAAATTCTTCCTAAAATCTCTGTGGGAGTTTAGAGTCTTTTGACTTCTCCTTTAATAACGTGTCTTATTAATGCATGTGCTTAGCGTTTCTCCTCTTCCAGCCCCTCTAAAAGCTGGGAACTTCCTGTTTGTCTTAATTAACCAAATCTGAGAATGACTCATACGGAGGAGAATTTTTATTTGCACCTGACACATTTAGGATTTTTGAATATGCGAAGTACATCTGTGTGGGGACCTGAGGCCTTAGCGTGTGGATGTGTGTACTTTCCGAGTGTGGGGGCAGGATGTAGCCATCACAATAAATCTGCCTAATTTCACTCTCTTTGCTGTCTCTTCAGAGAGACTCTATAAAACCTTTAGAGTCTCTTTTTGTCAGAGACTTTGAGTTAATGTTCAACCAAAACATGTTGGTTTAAATCCTCCACTGCACCTGCTGGTTGTGTAGGTGCATGTTCTCAGTTTGGCTGTGGTGTCACTGCAGTTGGTGGACCCCCTATTGATCCAAGTTCACGTCTAGACCTTGTACTCAGGTCAGTGGAATTTCATCCACAGACCAAAGGCCAAGATTGAGGCAGAAAACTCAGGGAAGATCGGGATGGGGTCTTTTGCTGTGCACCTGAGAGGAGTGGCGGGGAGCATCAGCCCGGAGCCCTCTGTAGTCCAGCAGACAACCCGCTGCGGTTAACTAACACCTGGGCAGCTAGTCCAGCGGCTGGGAGTCTCATCTCTGTTTTCATTTCAGTGTGACAAGCAACAGTCACTGAAGGCTTCCCAAACCTCTGACAGCAACATAGAAATAATACACATTTGAACCTCATTTGAAGATCTATTTATAATAGGCTCTGGACAAACAAAGTATTTTTAAGGATCAAAATGTTTGGGTACTTTTGATTTTTAGATTTGTATTAGCATTAAACACTTAGGCTTCTCCCCACTGCCGAGAGATATTATAGTCACATGTGGAGATGAAAGAAAGCACTTCTTGATACAGTTTGGAGTTCACTTCAGTGCTTGTTTCTGTAGCTTGAATGATGGAGTTAATGTAGGAATTGGCAAACTTTTTCTGTCGAGGGCCAGATCATAGGTATCTTAGATTTGGGGACCACAGGGTATCTGTCATAACTCCTCAGCTCTGCTATTGTAATGCGAAATCAGCCACAGACAATAGGTAAGTGAACATGCGTGTCTGTGTTCTGATAAAACTTTATTTACAAAAACAGGTACCCCCTGGGCTAGAGTTTGCCAACCCTTGAACTTGCAGTTCTCTTCCATTTGCCTTCTGATTCATTTGTATCCAGAATCTTTCCAGGGCTTAGCATACAGGAAGGGCTTAATAATGGTTAAATGAGTAGCTAGTGAATTCGATGTGAGCAATAAAACCACTAGATTAGAGTGTTAAAGGAGCAGAAACAAGAAGTTAATTACAAGGGGTATAATGGTTAACAGACGAGAGAAAGAGACATTTGATGGCAGCTTCGTGGTTTGAGGTGAAGTCAGTTGTGTTTGGTCATCATCATAGATCTTAAAAGAACTGTGAAGGGGCACAGAAACACTGGTTGCCTCGAGATACAGGGCAAGACACTTGGTATCTCAGCCTGTTTCCTTACCTGTGAGATGAGGTCATTTCCATCTTCAAGATAATATAGCAGATATGTGGGTTTAAGGCAGTGAAGTAGACCTGATCCAGATCCTGGCGCTATGGCTTGGGCATTGTGGGGCTTTACAGCTCTCAGTTTCCACCTCTATCACAAGAAGCTGATGAACCTCCTTTATAAAGTGATTAGGATGGTTTAACGCAGAGTTTCTCAACCTCAGCCCTGTTGACATTCTGAGTCAGAAAATTCTTTGCTGTGGGGATTGAACTATGTACTGCAGAATCCTTAGCAGCATCTCTGGTCTCCACCGTGAGATGCTGGTAGCACCCCTATAATGTGACAACAAAAGCAGTCTTAAGACATTGCCCAATGTTTATTCCTAGCGGGGAGTGGGGGTGGGGAGAGAAATACTCCCTGGGTTAATGGAATAGCACATAGTGTGCCTGGTACAAAGCTTGGCAGGCTTCAGATTCAATAGATAGCAACTCTTATTAATAGTGTATTGTATTATTGAACTCTGAATTCTCCCACCTTTGAATGAAATTCTGTTTATTTCTACAGCTGATTTCTGTCCCCCAAAGTCAAGATCGAACAATTTTTTTTCCAGATTGTAGTTCTTTCTCCTGATATTTATGTATTGTGTAGAGGGCTTGCTCCCAGGAGGAGCCAAATTTCTCATGATGTCCTGTTGACTATGCTTTCCAGTCCCTTAAACACACATGTACCCTAGACTTGTATTAGAGGTTCTGGTCAGAATCCATAAATGATTCATATGAGAAATCGTACAGATGTCTTCAACATAGACAGGGTGGGTTAAAGACTGAAAAGCTTAACTTGCAAAGGCTGGCAGAGCGAGGTACTAGGTTATATTCAGAAAATGGATAATGTACCTCAAACTAGTACCAACAAAACTGTCATTTCCCTCATGAGCATGCACACACTTCTAACATTAGCCAGGGGCCTCTTGTCAATGGTTTAAACTTTAGCCAAGATGGTTATATGCGATCATCAGTTTACATCTGGATTTATTATTTTGCCATCCGTATTCCCATTGGAAAAGTGGTCTGTTCCCAGTTTTTACATATATTCTTTTTAATGATGGAGAGAAAGAGGCAGAGATTTTCAGTGAATTCTGGCCCCTGCATATTAGTAGTTGTATTTTTTTTTCTATCTCTGAGAAAATACATAAATACAAAAGAATGCATTGAATTCAGTAGCAGTATCAAGTGGCTGGTTCTTTTGCATCTGCATATATTTGAAAGATAATGGTGCATACATGCAATAAAAATGATTCATTCTGTCCACAGGCAGCACATTGGAGACATGGATTTTGGATTTTTTGTAAATCACTCGGGCCACCCAGAGTCTCTGTGGCTCACAGCTTGGGAACTGCTGGTACTTAATGCATTTGGACATGTGTGTTCAGCGCAGTTCTCAGCAATGCCATGTGCAGTTAGGTGCTTGATAAGTGCCTTGGAAAACTCTGGCTACTATGCCAGGCCTTTCAGGCTTCTGATTTTAAGGGATTCTTTTGTTCCTTCAACTCAGCTTTGCCTCATTGTGATGTAATCAGACTGATCTATGATCTGGGTCTTTGGCTTTAAGAAAACCCTTCTTTATTTAGGCAAAAATTTCTACTATGACTTCCTGGCATGAATATTGGAGAGCACCCGTTATAGTCAGAATAACCTAAATGGCCCTAAACTAGATTTCAGGCAATATGATTTGGCCAACTGCCATCGCTAACTAGCGTCATCCTACCCCATCTCCAGCTAACTCCTAAAACCCCTCAAGCATGTGATCCATCATATCATTTCCTCATTTATGCCAGCGCCAGATAATGGCCTAATCTCTCCAGCAGCATTCAGATTTATTGGAGAAGATGGCATTTACAAAATCATTTCACTGTTCCACTGCAAACACCCTAAGCTAGTTGGCACTTTCTTATTATAGACCTTCCTTTTAACAGTGGTTTATTACCTGCAATTAAAATCACCTGGAAGACCCAGTAAACTGTTTTCATTTCTTTTTGTGTGTGTGTTTGGTTAATATTTAGCTGGTGGGCCACCTGGGACTTAGGAGGGAACAATAGAGAGGCAAGTTTCCACTCATAGAAGGCCAGCCTTGCTGAGGATGAGAGCTGTCCAGGGGGAAGCGGCTGTCACTAGAGCCTGGAGGACCATCTGCCAGGCATGTTGGGAAGGTTACTCCTGTACTGGGTTTAGAAGTTCAGGAGAAAAATCTGCGGAACACCAAATGTGATCTTCCCTTTCTTGTGTTTTGCATTCAGATAGGCCACTGAAGACAGTGAAAAGTTTAGCAGCGCAGTATGCTGTCATTTCGATACAACCCAGAGAAATGTCGAGAGACAGTCATGACTGGGAAAGGGCCTCACTGGCTTTCACTCTAATGACTTGTTTGAAGAAACTAAGATGCCAACACAAATAAGTTCAACTTTTATGTGGCAGGACAGAAGTCGCTGGAGTCACCGCCCGGGTGCACATCCTGCTCTCTTAACATGTTTTATCTGTGTGAGGTGAGCAAGCTGCTTTACAGTCTAGCTCTCAGTTTCCCCGTAGGGATAACACAACGCAAATATCCCGGGGTTGTCGTGGGTCCACAGGAAGGGAGGTGAGTGAGGAGCTGAGCACAGCGCTGGGCACTTACCACGTCCTCCAGATATATCGTAAAAGTCGTAAACAGGTGCCATAAACGTACGACCATGTACAGCTTCCCATCAGGCACCGGGTCAGGGGTTTGAGCTGTTCTTTGCTTTTTTTTTTTTTTTTCAAATGACATTCGTTAGACACGTTTTTCTGATTGAGGAGGCACAGTGATGGGTGCTAGGGTGCTATTACATATAAATAAGGTGCTCACTTTCTGCTGGAAGCCTGAGGAGGAAAGAACAGCCAGGGAAGGGCCCAGCAGGGGAAAGTAAGCGAAAGACTGGATGCCAGCCCCGATGGTACCTAAGACGAAGGAGTAACATAAAGGGAAGCTCCAGCCTCCACACTGGCTTAGGATCCCAACTCTCTGTCCAAAACCTGGGTCCCACACTCCCACCTCCACCCCCACGACTTGTGAGAGGCATCCTAGACAGCCGTTTAGGGGTGGGACCTTGGCTTAGTCGAAATGAGCCCGCTGGGTGAGACCTGGCTGAAGACCCTCTCGTTTCTGAATTTCTAAAACGTGTGACCTTTAACAGTGTGACAGAGTCAGTCAGTTTCACCTTAAAGCAGATCTTAAAGTAGGCAGGTTGTTTCATTTGGGGAGTATGGTCCTTCCTGGCTTAAGCAGAGATAACGTAAGCCTGTGACTCTGCAGTAGAGCTGTGTAGGAGAGGGCTCAAAGCCTGGCGTGGAGAGAAGATGGTAGCACCAGAGGAAATGCCCGTGAGGGTTATGGAGCCACAGGACGGCTTTACTACACTACAGGAAGGGATGTGGCAGACCTTCTCATCCAGCCTTTATTTTACAGCTGGAGAAGCCGAGGCCAGAAAGCATGGTGAGCTGACCTAGGCCACACAGCTCTTTGTAGCAGAGCCCAGGCTAGACTTGGAGATGCCGGCCCCTGGTCCAGTACACGTTTCCCTGATCCCACACTGCCCCATGCAGTGTCCGCACTGACGCGCAAATGCGAGGTCCTTTCTGCAGAAAGACCCTGAGTACATCCTGAACACTTCCTTTCCTGTGCCCTCTAGAAACTTACCATCTGAACTAGGCAAGCGGAAAATGGGCAAGCCCTCCAGAATGAGGTTTGTAGTTTGGTCTTATTTTCCAGTAAGTGTAGAAGAGGATGCTGAAAAAAAAAGAAGAAGAAAAAAAAAAAGAACACCACAAGCCAGATGCCCAAATTAAAACACTAAATTTTCTTGGAGTTTATGTGCTCCAAGCAATGTAAATAAAGATGAGGGCTGGGTCCCTTTGCCCATTAATCAGCCTCAGCCACAAGCTCACTCCCCTGGTTTGTTTAGGTATTTCAGCCCATCACCCACACCTCTTGGCGTTTCTGAGATACAAGGGGGAGGGTTCCATTTGTCATCCTGATTGTCCTCCCGTGGGTTTCTTGGAGCGGCGATCTCAGTGTTGCCTTTTGCATGAAATATTAAGCCCAGGGATGGAACCAGGGCATTTCAGTGCAGGCAATAACACTTGGGAAGGCTGGATTTCTGCCCTCGTGGCTTCATTTGCATTTATTTTCCTGCCGACCATTTGTAATATAGTGGTCGGTGTCCATCAAATAGCCATTAACTCTTCAGCCAGCTCCTCAGAGGGCTCTTTGGGCTTCCTCTTACAAGTTCAGGGGATAAGATGGTTCATACCTTTGGTCATTTGGTTGGTGTCACGAGCCACTGTGATTATTAGAACTTGGCGTTTTGTTTCTATTTAGTCTCTCGGGGACCCTGCGAGACAGTGACCTTGTTTGATCCCTACATTCCTTTACTGGACTCAGATTCCTGAGTTTAGGCACCAGTTCCAACACCTCCTAGCAAGTCATCTTGTTGGGTCACATAACAGATGTTTCCCCATCTACGTAACAGGGCTGATATTAGTTCATACCGTCTAGGATTTTTATAAAGATGAAGGGAGTTAACGTAGGTGAAGCCCTGTGTTAAGCGTTTGGCACATATGTGCTAAGGATTCCAGAAACAGCAGCTGTGAGTATTTAAAACCATGGCCCAGAGTCTCCCCGGAAGTCCTCTGGTGCCAAAGAGTGACTTCTTATGAAAGCAACAACAGAATCATTTAAGAAGGGGCCAGTTTAAGTTGGAATCTTGGCTTTTCAAATACAAATCCCAGTGTATACGAAGCCTTAATGGCCTCATTTATTTTGTGGTTGATCTCTGAGGTTTCCCATTTGGCGGTGGCAGAGGGGACTCCCTGGGTGCACGTCGCTCTGTGCGCTCCCCTGCCTGTGCCCGACCGAAGTCTTATCTCCGACAGCTCGTGCATCATCCTCCCCCAGGAGAGGGGGCCCCGCGGACTTGCTCACCGACCCTCAGTTAAATTCTGCATTATTTTTCTCCATTATTTATAGCCTTTCTGCTGATATTTCCAGCTCTCGCTGGGAAGCAGAGAAAGGCCTTGAGTGCTGAGAGGTGGCCGCTGAGTCCAGCCCTGGCTTCACTCTCCTTGTTCAGTTTTACTTGGGTTTTATGACCTGGCTTGTAAGGTGTACAGCCCAGGTCCAGGAACACACCCTGGCATAGGGCCTGTCACGTCCCAGTGGCAAGTGAGGATGCAAGCCAGGAAGCCCTCAGCCCTCCTCTGCCCCCATCTGGTTGCATGATTGACAAGTCACTCTCACACGTGAGCCTCAGTTTCCCCATCAGTAAAAATGAGAGGAACAGAGTAATTGGATCCTAACTTCATTCGGCGTATCTTTCTTGGGCATGTGCTCAATGCAGGTCCTGTGCTGGGCTCATGGAGCTCATAAGCAGAGGGAGGAGGATGGCGACGAAGGGAATAACATCGACACTACTGTTTACTGGGTGCTTAGGAGAGACAGGCACTGTCCTCAAGGCTTCTGTGTATTTGTGTTTAATCCACCTGTCAGGTATTATTATTATTAACTCTATTTTTACAGAGCCACTGAGCCACCAAGGGGTTAAGTAATTTGTCCATGCTCACACAGCAGGTAGAGTTGAGATTGGAACTGTGGCCCAGTGACCCCACGGCCTGTATTATTAACCGGCACTAAGTGCTCCTCTCCTGTATGAAAGCACGTATTACAGTCCACTGTGATGAGCCCCGTGATAGTCGTGCCTGGAAGGTATATAAAGGTGTCGACAAGGGACACTTGGCCCAGGCCGTGCGGAGGGGCTTGGCTCTCGGCAGATAACAAAGGAAGCTCGAGTTGAGTCCTGAAGGATGAATGGGTCTTCTCTCAGAACAGAAGGTGCAGAAGGGACTCTGGGCACAGCTTGCTGCACAGGTAAAGACGTGGTGGGGGGAGACTTGGCTTGGAGGAGGGAACAGCCAGTGTTGGAGTTGGGCTCCCAGTCTGGGTGTGATGGGAGAAGCAGTGGGAGTTGAGAGAAATGAGACCGAGGGTGCAGGTGGCGAGGACAGATTTGGAAGTTTCTTATAAACTAAATAAAGGATCTAGATTTTACCCTATGATGAAAAGAGCCTTGAATCTTCTCTTCACGGCTGCACCTGTGGCATATGAAAGCCTCCCAGGCTCGGGGTCAAATTGGAGCTGCAGCTGCCAGCCTACGCCACAACCACAGCCACACCGGGTATGAACCACATCTTTGACCTCTGCCAACACTGGATCCTAAACCCACTGAGCAAGCCCAGGGATCAAACATGCATCCTTACAGAAACAATGTCAGATCCTTAACTTGCTGAGCCACAACAGGAACTCCTAATCATTTTTTGTTTTTTAATTTTTGGTGGAATACACATAACACAGAATTTACTGTTTTAATCATTAAGTACATTCACAGTGTTGTTCAAACATCATTGTCACTAGTTCCAGAACTTTCTAACCAACCTTGAGCAGATAACCTGTGCCCATTAAGCAGTCACTCACCTTCCCCCTACCCCCCAAACTCAGGGCAAACACTAATCTGCTCTCTGTCTCTATGAATGTGATTATTCTGGTCATTTCATATAAACAGAATCATACAATATGTGATCTTTTGGGACAGCTCATTTCATTGAGCATCATGTTTTCAAGATTTATTTGTGTTGTAGCATGTGTCAGAATTTCTTTCCTCTTCATGGCTGAGTAATAGTCGTTTTTTGGTTAGACCGCATTTTATGTATCCATTCATCATTTGACGGTCATGTGAGTTGTTTCTGCCTTTGAGGTATTGTGACTAGTGGCATTGAATCATTTTAAGTTTTGGCCTTAGTTTAGCTCCTCGGGTCAAGTTTCTGTAACCCTTGCCCCTTTAAGTATTAGTTTGCCTGTCTGTATCATGGTAAGATCCATGTATATATGTGTGCGTCCGTACGTGTATGCGTGCTGTCTCTAAAAGTGTACCATCTGCCTCTCCCCAAATTATAAGCCTAAGGGAAAAATTAGGTAACTCTGAAATTGTTTGAAGCTCCAAAAATTCTATTTAAATTTAAAGTTTCCTCAGGCGTAAAATGGGGTTGATAAGAGCAGCCACTTCTGAGAGCTGCAGAGGTTATTAGATGTGTGCCCTTGTGGAAGGCAGGGCTAACAGCACCCCGCGTATCAGAGGCACCCAGTGACTGTGGGTTGTGATCATTACAGTAATTATCATCATTGTTGTTATTGGCAGAATATCCACTTTGCCCGCCCCCTGTTCTCTGGGCTGCAGGAAGCTGGGATAGGTTTCCTGGGTCTCAGCCAGTCCCCGAGGGAGCCCTGCTGTGCAGACTCCGGGCGTGTGTTGTCAGCGGAGACTTGTGACCGTGTAACTGCAGAAACTTTCCTCTTCTTCCTGCCTGTTCTTTCCAGAATACTTCCTGAGCCCCTGGTGTGGGACATCACCCTGGCCGATGGTGGAGGTGGGGCAGTGATGTGGCTGGAGATCCTTATCTGGGACGTTTGTAATCCAGCAGTTAAAGCAGCAAACAGTGACGGGCCCAGGCTGCAGAGCGGATGGCTTGGAATTGAGTTCTTGCCTCGCTGCTTCCTTACCGTGTGCCCTGGGTTATTTAACCTCTTCAGACCTCAGTTTCCCCATCTGTTCAGATGGTGCCATACAATAGAGTCTGGCTGAATTTGAGGTTGGAATGATTTGGTGAATGCAGTGTCATAGGGTTGTACCTGGTACCTAACAGGCCCTCACTTAGTTTTTTTTTTAAAGAAGAGAAAACATGTGCATAAATGACATAGTACCAGCTGGAAGGGGAATTTCAAATTTTTGTTTGTCTTTTTAGGGCCGCACCCACGGCTTAGGGAAGTTGCCAGTCTGCTGGTTGAATTGGAGCTACAGCTGCTGGCAGGTTCATAACCACTGAGCTATGATGGGAACTCCCGGAAAGGGAATGTCTAAGAGAAGTTCTTCTTCTTTTCTTTTTTGGTCTTTTTAGGGCCACACCCGTGGCATATGGAGGTTACCAGGCTAAGGGTCTAATCGGAGCTGTAACTGCTGGCCACAGCCACAGCCACAGCTAGGCCAGTTCCAAGCTGCATCTGTGACCTACACCACAGCTCATGACAACGCTGGATCCTTAACCCACCGAGTGAGGCCAGGGATTGAACCTGCAACCTCATGGTTCCCAGTCGGATTTGTTTCCACTGTACCATGACTGGAACTCCTCTAAGAAAAGTTTTAATGTCCTTTAGAAGTTCAAGAGAGAGAGACTATCTCTGGCTAAAATGGACTGTGGAAATTTGATTTGGGACCTTGTGAAGAAATAATATTAACTCTGATTTTTTAGTGCTTATTATGTTCCGGGAATTGTGCTAATAAATGAGCACCTTTGATTTTTATTCTACTTGGCTACATACCTGCAAAGGGGTGTCCTTTGTTGGGATGGATTAGACTGTTAAACCGCCTCAACAATCCTGCGAAGTGCTAGTGTGGATTATCCTCGGTTTTTAGATGAGCTGAGGCCTCGTTCAAGGTCACTCAGCACCTAAGTGATGAGGAAAGGAATTGAACTCTGCCCCCAGGATCCCCACTAGCAGGGTGAATCTCATTTCCAGGCGAGTGATTCTCGCCATCAGGGAGATGTTTTGGTGTAGGTAATGCATCAAGCGATTTCCCTTCTCTGTGCAATTTAAGTTGAAAGTCAGTTTGCTTTCTGTGAGTCTTAGCACCACACATCTCAAAGCAATGGACCACGAAGAGCGTAGGGTGGCAGGAGCTGAGTACCCCAGTGGGTAAGAGACTTTGGAATCAGATGATCGAACGTTCAAGTCCCAGCCTTGCCACTTACTATGTGTGACCTTGGGCAAAGTACCTGGGTTCACTAAGCCTCAGTTTGATCATCTCCATAATGGGGATAATAATAGTACCTACACTGCAGGGTTGCTGTGAAGCTCCTAGGAGGTGATGCATATGGAAATCTCTCAGGGAGCCCCTGGCGCATACTAAACTCCAATGAAAGGGTCTTTACTATGTCATCGATGAAGTTCAGTGGCATAGAGGAGTCTTCATCAACTCTGCTGGCAGCCTCTCTGTGTAAGCCCTTCCTGACCGGCCTGGAGGAGGACCAGAGAGCAGATGTGGAGCTTCGGGGCCGGCGGGGGTAGGGGGGGGGACTTTCTTGGCACTTTGACCTCCCCCAGGGAGCTGCCAAGTGAAAAGACAATTACTAGAGATGGAGGCTGAGTCCTCTGTGCACTGGTCCCTGTGGGAGTGGACCAAGGCCACCCAGGTCATTTGTCATCTGCTAATGGGGCTACTCAGTGGCTGGAGGGTGGAAGGAGGGGGCACTACTGCCTGCGGCATCCAGATCCTCGTCCAGGTTTTCAGGGTGATTGTGCTGCACGTGTGTTTTCTTTCTCAAGAATTTATGCTGCATTTCGTAGATTTCCGTTGCTTCTGATTGCAGAAAGTACATGTGTTTAATCCACGTGCTCATTTAAGTAGGGCTCTGACTGTACTGATTTCTGCTGGACCTTTAGCCTTCTCTGGTTTGCAAGACAGCGGAAGATAAGGAGCCATTGAGACTTGTCCTGCCCCAGCTGCCTCTCAGGGCCACACTGACTCCTCGAAGCCTCTTTGCAGACGGGGCCTGGGAGTCCACAAATCCCAACGAACCTTACAGAACCTTCGGCAGGGCAGAAAGCATGGGAGCCAGGAGACCAGAATCTCCCAACCTCACCTAGTGTAGACTGTCAGCTACTGAGTCGGCACCTGCTCGATCAGGCACCCGTCAGAGGGGCAATTTTAGAAGAAAGAGGCACAGGTTTACTTCCTTGTTTACTTTGTGAGCTTCTTGAGGCCAGATATGCTTCTGACTTCTTTTGAAACCCAGTGGGAGTGTAGTGACTGTGACTCACCAGAAGACCACAGAGGAAGTTTCCTGAGACTCAATCTTGGGGGGGGTCCTGTATTGATATATTTTGACTGGAAAGTATGTGTTTCTTTAATATTAGGCCTCCTTGGGTCTATTCTTTTTTTTAAAACACAGCAATGATAAATGGTATTATGCTTAGTAAAATCAGGTCCCTTTGAAATATTAAGTACCTGTCAGAATTTCCACCTTCTCCCTTAGGCCTTACCTGAAGTGACACTCAGATCATGCATTGATCTGTTCATTCTGATTAATCTTGTGATGGAAGCATTTGGGATCCAGCAGATCTGGTTCAGATCCTGACCCCATTACTGAAATAGCTGTCCGCCCTTAGAAAATTTGCTTAACTTCTTTGGATATCAGTTTTTAAATATTTTTCTTCAATTACCAAATAAAAAAAGAGTTTTGAAGGATTCATCCAAAGCCCCATGGCTGGACCATGTGTGGCCAGTGTGCCTTTGACTGCTGAGGCCTCAGTAAAGAGAGTTCATTCCTTTGTTCAGTGGACTTTTTTTAAGTCATTCCCACGTGCTGAACATGACTTGGTCCCCGTCGGAGAGCTGGTGCTCCAGTGGTGGAGCGTGTGGCTTCGTGGTAATTAACATGGTCACGCACAGCCTTTCACAGGAGTATTATTTTTGGAGGTGAGTTAGTGACTCAAGAGGGAAGGACCTTCTCCTTTCCTTCTGCTCACTCCTCGCACCTACCTCCCCAGCTCCCAGCAGACATTACCCACAACTTCACCTGAACAAACAGGAACAACACTGAGTTTTGGATGAGGTGATGTCTGTTTTTTTTTTTAAATTAAATATCACAGGTAAATTGCTGGCCTGTGCCAGAAACCCAAGCACAGGCATCACCAGTTGGAAGAGAACTGCCTGAGCCCCGCCTGTGGTACCTGCCCCCCCCCCCCCCCCGCTCCCCGGGAATAATCATGGAGGAAATTGGCAGCAGCACCCAGGGTGCAGTGAGCAATGCTTTATTAGGCATTCTTTGCTTTCCCCTCGAGCGTGTTTTCTGCACGTGTTGAATTTCTTAAGCTTCTGCACACAGTTCAGAGGGTAATACCGTTAATTAGACCAACAAGGTAATGTAATGACAAGGTACAAGCCTTCACCATATACTAGACTGATCCCTGATTAACAGAGTAGCCCCCGCCCAGTATGCAGCCTCCCTCCAAACTAGCCGAGGATAACGCTCTGCTTGTAATTAAAACCTGGGACGGAATCTCACTCTTCTCCGTAAGTGGAAAATGAACGATTTAAAAGCAGAGGACCAAACTAATCGCTTAGAGAAGTCAAAGAGAGAGCCTGAAAAAGCCCCAAAGAGGCTTGACTTATAATTAGCAGCTAAGAGTTCCAGTGATATTTCATCAATCTTTGTTTAACAGGAAAAAAAAAAACCTTTAAGATTATTTTGACAAGATGGAGTTTTGACTGAAGTTGGGGGAAGCTAAAAGTGTTACTTTAAAATGTAATTATGTGAAATTTCAATTATCATCCTCCCTTTCAAAGTCTCTCAATTCGGCAGGCAATTAGTTGACATGAAAGAGGGCGGGAGGCTGGTGCGGTGTCTAGTGTGATTTCTTCCCAGGGACAGACTCGCTCGCGTAATGTACTGTTTTCAGCCAACTTGCACATTATGGGACGAGGGGTGGGGACAGTCATTTGGACTGGCCAAGGAAACTAGACCTTTTCTCCCTGCTGCACCCTTATTCATACCTTGACACCTTAAGGTTATTGCACCTTTCCAGGGACCAGAGGGATATTTGAAATGTCATAAGTTTAGAGCTAGATGCCAGTCACTGAAGACAGACTTGAGCTGGAAGCGCTGGCCCAGCACTTAGGAATTCTTTTCTTCCCAGTCACACTTGCGGGGGAGCTGAAGGCTGAAGCCACCGGCCAACTGGACCGAGTCCTGCTGGGCGTGTGCAGGTTAGGTTCGAAGCCCGTCCCTCCAGCCTGCTCCTCTGGTGCTGCCGGTCCACGTTCTGCTGAATTAATGACTTCAGGCTGTCAATCAAATGGCTCCATTATTTAAATTCATCAGAGTTTAGATTCTGACACATTCACTAAATGCTAAGCGAGGATGAAAATTTAAAGCTTTAGCCATTAGCCTGTGAAGCTAGTCATCATCCCAACAGCTTTTGCTTTTGGAGAACAATTTACTGTGCACTCCAGCGGAAGGGACATTATTGGCACAAATTCTTACAGCCGTGGGTTGTGCTGTTTGGTGTGTGCCCGTTTGGCAGATTAGACCGTGGAGGTTCAGTGGGTCAAGTGACCTGTCCAGGGACACCAGGGTTCTTGAGCCGGAGCCAGGCTGGCTCTTCTCAGGGCTGCCACCCGGCTGGGGTCTAGGCCTTTCTCTCCACCCCCCGCCCCCATTGTCATGTCTCCTCTCTCTGAGCTGCTGCCCGAGTAGACCTTCTGCTGCCCAGGTAAGCCCTTCTGTGCGATTCCGCTTCTGGAAACCTTCTCTCCCATGGCCCATTGTGGCTCCTGGGGCCTAGGGCCCGCCCCCTGCCTGCTCTCATTTCTGGGCTTTATCACCCATGGCCTGCATTCCAGCCATGCCAGGATTCTCAAAGCCTCTCCCGAATTTCACACAAACACACACACACACACACACCCATCCCACTGACCCATAAGGGTCACTTTTGGGAGGCTTTCCAAGCTCTGCCAGAGACTGTGCTCCTGCTGTGTGCTCCCATAACACTTCTAGCCTCTTATCATGACTCCTGGTAAATGTATATTGAGCACCTACTATATTCCAGGTGCTGTTGGAGGCCCTGAGGATAAAACAGTGAACAGGAGTTCCTGTTGTGGCTCAGCGGAAACGAATCCGACTAGTAACTATAAAGTTGCAGGTTCGATCCCTGGCCTGGCCCAGTGGATTAAGGCTCTGGCGTTGCCGTGAGCTGTGGTGTAGGTCACAGACGTGACTCGGATGCTGTTGCTGCAGCTGTAGGTCCGATTAGACCCCTAGCTTGGGAACCTCCATATGCCGTGGGTGTGGCCCTAAAAGGCAAAAAAAAAAAAAAAAGAAAAAACAATGAACAGACCGACAAGCAGGGGAAAGAGACAGTAAAGGTATGTGTCTGTAACATGTCGGGTGATCTGCAGAGGGAAATAAGCCGGGGAAGGGATGGTGACAGGGAACGAGGATGGGGAGGGGGCTCCTCGTTTAGATCCGGGTTCAAGGAAGGCCGTGCAGAGAGCGGGAAGGAAGGCAGGGAGAAAGCATCTGAAGCATCTGAGCAGAAGGAAGAAGGGGCACAAAGGCCGCTGAGGCTGCAGCCGTTCGTTCGGTGTGTCTGAGGCCTGCAGGGAGGTGGCTGTGCGGGAGCTCAGCGTGTAGGCGGGTTGGTTAGCGATGGGGTCAGAGGGAGGCGGGGCCGGGGCACGCAGGGCCAGCGAGAGCGCGCAGCTAGCCATCTGGGGAACTCGTGGATTTTCCGCCCAGGCAGACCTGGTACCACCTGACACAGGGCTTTAGGGACTCGGCCCTCACTCCCCATGTGCTGCTGCTGCTGCTGGAATCTGCTCTCTTTCCCGCTGCCCCGGAAGCTCTGTGAGGGCAGGGGCTGGGGCTGGCTCCATCGCTGTTGCATCCCCAGTTGAGCTCCTCCCTGCCTCCTAGAAGATGCCTGATAAACGAGTAAGTGGCTCCCAGCCCGACTTGCTCCCCCCCAGACTCCGCAACCACTGCCAAGCAGAGCGGTCCTCTCCCGTGTAGCGTGACCCCTCCCTAGCAAAGCGACCAGCCCAGGACCATCCAGACGTGACATGCTCTGGGCAGGTACATCCGGGTCCCTCAGGGGCACAAGCGTGTTCTCCGCTCCTCCTCGGCGTGCGGGTTACGAGTCAGGACGGACCTTGCGTCGCACAGCTGATGACCGCGTGGGCAGGACACATGCGGAAGGTGTGTCCTCCTCTCGCTCGCTCGCTCGCTGTCTGAATTTCTCTTCCTCTTGTCGACGTGTGAACAAATCTGGGGTCTTCTCGGAAGCGCCCCGTCCCCCGCTGCTGTGGAACGTGACTGAGAGCACCTGGCCTGCTGCTGGCGCTGCCGGGGCTCGGATGCGGGGCAGCTCCGGGTGCCGTGTGCGCGTATGGATTCTGTGGGTTTGTTTGAAAGGACGACCTTTTGTTGGTGGAGTAATTTTGGTTTTAGTTGGCACCCAAGACAAAGCGGTCTTTCAACACACCCGCAGCCTATAGGCAGCCAGGACTTTTTCAATGAGTTTGCAGGAAATTTGCCAAGTCGTTTGGGGCCTGTAAATTAGGCCTTGTTTAAAAATTTAGATAAAGCCCAATGTGAGAGAGAAATGCTTTCATAACATTAAATGTGAATTACACTGAAAACCCCTTTCAAGTTAAATGGAACCGTTCTCGGGAAGCACGGAGACATGAAATGCTTCAAATGTCAAAAGAGTTTTCATTTATTGTCCCAAGTGAAACGAAGGCGTTTTATGTGGTTTAATAGTTCAGATGCACATGTAAATGGAATTCATTTGGAGAATGCCCGGCCTGTTTCGGAATCTATTTTCACAAACCTGCCTGATTTCATTTCATCTCCTCGGTAACCCTGCAAGGGGTGGGCACTCCCGTCCCTGTTGCAGAGATGAAGGGTGTCAGCTGCATTCTTGCCACCGCCATGTCGAGTTTCCATCATTAATCCGTCACAAAGCTGGAAGTATTGTCAGATCTTAACCATTCATCTTAAAGACACCAGTCATTGGACCGTCTGGAGGGATCTCCTGGAAAAATCAGTGAAAGGTGTTGGGGTTGGCTTCTGTTTTTTTGTTAGTGCCTGACATTGTGAGAAGCATTTTTTCGTTCTCTGAGAACCTTTTCCGTGCATTGGTTTGCCTCATTCACTGCTGCCTTTTGCCGAAACCGCCCTTCTCTGGAGGTTGGTCCCTTTGATGCACGACTGTGTCACTTACAATGAAGTTAGTTGCAAAGAATAGAAATTTCAAGAGAAGCTGGCTGAGGTGGTAAGGGTCTCCCATGACTGAAAACCTCAAAGGCCATGGGCACTGCCAGCATGGTCCCATGCCGCCGCCTGGCTGAGGTGACCCAGGCCCGCCGCGTCTTTGCCTCTGTAGCAGTCTCTTCCCTTCCTGTCCCCAGCTCGCTGCCACTGGCTCCGGGATCCCTTGCTTCGTTGCTCACACCTGAGGGGTAGGAGCTAACTCTGTCCAGGCTTTGGGGAAAGGTCCCAGTCTCGGGTCTGATGGGATCCCCTGAGTCATATGGCCAACTCTGACACAGTCCCTGATACAGGGGCGGGACGAAGGGGGAGGGGGGCCCACCTGCCGGCTTATGCTGGTTACTGAGACCTGAGCCCCCGGCTGTGGACCAGAGCTGGGTGAACCGTGTGGCAGGCTGGCTGGTAAATATTTAGCAACTGGCTCACAAACAAAAAGTAACAGTGACAAGAGCAAGAAAAAAACACAGCATTTGCCGATTCCTGCGGAGTAGCTACTCCTGCCATGGGTGGTTTTAGGCAAGCAGTGCAACGTCACTGGACTAGCTGTTGGGGACAGAAACAGACTGTTGGCTCTCGTCCCCTAACGTCTCTGGCATGTAGAGGGCAGGATGGAGCCTCAGACCAAAGCAGAGCAAGGAGGGAGACGTGGACGGGCGGCCACTAAGGTGAGCTGTGCCTGAGATGCCCCAGGCTCTACCCTGGTGCCTCGTTCAGGCTGGTCCCGCACAGTCCAGCCAACTGCTGGTGGGTGTTTCCACTTGGCAACAGTGTGGACAGTGGAGAGAAAATAACTCAGACTAAAAAGTCCAGAGTGAAGCCAGGGCCCCGGGGCAAGCCTTTAGCCTTTCTCAGTACCCTTAAGCATAGAAGATTATAGGAATTACCGCTCCCGCAAAGGGCCATGGTGAAGATTCAGTGAGATGCCAGCTGGGGCCATGCTTGAAAAACCATCAAGTGTTCTGTTTATACAGTTGATCTTTGAACAACTCGGGGTTTAGGGGTGTTGACCCCCCACACACACGTAGTTGACAATCTGAGTTTTTCTGTCTCTGCCTCAAAAACAAAGGGATTGATACATGGCTCACCCGAGGGCAGAAAGGGGAAACATTTGGTTAGAATCAGGACTCAAAGCCTTGTCCTTTTGATTCCATGTATTGTGGCCTTTAATCAAACAAAAACTTTGCCCATACTTAGTTCATTTAAAGATCTGCAATATCAAAATAAGGATGCCATATTTATGAAAAGAATATCCACGTTTGAGGGAATCCAAGCAATTCAGACCTATGGTGTTCAAGGCTCAGTAGTTATAAATAGAAGGTGCATCTGTGATTCTTCTCTGGTCCATTCCCCACCTCACGTGGGCCACAATTCAACATGGATGTGGTCCAGCAGACAAACCATGAACTCTGAAGTCAGACAGGCCTGGGTTCAGATTCCAGCACTGCAGTTTATGAGCTGTATGGCTATGGGGAAGACATTTAACCTCTCTTAAAGTGTGTTTTCTCATCAATAAAAAGAGGGATAACAAAGTCACCCTTATCTGGAAGGGTACTGCAAAAAATGAGTAAGATAAAGCAGATAAGTACACAATAAATGTAACATTTTTATAAGGTAATTTCATTAGTGGTACACAATAATCACCCCCCACCCCGAATCCATTGCTCTTCTGGCAGAAGCCCCCAGTTTTGGTTTGAAGATCCATCTTTCCCTGACTTTTAGGCTCTGCGGTTTATGGAACATCCTTTACTCCCCAATCCCCGCCCCATTCAACATCTGCTGTTTAAGCCAAATAGAAGTTACCTCATCTGACCACCAGTACTGGTTTAGAAATCCAAGCAGAATAAATCCAGGAGCATCTATAGAAGCTGCTAGGATGTGACCCTCTCTGCGCTGGGATGTGGGACTAAAAGGGTGGAGCTCTTGCATCCATTTTGCCACCATGAGGTACAAGCAAGAGCTGATGGGAGCTAACATAAGTTGAACCTGAATCAAGGCCCTCATCTTTGGGTATTTTATTTGCATACACCCATATATTCTATTTATTTTTAAGCTAGTTTAGGCTGGGAGTCTTCATCAATTGCAACCAAAAGAGTCCTATTTAACACATCACACATGGAGAAACTGGGCCTGGAAAGGTTGCGCAGTTGGAAAGAGACTGCAGCTGCTGGTGAGCAGGGGAGCAGAGACGTGGGCCAGCCCTCTGACTCCAGATCCTGTTTCCCCCACCCCGGGCTCAGCTGTTCCCTCCCCAGCGTCGTTTTCCAGCCTGTAGCTGGCAGCTCCGGCGTTCACAGTGGAGATGTGTGACTCCAGATTGTGCACATCACAACTTCTCACGTGGCACTGCGTCCTTGGAGGAAGCTCCAGCACACGAGCAGTGGCTCCCCTGCGTTGCCGAGGAAGCTATGGATAAAATGCACCTTTGTCAGTTGTGTATCTGAAGCTCTCTGCTGTTTGTAAAGGAAGAAAGAAAAGTGGTGAGAGAGACCTGGTTGGGGGTGGGGGGTCACCTCTCTTAATATCACACCACGGATTCTGGCAAGCACGCTCGAGTTTTTAATAAATGTTATTTTGATTGGATTCAGAAGTTTGGAGATGACAAAGTGACACATTTTCACAGTTCCCTGTCAAACCAAAGCATGATTGCCAAACTGTTAAGTTAAAAAAAGGCAGGAAAGGGAGCAGCTTTGTAAAGCATCCCCATCACAATTTCAGGTTTCTCGGGGGCTTTGCTCTAATTTTCATCCCCCCATTATCGTTTACAGGTGTACCTCACTTAACGTTGCTGCTGCTGTCTGGGGTGGGGCTCATCTCAGCGAACGTTTACAGTAGTATGATCAGTGAAACCCTGTTATAAATATGTCGTTGGTGGGGGGTACTTGTTATTTTAAAGCAAACTTTTATGAAGCATAACATCTCTTTAGCAGTTGCTTTTTATATTTTGGTCTTTTCAGGGCTGCATCCGTGGCATATGGAGGTTCCCAGGCTAGGCGTCCACTCAGAGCTACAGCTGCCAGCCTACACCACAGCCATAGCAATGCGGGTTCCCAGCTGCATCTGCAACTTACACCACAGCTCACGACAACGCTGGATCGTTAACCCACTGAGCGAGGCCAGGGATTGAACCCACATCCTCATGGTGCCTAGTCGGATTCGTTTCCACTGTGCCACAATGGGAACTTCAGCAGTCGCTTTTTAAGGGAATTAGATGTGAATCTTTTTGTAAATAGAAGAATCCTTTTACGGGGAAAGACTTACTCTGTTGTCTACACTAGAAAGTGCTTCTATGGCAAAAGCTAGACTAGCGATATACGAATAAGGAAGGTATATCTGTGTTAAAAAGAGTAACTGGGAGTTCCCATTGTGGCTCAGTGGGTTAAGAACCTGACATAGACTCCTTGAGGATGAGGGTTCGATCCCTGGCCTTGCTCAGTGGATTCAAGACCCAGCATTGCCATAAGCTGCAGCATAGGTCGCAAATGCGGCTTGGATCCAGTGTTGCTGTGGCTGTGGCATAGGCCTCAGCTACAGCTCCAATTCGACCCCAAGCCTGGGAACTTCCATGTGTCGCAGGTGTGGCGCTAAAAAGAAAAAAAAAAGTGCACCGTAGATTTATGGCAGAAGTTCCAAAGTGTTCTGAGAAAGTCAAACAGCAGGAGAAGCCTTCCTTTGGGGGGCTGTCTTTTATTTTTTTAGTTGGCTCATCCTCAATTCTGTCCATTTCCCCCACCACCACCACCACCTCCAGAAGCTGCAGGTAATAATCTCTTCCCATCCAAGTGAATTTGCCCTGTTCTCAGGACTGAGTGAAGGGAGCCGAGACTGCACGTGTCAACCCTGCAGAGGGTCCCTTGTTTGCCTTCATCCCACGAGCATCCTCTGCGCCCCCGACGACCTCAACCACTTTCGTCAGTGCTCTTTTTCAGGAGGAGCCAGGTTTGGGGTGTGGCCCGTGCTGAGCAAATGTCTCACCATACGAGGCTGAGAGAGTGACTCAAGAGCTTCCCTCTTTATAAGAACAGCCCCCTCTTTGGCAGTGAGGATGAGATACACTTCAGATGATCAGATCTTCGGGTTAGGAGACACGGGTAGGCAGAATACTGGCTCCCTCAAAGATGTCTGTGTCTTTGTCCCCCAGACCTCAAATGGCAGAAGGGCCTCTGCAGATGTGAGGCTGGGAGATGGTCCTGGGATGTCTGAGTGATCCCAGTGCCATCACAGGACTTCTTAGGAGGGTCAGCATCAGAAGAAGACACGATGATGGAAACAGAGGTCAGAGAGCCATCATTGCTGGAAGGGGGCCGCAAGCCAAAAAATGCAAAACACTAGAAAATTCAAGAAAACGGCTTCACCCCCTGGAGCCACCAGAAGGAGCACAACTCTGCAGACAATGATTTTAGCCTGTTTTCAAACTTCTGACCGCCAGGACTATCAAGTAATAAATGTGTCTTCTTTTAAGCCACCATGTTTGTGGTGCTTTGTTACAGCAGCAGCAGGAGGAAACGACAGATTTAAGCTGCAAAACGTTAGAATAAGACACAGTCCTCAACTCTCAGACTCGCAGAACATAATTCATCCTTCCTTTGATGATTCAGAAGATACTTTAGGTTCCTACTGTGCCTTGGGGATGTGATTATGAAAATAAGTTCCCGTTATATTAATGCTGGTTAAGAGAGCGCTTGACTTGACAGATGTGAAACCAGTCTGCTTTTACTCTGCTGTTTTTAAGAAACCAACAACAACAACAACAACAAAAAAAAACCACGGTAATTTGAAGTGGAAAGAAAAATGCCTCCATTGCATAACCCAGAACCTGGCAACATCGTGAGCCCTTCTGCTCTGAGTTCCATGCCATCCTGCCCACGTTTCTTGCTTTCTGCAGCTCCCGTAGGAGTGTCCAGCGCTGTGGAACTGGGGTTCATGTTAGATATGGGGTTTGCAGAGAAGGACCCATTCTTTTCCCTCTCTTTGCATGCCTGCTTCCTATTAGTGTCACGAGGAGTTATGTGTGTGTATCTAGAAGGCAATGGATGTCATTTATTGTAATACAGCCGGTGCACAGAATGCCTCACTTACACAGCACTCACACTTGAACTCTCCTCCGAGCGAACCTTCTCCCGGATGGTATGTATCAAGCGCCTCCCAACTGCATTTTTTATCAAGCCTAGCTGATAGACGATGAAAGATCACTAAGGATATTTTTTCTCTTTTGTCTTAAAAATGTCCATTTCATAACCACACACAGAGAGTCTGTCTTCAGAAATGCATCATAGATAGGCAGGAGGTTGGATATTTAGGTGCTGCTAAGCATGCAGCACGACAAATAAGGCATCTTATCTCTTCGAATCCCTGGTCACTCAATGGCACACCAATTTGCTGGCGAGGGACGGGCTCTTGTCATCTGTGGGTGGGGAGCTCCCCCCCGCATGCCTGCCTGCCTCTGGGGCTGTGGATCTGGACAGCTTAGCTTCCTTCTCCCCGTCCGTTCAGTTACATCCTGTTTATGTAGCCCAGGACAGGCTGGCTTTGTTAGCCAATCTGCCTTTTATAGGGGATGGCAGGCAGGGGCAGTCGGGGCTTTCTGGAGAGCTAACTGGGCTTTGAAGGGGGTCCTAAAGGTCACAGAGTGCTGACAAGCAAAGACAGTTCCCAGGGCTGGAATGTGCAGAATGCTTCCAGTTCAGTTTCCTTCCCCTGGAGTCGGCTGACACCTCTTCCTCACCATGAATCCACTCAAGGGGTGGGTAGGTTTAAAAGTTTGCCCTTGCCTATTGTGTGCATGTTAAAAAAAAATGTTCAGGAGGTCAGCGGCTCAGAAATTGGGCTGTGGCATCCAGCTGTTTAGGGTAGAACTTGGCTTTGTCTTGTAACGGCCGAATGAACTTGGACAAGTCTCGCAACCTACAAATGTCAGTTTCCCCATCTGTAAATTGGGGAGATTAGAATGGTACCTACTCCCTAGTACGATGGGGAAAGGGAGCGGGGTGGGATGTGGTGAATGTCTGGTCGAGTCATTTGTATTGGCAGATGCTAAGTGTTCGGAAATGTTTGTTTGTTTGTTGTTATTTGGGTGAAGTGGCGCTAGGGATTACTGGAACACACGGTTCTGAAATGTAGAAGTACTTCTGTGCAGTGTCCTAGCCTGGGGCCTTGGGCCAGTCCCTAGCTGCTCTGTCTGGGGTTCCCCCCAATAGCCATGAATGGTGTGAGATCACTGGCAGGTGCCTGGGTCAGTGCTGGGCACCTGGCCGGCACGTGACCACCCCCGCTGTGCTCCAGGACTGTTGTGAGCCGTGGTGGTGTCTCTTAGGCCCCTCTGAGCAATCAAGCCCTTTTGCCGTGTGCTCCAAGGGGGGTGTAGGAGATGCGGTCCTCCCCCACCCCGTATTTATGGGGTCTGCATGTCTCATATGCAGCTGTGTGTGTGTGTGTGTGTGTGTGTGTGTGTGTGTTGTAGCTGGTATGGAATACAGACATGCCTTGTTTTGTTGTGCTTCATTTTATGATGCTTTCTGGATAACTGCATTTCTACAAATAGAAGGTTTGTGGCAACTCTGCATTGAGCAAGTCGTGGGCACCGTTTTTCCAACAGCATTTGCTCATTTAGTGTCTCGGTATCACATTTTGATAGTTCTCACAGTATCTCCAGCCTTCCACCAGCAAAAAAGATTACAGCTTGCTGAAGGCTCAGGTGCGAGTCAGCATTTTCAGCAATAAAGTGTTTTTTTAATTAAGGTATATACACTGCTTTAGACATCATGCCACTGCACACTTACTAGACTATAGTGAAGCATAAACTTTTATAGGTTTGTGCCTCGCTTTATTATTTTCTTTGTATTTTTTATTAAAGTGTAGTTGATATACAGTGTTGTGCCAATTTCTGCTGTACAGCAAAGTGACGCAGTCATGCATATATATACCTTCCCTTTCTTATATTATTTTCCATCACGGCCTGTCCCAGGAGAATGGATGTAGTTCCCTGTGGCTGTACAGCAGGACCTCATTGCTTATCCATTCTAAATGTAATAGTTTGCATCTACTAACCTCAAACTCCCCGTCCATCCTACCCGCTCCTACCCGCCCTTGGCAGCAACAAGTCTGTTCTCCTTGACCGTGAGTCTGTTTCTGTTCTGTAGATAGGGTCACTTGTGCCTTATTTTAGATTCCACGTATAAGCGATATCATATGGTATTTGTCTTTCTCTTTCCAACCTCACTTAACACGAGAATCTCTAGTTGCATCCATGTTGCTGCCAATGGCATTAGTTTATTCTTTTTATGACTAGTCTTCCCTTGTATATATGTGCCCCGTCTTCTTAATCCATTCATCTCTCCATGGACATTGAGGTCGTTTCCATGTCTTGGCTATTGTGAACGGCGCTGCGGTGAACACACGGGGGGTGCATGTCTCTATTGTGATTGTCACTTTGTTGCGGTGGTTGGAACCACAGTAGATGATGTCACTGGTGATGTGCTGGTTCCCAACATGCCGATTCGCTTTGCTCTGTCGTCGGTGTCTGTTTTCATTCTGGCCCGTCGATGTATAGAAGACCATGGTTGTCAAGAAAAGCAAAGAGTAAAACACACTCTACTCCACCACCACAGCTATTCCAGCTGAGAAAGGAAAGCTGGAGAACGGAGTGGGAGAGATGGTGTTAGCGAGACCCTGACAGGTGACCAGAGTGCCAGGATTCTGGTCCCATCCCCAGTGCTTCCTCATAAGGTGACTTTGAACAACTTTTGACTTTAAACTTGCTGCTTCTGAGCTTACAGCCCCTTAACGGATCCTCTCGTCTTCCCTCCCGTCCGCCCCTCCAGCATCACCCAGCACTACTCCCCATCCTGACGTCACTTGTCTCTGAATCACATCTCTTATGCTTTTTTCGTAGGCCAGCCTTTGTGTGGGCCCTCTGCCTGGAAGGCTCGACAGACAGCGCCCCAAGCCTGGGGACCCTAAAGGCTGATGAATTCGGTCAGAGCTCTGGTCCCCTAGGAAATGTGCAGGCAGAATGGAGTGAGAGGAGGAGGCCTGTTTGCATCTCTCCTTTAAGCCTTGACCAGGGCAAAGAAACTAGTAAATATCCCCAATGAGATGCCTCCAGCCACTTTCCGAGCTGGAAATGAAATGACCGGCTGTAAAAATACCATGCGTAACACAAACCAGCTTAATGGTTTTCTGAAACATTAAAAATTAATGTTGAACATCAACACTTTTAGTGGTCAAATGTCCCCTGTGGAGTGGAGTGTCTGGAAATTGTCCCCATAGGGAGCACCGGGGACTGTGGCTGTAGGCCAGTTTGGGAGCATATAAGTGCCATGCTGAGCAGAGATGGTTTGTGGGTGATCGGAGCTTCCGTGGCTCAGGTGAGAGAGGCTGAGATGTCTTCTTTCTTCTTCAGTCCCTGATCCCTGCTCTCTCCATCTGTTTGAAAATTTCTGAGAATTTCTGGAACCTTGGTTCATTTCTCCTCTTCTAGTTCCACATGCAACACGGAGTGTAAGCTTGATGAGCTGGAGTTGGCCAATCCATATGGCCGATGGACACTTAGACCCCTCTCCTTGGATTTACTTTTTTCTTTTTCTTTTTCCCCTTTTTTTTTGGCCATCCAGGGTAAGAGGTGAGGCTCACATACTCAGGGGCTGCTTGACTCCATGGATCAGCCGTCAATCTTACTGGCTTCCAGAATTCCCCATCCCTATGAGGGCAGGGAGAAGGGGCTGTGCAGACCTGGTGGCCTGGGGCTTCTCCCTGTAACACATATGGTTGCTTAGCACCCCAGGTCCTGGTGGAGAGGGAGGACCCACTGGCACAGCGTGGAATCTGGAAAGCCACAGAGGTTGTTGGAGGAATGCACTCAGTTTGTTGGGTCTGAAACAGCAATATTTTTTCAAACCCAATCTGCTGCTCAGCTAAGTTTAAAAACACCCCTTTATATTTTAGATAATAAAGCTCAAAATTATTCACTGTATTAAATGCCACTTAATAAAATCATGGTCTAATGAGCTGCCTAATTTGTGTTTGCCAGGTTTCAACCGTCTGGGACCTGCTGGGATTCCCTCTGATCTTGTTGATTCCGTTGCAGGTGGAATAAGCCTGTGTGCCGTTGCTGCGGGGGAGGCAACAATTTGGGATTTTCATCCTTCCGTTCCTCTGAAATGCAAAGGGCAAGGTGTTCAGAGCCCGCTGTGGTACCAGGGCAGTGTCTAATTGTAGCCATCAACAGGGGCAGACATTGGAGAGAATGCTATACTTGGTTTCTGTTTTGGTGAACATTAGGTAATTAGTAACTAGGTAGTTAATAACTTCCTGTCCTAATACTTTTCAGAGGTATCCATCCAGTGCTTTGCAGGTTCCTTGGCAGGAACTCCGAGAGCTGCAGTTTGGGAGGCATCCACCCTTTCATTGCAAAGCTCAGTCCAGACAGAAAGTTTGCAACCTGTGCTGTGAATTGCCCGTCAGGCTGCCCCTGGGCCTTTGCATGTGCTCTTTGCTCCACCTAGGTAGCTCCTTACCCTCTTTATCCGTGTCCTCTCCTTTAACATATTAACTCCTCTTCTTTCTGCAGCTCTCCGATTAAATGCCTCTTTGTTTGGAAAGGCTCACTGAGCCCCCAGTTCCTTGCTCTGAGTCTCTGTGCTTCGGCTTGTACATTTCCATCCATCTCTTGGCTTTCACGTTTTTTTTTTTTTTTTTTTTTTTTTTTGAGTGGCTATAGTCTCAAGCAGGTTTTCTCTTTAGTGGCAAAATGGCCATGGGTAACTGTGACCTCATATTCCCCGGATAAACCACAGAGTCTTATTCCCAATGGTTCCAGCAAAACTTGGGCCATTTGTCCATTAGTGAAGCAATTCCACTGTGAATCTGATTATCTAGGCCTGGGCCATCAAGTTAAGAGGGAGACTCGGTCCATCACCAACCATACGATTTTACCCAAATGATACACTGAGGTGATAATACTGGAGGAACGCACAGATTATTAATACCGAGATAAGGAGGTGTACTGGGCAGGAAATACCTCACTCAGATGGCCAGGTTAGCTGCTGATGGCTCACAGGACACCAAGGTGAGTTACGTAAGGTAGCCTGCATCCTTCTGTGTTTCATCAGTCTAGGTTTGGCCGAGGATGAGGGACGATCTAAAATAACAGTAGTCTGAGTTTAAAAAAAGAGGTTTATTATTTTTTTCCCCCTAAGAACTAGAAGTGAACGATCCAAGACTGGCTTGCAGGCTCAGCTCCACTGTGACATCTCAGGACGTGGCTCACAAGCCAAAGGGCTGAGGTGGTGCCCCAGATGTCCCAGCCTCACTCCAAGAAGCCAGACGGAAGAGGCTAGAAGCAGGGGCAGAGGAACTAACTGTACCAGCCAACATTTAAGGAGCATTTCAGGCACACGTTCTGTTGACCAGACTTGGTGACACAGAAACCTGTACATGAGTGTTGAAGGCAGCTCTCTTCAGAATGGCCAAAACTGGCATTGGCCCCAATGTCTATCAACGGACGAATGGGCAAACACACTGTGGTACGTCTATACAAGGCCAGACAGCTCAGGGATAAGAAGAGTGTGAATTATTGATTCATGAAACAATCTGGATGAATCTCAGAGGTGTCGTGGTGAGTGAAACAGTCCCAGCAGGTTAAACACTGTGTGGTTCCCTCCAGAAGCCATGGAGAGTAGATTCCTGCGGCCGAGGTGGAGGGTGTGATGCTAGGAATTGTACCAGGGACTTGCTGGGGTGATAGAAATGTTCTGTGTCCTGATTGTGGGACTGGTTACGTGGATCTACACGTGTGTTAAAACTCATGATTGTACACCTCAAAAAAGTCACAGTTATAAAATGGGTTCTTACTATGGTGAAAAGGAGTCATGGCTATTGGGAGGACAGCAGTAGCAGTTTGACCACCTGTGCCTCACTTTGCAGCACCTTCTCTTTGGTGAGCTCAGGCAGGGCTTCTCCAACCCCGGAGTGATGGACATTTGGGGCCAGACCATTCTTGGCTGGAGGGCTTGGCTGGATGTTTGCAGCGTCCTACCCGCTACCCGCCAGATGCCAGAAAGTGTCCCCCATCCCCAGCTGTGACAGCTAAAAACCTCTCCAGCCATGGTTAAATGCCCATGGGGCACCCAGTCGTGCCTGGTTGAGAACTGAGTGTGTTTCAGTTACTTCCAATTAAATAACCTTCAGTTGGTTGTTTCCTTTCTCAGAGGCTCCTGTGGTTTTCACACTGTCCCCATTGCCTCTTTGGTGACAGCTGCCCAAGAGTTTGCAAGGTGTAAGCTGGATACTTCTGAGGACAAGACCCCCAGGGCGTATGAGGCTGTTTGCTGAGCCATCCCACAGTTCCCTGCCATCTCCTTATCTTCTCTCCACACCCTTATCACCCTTTTGTCCCCTAATCCATCATATGGCAAAGGAAGACTGAGTCCTAGGCAGCCACTGATTCCGTGTGACGGAGTGTTAAGCCTATGTTGCAGTTACATTTATGTCTTAAGCCACAAGTATTTCCCCTGGCTCATCTTAAACCCCGGAAAAGTCATTCCACCATTTAAATATAGAAGAGTAACATATTTTAATAATCCTACCCCCGGGCATAATTTTTCCTGTTGCTTGAAAAAATAATGGTCAAAGCAGCCCGCAGCCGATTGCAAAATTATGTGAAAGTAATGGAAAGAAATCCAAACCCACAAGCCTTCCATCACGCTGGACCACCTTTGCTGCAGTGCTGCATTTCCTCTTTCACACACTCACCAGCCCAGGATGATGATTCAAGTCTGTTACAAAAGGGCTTCCATTATTCCACAAGTGGCTTAGGAGGATGAGCTAGAGAAGGACCCGTCTATTTCTATCTTCAGTTTAGGAACCAGCAGTGGAATTTAATGGATTGTCTTAAAATGAGGGGAAGATCGTAGGACCAGAAGTTACTTTAGGACATGGAGTTGCAAACTGCAGAGCTTGCAGACATGGGCAGGTAAGTAAATGATGGAGCAGGTCGAATAGAAATCACAGTGACTGTTAGAGGGTCTGTGCCCTGTCTGAAGACTGAAGTGGCTTCTCACGTTTGCTTCATTGTTGCAGTGGGGGAATCCCGGCGTGGTGTTGTGAAATCTTACACGTTTTCAGTAGAAGCTGTAAACCTCCGTCTTTACGTGGCCCCTTCTGATTTGTAAACGCTGCACTTAATTCAGATGGCACAGAACTAGTCTGAAGTATGTCTTGGTATGTCCGTGAGTTGGTGACTCTGCAGGAACCCCAAGAGGGAAGCTAAGAAGGAAGTTCAAAGTTGTCCCGAACCCCACGCTCAGCCTCCATTCACTCCCCAGTCTCTTCCAGTCCCCAGGGGTCCTTCGTTCCCAGCTGGCCTTTCAGTTCCCTCTGTGACCCCAGTCATCCCTGATAAGATGAGGATGAGTCCCTTCTCCCCGGCATTGAACTAAGAGGTGACTTTTCCATGGAAGCATTTCAATTTAACCCCAATCAGAGCAGCATAGAAATGTGCACAAGGCACGAAGCCCAAGTGAAGCAAGCGGGGTGTGAGGCTGTATGGATGGAAGGAGCCCAGGTATGTAAAGATCACAACCGAGGAATCGGGGACGTAAACTGGTGCAGCCACTATGGAATGGCTCCTCAAAAATTAAAAATAGGGAGTTCCCGTTGTGGCTCAGCAAAAATGAGCCCGACTAGTATCCAGAAAAAAAAAAAAATTAAGGCTAGAACTACCTAATAGCAAGCTTCATGAGACTAGCAGCAAAATTCTGTAAAATGTGTGCCTGGCTGGGCTGCACGCACCTGCCCCTTCACCTTAGATCTTGGTGTTTCCCCCTTTCCTCTTTAGGGCAGCATTTCAGAGCTCTCTGAAATACTGCCTCCTGGGCTGTAGTTAGCGGGCAAAACAAAACATGTCATGGTCATCTGTGACGACAACCACTCCCAAGGGTGGACCAGTGAGCCCTGAGGGAACTCAGGGAAGAAACAAAGAAGACTGGCCCACAGCTGAGCTACATGTCAAAGGAGTGACTCCAGTAAGCCCAGGCATTTATATCTCCCCATAGAAACAGGTTTTCTGGAAATCTGGTTTCTGTAGATCTTCCTTTCCTACTACCTTCCATTTGTTGCAAAACTCATGTATGCTGGTACCCCTCCCCTCCTGCTTTGGACGGCTTTCTTGGGGCTACCGGAGATGCTGTCTCCTGGGCTTAAGTCCTAATTTCACCCCAGATAAAACTTAACTCTCAAAAAACAAACAAACAAATAAACAGAATAGAACTACCCTATAATCCAGCAATTCCACTTCTGGGTATATATCCAAAGGAAATATATCCGAAGCACTGTCTTGAAGCAGTATCTGCACCATCATGTTCATTGCAACATTATTTACAATTATTTACATAATACGGAAACAACCTCAGGGTCCATCCGTGGATGAACGCATAAAGAAAAGGCGGTACATACATGCAGTGGAATATTTTGCAACCATAGAAAAGATGGAAATCCTGCCACCTGCAGCTACATGGATGGAGCTTGAGGGTGTTCAGAGAAATAAGTTCAGACAGAGAAAGATGAATAGCGTATGATCTCACTCATATGTGCCATCTCAAAGTACTGAACTCAGATACCGAGAATAGGTTGGCACTTGCCAGAGGCGGTGTGGGTCTGGACAGAATGCATAGAAGGGGATCAAAAGGTATGGATTTCTAGTTATAAGATAAATTCTGGGATGTTGTATATAGCACGGGGACTGCAGTTAACAATACCGTATTGATGTTTGAAAGTTGCTAAGATATTAAATCGTAGAAGTTCTCATCACAAAAACAAAATTGTAACTATGCGAGGCGATGAATTTTCACTAACCTTTTTGGGATAATTATTTTATGATGTGCACAATGTATCAAATCTTTATATTGTATGCTTTAATATAATATATGTCTATTATAATCTCAATAAAATTGGAAAAAAAACACCATGCATGGAAAAAAAGACCAGAAGGAAATATGGCAAAATATTGGCAGAGGTCAGCTCTGGGTATGGGAGTAGAGGTCCTTTTTTTTCCCCCCATCAACTTGTATTTTTCAAGTTTTTCATGCTGGGAATGTGCTCTTACTGAATTATAATGGAAAGCGTTCTTTAAAGGAAATCTTATTTGGACACTAAGTGAGAAACCTAAAAAAGAAAGTTCAGTAGTCACATTTAGTGAGCGTATGTCCAGGGGTTTATTTAACTTGCCCAGTGGTAGGGCATCTGATTTTAGTTTATCTAAGACAAACCAGGCTGGCTCCTCAGTGCACATCCTGGGGTGAGAATATTGGGAGCAACTAGAGATGCAGAGACTGGGCTTGATATTTCCACCTAGGAATTCTGAGGAGAGGTTGGAACTGGGACGCTTCCAAGGGAGGTAATTTGCAATCCAGTCTTTGAACCCAAGGACAGAGCTCTTGACTCAGAGGATTTTCCTTCCATGAATATTTACGGGAGTAAGAGAATGAGAATCACGCAAGTAAAAGTGGAAAAAGAGTAGAGTTTGCTAATTATGAAGTTCTGTGCCTTAGGTCATGACCCAGTGGGTGAATTTGCAAATGGTTGAAGTTCCTTGAATGGCTTGGTCCTGAGGCCATTCTGCCCTCCCTTCGGGAACTTCATTCGTATCTTCATATTTTAAAAAGGCAGTTTGGCGCACCCGGTTCTTTTAGGTTGGCAGCAGAGGTATTTGGATTCATTCATCAGTTCTGTCCTCATGTTCAGATTTTCCAGGAAGGTTTTCCAAACCACTTAGGATAATGGAGTATGCCCTGAATTGTTTGCCATTGGATCTGAGCATGACATCCATTACTCTGGAGCAAGCATCGCGTTGTTGCTCTGATGGTAGCCAGGCCCTGAATTCTTCAGCCCATAAAGTCTTCTTCCCAAGGCTTGATGGATAAGGTGCCCCACAGTCTCTGTTTCATACCCTTCTAGAAGGTATAATCTTCAGACCGTTGATAGGGCACTTTATACCAGACTCAGTCATAAATTCTTTACATATGAGAGTTGAGGAAGGCATTATTGTTTTTCACATTTTATGTTGGGGGAACCGAAACAGTTAAGTGACTTGCCCAAGGGCACACAGCATGTAACTAGTACAGCCAGGATTTTAACCCAGGCAGTTTTCTCTAGTCCTTGACCCTGGGGAGACTGTTGTTGGCTCACATTACACCCTGGAGCCTGATCGATTTCACTGCCATAACCCAAGTTCACATTTTGCCTATTACAGTGTCTGAGGATGTTTATACATACATGCAGCCCAAGGAAGGTTTTAGGGCTTGTCTGCTGGCACATTAGAGGAACACTAATAAGTATCCACTTTAAAACAGACCAATCCTAAAGGCAACCAATGAAGCCTGTTAATTAGTAATGTCTAATAGGTGGTTTTTAGCTCAGGGTTTGGAAAAAAGATATGGCATGAACTTGATGGACTGAGATGGAGAGAAAGCCAGAAATTCCACTCCAATGTAATTTCATTCTGATAGTCATGATTCCATAAACTCCAAAAATGTGCCTAATTCCCTCTTTTTTTTTTTTTTTTCTTTCATTGTAACATACTGTGAGTTGGTGAGACTATATTAAAGGAATGAGGGAAAAGGTAAGGGAGGTACCATTTGTAAAAAAGCCTGCTATGTTGCAGGCACAGTGCTTGGCACCTAAATTCTAGGCCATTTAATCCTCCCAACTCTCTCACGAAGGTAGATGCTGTTATTAGCACCTCTGTTTTACTGATAAGGACACTAAAGACTAGAGAGGTTTAGTAACTTTCTCAGATTTACACAGCAAGTAATAGACTAAATGACACAAATCACTGTGTGTGTATCTGTGTGTGTGTGTGTGTGTACACACGTGCAAGCATGTGGCAGAGTAAGCCAGTGTTTTGTGGGACACTGTTATGTAACATTATACCAGATACATTTTAAAAATTAATTACAAGGGAGTTCCTGTTGTGGTGCAGTGGAAACAAATCTGACTAGTATCCATGAGGATGCAGGTTCGATCCCTGGCCTCTCTCATTGGGTTGCTGTGAGCTGTGGTGTAGGTCGCAGATGAAGCTCAGATCCCGTGTTGCTGTGGCTGTGGCTTAGGCCAGTAGCTGTAGCTCTGATTTGACCCCTAGCCTGGGAACTTTTCATATGCCATGAAAAGCGTGTACACACACACAAAAAATAATTTCAAGGTTGGAGTTCCCTCTGTGATGCAGCAGGATTGGTGGCGTCTCTGCAGCACCAGGCTGCAGGTTCAATCCCAGCCAGGCACAGTGGGTTAAAGGAGCCAGCATTGCTGCAGCTGTGGCATAGGCTGCAGCTACGCCTCAGATCTTATCCCTGGGCAGGGAACTCCATAGGCCACAGGGCACCATAAAAGAAAAAAAAAAAGAGATAGTGTTAAAAAAATTAATTATAAGGAAACATTAAACCAAGTATTTATTAAAGAGTTATGATGGTACCAAAAATCAACAGTAGTGCTTTCTCATATTGCTTATGAGAATCTTTTTCTCATCAAAGTACTTTTCATCCCACATGATGTAGCTCCACTTTTAACATCTTTTTGACTCGTGAAAAATCTTAACACAGAGGCTGTGAATTCACTGGTGTTTTTAATAAATGAGTACTTTAGAGTTCCCATTGTGGCGCGGCGGAAATGAGTCTGACTAGGAACGATGAGGTTGTGGGTTTGATCCCTGGCTTCACTCAGTAGGTTAAGGGTCCGGTGTTGCTGTGAGCTGTGGTGTGGTGAGCGGCTTTTATCTGATGTTGCCACAGCTTGGGTGTGGGCCGGCAGCTACAGCTCCAATTGGACCTCTAGCCTGGAAACCTCCATATGTCTCTAGTGAGGCCCTAAAGAGCAAAAAAAAAAAAAATGAGTCCATTGGAGTTCCCATCGTGGGTCAGTGGTTAACGAATCCGACTAGGAACCATGAGGTTGCGGGTTCGATCCCTGGCCTCGCTCAGTGGGTTAAGGATCCGGCGTTGCCGTGAGCTGTGGTGTAGGTCACAGACGCGGCTCAGATCTGGCATTGCTGTGGCTGTGGCGAAGGCCGGCGGATACAGCTCCGATTAGACCCCTAACCTAGGAATCTCCATATGCCACGAGTGTGGCTCTAGAAAAGGCAAAAAGACCAAAAAAAAATTAAAAAAATAAATGAGTACGTTATCCATCAGCAGCTTCTTCACACAATTGAAAATCACGCGTGTTTATGGGGTGAGTATCTTGGTCTGCTGCTCAAAAGTCGTGCTCGGTACACCGAGGAGTTCTGGAACCATGTAAATGGCAGCACGGGCCCTTCTCTGCTGGGGTCTGTGGCTCCCCAGATTGAGAGCCCGTAATCTGGGGAATCAGAGAGAGGACAAATCAAACATTCGGTCCCCAAAAGGTCTAGGGCATATAAAACAGGGAAAGCCTGTTACGTGAGAAGAAATCTGCTAAAACTGTATGAATTTCAAATTCCGAGAAAGTCACTAAAGCTCATTTAACATATTTTAAATCCAAGAGCATCATTACGACAAAATCGTTTTTTCTTTAAATGCCCAGATTAGGCATGATCACAATTAGAGCTAAAGCGCTTCCTAGCAATTCCTCATCTCATTTTCAACTTGCCATGTTTGGCTTTATGAACCTCGAGAAAGAAGCTATGGTTGCAAATGGAATGCCGTTTTCCCTAGCTGCGGGGTTGAGGAGAAATATTTAGACTTGCTTTGGTGGTGGGAAGTCCTAGTGTCCCATAATTCTGGGTCGGGGGTTACTGTACGTGTGTTTCCATCAGTTTGCTGCTCCTGTTTGGGGAGATTTTCTTCAACTGCCACACCTGTTAATGAACAGGGATCAGAGCATAATAAGTGAGAAATCAACCTGTCTCCGCATCTTTTTTACCAAACAGATGGAGTATATACAGATAATTCTGGAGGGCAGGGTTTATCCCCCTCCCACCTCTGAAGCCTAAAATGCTTCTGGAAACAGGCAGGAATCACCTGGTACAAAACCATGACCTCAGTCCTGATGAGCATTATTCTGTGGAAGCATCATTGAAAAGAACAACATTAACTTGATTGGATTTATTTTTCCAAAATTTTGATTAGGGCTTTTTTCCCCAAGAGAATCATTGCAGGGTTTAAATGAAACATTCAAATTCCAGCATTAGAAGAAAAGATAAATCAAAGTATAGCTCACAACAGAGTTCCCGTCGTGGCTCAGTAGTTAACAAATCCGACTAGGAACCATGAGGTTGCGGGTTCGATCCCTGGCCTTGCTCAGTGGGTTAAGGATCCTGTGTTGCCGTGAGCTGTGGTGTAGGTTGCAGATGCGGCTCGGATCCCGCGTTGCTGTGGCTGTGGTGTAGGTTGGCAGCTACATCTCCGATTAGACCCCTAGCCTGGGAACCTCCACGTGCCGCAAGTGCGGCCCTAGGAAAGGCAAAAAGACAAAAAAATATATATATATATATGTATGTATATCTCACAAGGTTTGATGGTTAGGCAGTGCATCTTAGTGAGCCCTGGTTCAGTGGCCAGTGTGAATGAACCCAGAGCTGCCTTCTTACTTTTTCACCACTTTTAGGTTAAGAGATACAGGGGTAGTTTGAATGACAGTGGTGATCCCATGAGCTGCTTTCGACATGGAAATAGTCTCTCTAAGGGGGAAATCATTTGGCACTCAGTAGTTTTGCAAACTTTGCCTTTGCTTTAAGTTAATTCTTACAGAAATAACTTTTTTTTTTGTCTTTTTAGGGCCACACCTGCAGCATATGGAAGTTTCAGGCTAGGGGTCCAATCAGAGTTGCAGCTTCTGGGCTACACTACCGCCACAGCAACGCCAGATCTGAGCCCACCTGTGACCTGAATTGCAGCCCATGCCAATGTCGGGATCCTTAACGCACTGAGTGGGGCCAGGGATCGAACCCAAGTCCTCACGAATACTAGTTGGGTTTGTCACTGCTGAGCACAACAGAAACTCCTGGAAAAAACATTTTGGTCCAAAAACGAAGTCTGCACAGGGCAGATCATCAGGTCACAAATCAGGGTCAGCATCAGGGATAAAAAGCAAAAATAAAAAAGCTAAGTGGCAGAAGACAAATTCTGTTTAGGGAGCCGTATCTTTATGTGTGCAAGGTCTTACCCCAGCCATGTAATTTTGATCCTGTTATAAAGCTGTAACAGGTGTTCTTTATTTTAAATAACTAGCAGCAACCCTGAGCAGTTGTGTGGGATTTTAACTCAATTTGTTCTTGTTTAAAATTGCCATTTCAGAGTCATTGAAGTGACTTCACCTTCATTATTTTTCAATTGGTTGTAGCTTGAATTTTTCAATCTTCTTCCTCCCTGTGCTTCTCAGACTTTGTATCATATATTTAGTTCTTGGTCCGTCCATCCATCCATCCATCAATCCATCCATCCATCCAGAAAACATTTTATTGCTGACTTTGCACCAGGTCGTACATCAGCTTAGTGATTTTCAAGCAGGGACAATTTTCCTCTGCTAGGGCAATCTCTAGGGACATTTTTGGTTGTCAAAACTGGGAGTGACGAGTGCTGCTGGCCTCTAGCAAGTAGAATCCAAGGATGCTGATTAACATCCTCAAGGCACAGGGCAACTCCCAACAACAGAGATTTATCTGACCTAAATATAATAATGCTGAGGTTGAGAAATTCTGCTGACTCAGAGGTAAATAGCTGGGTACCTGGCCATATGAAATGTATAGTATTGCAGGAGGATTGACAGATAAACAGGGAAATTGTGCTGATGCTACCAGTGCGGTTATAGGTGTTTTCCATCATTTCTGCTTTGGAGGTTGGCTCAGCAACGAGTCAGTCCATTCGTGAATCCAAGAAGCTTCTTTTCTGGAGAGGTCCAGTAGGACTTGGGAATTGGGGGAAACGTGAATAAAAGCATTGCAGGTGCAAGTCTGGGACCTATCACTGTAGGGGTGAAAGTCGGAACCTTGAACGTGGGTGAAGACTGAGGCCAGGGTAACAAGCTCCTACACGTGCAGGTGCCGGGTGAGGTGAGAAGAGCAGTGATACAGCTCCCTGGGGAGTGCTGGCAAACTTCAGAGCAGCTGAAATACGCAGCTGCTGCGGCCAGCAGCCCCCAATCCAGGAGTGTCTAGTGTGGCCAGATCCTTGTGATTTTTCAAGAAAAGTTAGAAGCCTGGACTTTTTTTTTATGATGAAATTTCATGTATTTTTTTTTCATTTTTTAAAAGTTTTATTGAAGTATAGGTGATTTCCAATGCTGTGATAACTTCTGCCACACAACAGAGTGACTCAGTTATATATATATATATATACACACATCCATTCTTTTTCAGCTTCTTTTCCCACAGATTATCACAGAATATTGAGTAGAGTTCCCTGTGCTATATGGCAGGTCCCTGTTTGCCAGCCATTTCATATACCACCGTGTGCATATGCCAGTCCCAACCCCCTCTTCCCTCCCTCTCCCTGCCTGTCCCCTTTGGTTTGTTTTCAAAGTCTGTGAGTTTTGTTTCTGTTTTGCAAATAAGTTCATTCATACCCTTTTTTAGATTCCGCATGTAAGTGATATCATATGTTTGTCTTTCATTGTCTGACTTGCTCAGTATGGTCATCTCTAAGTCCATCGATATTGCTGCAAATGGCATTAATTCATTCTTTTTTATGACTGGATACTATTCCACTGCATATATGTACATTAGAAGCCCAGACTTTATATGAAATCTGAGAATCAGATCTTAACAACTATTTCAATATATTTTTTTAATAACTAAAAAACACTAAGCACTGCTTATATGCCATGGCGTTTTGGCATCTTTTTTCAGAATTAAATGATTGAAGGCTCATGATACCCAATATGGTACCTGGGAGACAGCCCAAAAATATTGGTCAAGAGTGACTACTTTACAGGAGTTCCCATTTTGGCTCAGTGGTAATGAACCCGGCTAGTATCCATGAGGATGTGGGTTCGATTCCTGGCCTTGCTTATTGGGTTAAGGATCCCAGCGTTGCCATGAGCTGTGGTGTAGCTTGCAGATACGGCTCAGATCCTGCATTGACATGGCTGTGGTGTAGGCTGGCAGCTGCAGCTCCGATTCAACCCCTAGGCTGGGAACTTCCATGTGCTGCAGCTGTGGCCTTAAAAATAAGAATGACTGCCTTACCTAAATCAGCCTTTTTCAGCCTTAGCACAGTTGACCTTTGGAGCTGGGTTATTCCTTGTTGTGGGGCTCTCCTGTGACCCGTAGGAGGTTTAACAGTGCTCTCGGCTTCCACCCATAGATGGAGCACTGCCTCCACCCCCAGTTGTGCCAACTAGAGTGTTTACAGACATCGCCAGCGACGTGCTTGCCCAGCAAGTTACAGCTTAATGCCATGAGTTACTTGGCTATGATCTGCCACTAAGTTCTCCAGAGGGAACCCAGGAAGAGCCAGACAGGCGTCTCTAAATCCTCCTGTCCTCCCCGGACAGACATCTAGGCCCCTCTTTCTTGGACAGAGGTCATTTTGTGACTCTCTGCTGCTTCCGAGGAGGAGTTTGGCCTTTCAAGGTCCAAGTCTCCTCTTTAGTTAATGTTCACAGATGTGCTTGGATAGACCAAGCATAAACCTGCCATTCTCTTCCAGAGCCGCCCACGCCTACACACGCCTGGCCCACCCACCTGTTCGAGAAGGGCTGGAAGAAAAACTCCCTCTGTTCCAGGGAGTCTGGCACTGCCTGAGTGTCCCTGGGGACCAGGAGGCCACCCTCTCGCTCAGGTCTTTGATGGCATCAGTAGTGGAAGCGGAAGCTGTTAGCTTTGTTGAGCGATTAGGCCTTAACCAACTCAGGCAAGTGGTTCTCAAACCTGAGCCTAAGAACCACATGGAGGGCCTGTTAAAAAGGACTACAATGGCGCCCGCCAGCACCAGTGTCCTCGTGCTGGGGGGAGCTCCCAGGAATGGCTGCCACGAGTTTCTGGGTCCCCAGGATGCAGCTGCAGCTGCAGTTGCCTCCTGCTCTTCAGGGAGACTCTCCAAGACCAGCAGGTGAACGAAGAGTCCTTGTGTTGCAGAACGCTGTATTGCGATGGCCTAGGCATCCTCTTCATGCAGCAGCTTGGAAAAAATGCCCAAATTCAATTGCCATCAGATTTCATTATGAAAAAAAGAATTTATTTGCAGAAAATAATGGAAAGAATGGTTTAACCCTCTTATCTCCAAACATTGAACGAGATACATTTCTAGCCGCTCTTCTCTATTTTTGTGAGCAGACCAGTGTTCTATATAAATAATTAGGATGTAACCATTTAATACTCAAAGAGTTTGAATATGTCTGTAGCCAATCAGCTTCAGTACCGGCACCACAATATCACAATCTGCCTATGTCAAAAACAAACAAAAAACACTACTGGTCCCAGAATTTCTGGCTCAGCGGGCCTGGGGATGATATCTGAGAATCTGCATTTCTTACGGCTTGCTAGGCTCTATGCCTGCTGCTGACCTAGGGGCCACACTTTGAGAACCACTCATCTGGGCTGTAGTCAAGACGCCAGCTCTCCTCCTCCACCCGGCCCCTCCCTGCGGTGCAGAAAGGGGATTTAGGGCTGCCTGTCTGCATCTTTCTGGGTTCTCTACCTGGGGCTGGCCCCTCTGCCAGCATCTGCCACGTATCATGGCACTGAGTTCAGTTGTAACTTGCTGTGCAGTACTTCCCTGGTTCAGTAAAGTGAATCTACATGCCTACCAGCGCCTTTGTTTTTTTAAATTATTTTTCTCATCCCCTTGATAACGTAGCACATTTGATGGGTCTCCCGATTGGTAGAGTGAAGTGGTGAAATCCCTCCTTTTAGGTTTTGGTTTGTTTGAGCTTAACAGAGGTGGTTTAAATCGCTGGATGTCTGAAATGCCTTCTCAGGCAGGTGCTTGGACAATGCTTCATTATAAGCAGAAGTAGCTGCTGAGACACATACAGATTAGAACAATTTGCTTCTCTGCTGATGGGGAACTGTGACATTTTGGTGGCTCTGATACAGAGTTGTTTATCAAAAAGGGAAAGCCTCTTACATTTCTGTTCAGTTCCAAATAATTTAGCTTTGTGTGTAGGAACCCGGGGCAGGGGGCAACCACGGGGTGGGGGTGTTCAAGCTGGGAAGGGGCTGCTTGCTCAGAGCAGGTGACCAGCTCGGCCTGGAACCTTCCCGGTTTGAGCACTGAAAGTTCATCCTGCATAAGCTCTAAGATCCAAGGATTCTGGCCAGCGGCTGGTCAGCCCGGCCCAGAGGGTGACGGTAGCCGGATAGGCAGAGCTCAGAGAATCTCACAAGAGTAATAGCCACAATTAATCACCCCAGATTTAATACTCACAGGCCACATTCCTAATCTGCGTGTCTCATTTCATCCTCAAAACAATGCAAGGCTGTGCTATCAGCACCGTTTTACAGGTTTAGGGAAAACGAGGTTCCAAAAGAAGTCCTCTGGCTGTCAGAGTGATCCCTGCCCCTGCGAAGCAGACCCAGCTCACCGAGCCCGGCCCGTCTGCTCAAAGCCCTTGCTCTTACTTGTTGCTTTGATGGGTACCAGCATCCCCTGGGTGTTGGGAGGGAGGTCATTCAAATACAGGTGACTGGGCCCCACCGGGGCCTCTGATCCAAGAGGTCTGGGTTCCCAGAGGGGCATCGTTCATAAGTTCCCAGGTGAGGAGTTCTCACTACGGCACGGTGGAAATGAATCTGACTCGCAATCATGAGGTTGTGGCTTTGATCCCTGGCCTCGCTCAGTGGGTTGAGGATCCGGCACTGATGTGAGCTGAGGTGTGGGACACAGATGCAGCTTGGATCCCGCGTTGCTGTGGCTGTGGCGTAGGCTGGTAGCTGCAGCTCTGCAATTCGACCCCTAGCCTGGGAACCTCCATATGCTGTGGGTGCAGCCCTAAAAAGCAAGCAAAAAAAAAAAGTTCCCAGGTGACATGATGCTGACAGTCTGGGGACCCTTAAGAACTGTCCTGCTCTACCTTTCCAGTGGAGGTGGCAGCTGTCACCCACACTGCGTGAAAACCTAAAGCTTAGGAGGCATCGCTTCACCTGGAGACTCCGGAGGTGGGGTTCGTCAGGTCCTTAGGTGGAGATTGCGGGCCCCTGGGCTGGGTCCTGAGCTCCTTGATTCCAGGGTCTCTCTTGATTCCAGGTGAGACGCCGCCTAGAACAGGTTCGAGGCGGCCCTGGGTCCCAGACCCCGTGGAGCCTATAGTGGCAGCTGCCTGGTGTCAGAGTCGCTTCCCTTTCCTTACCCAAGCATGGGGACTGGAAAAGCCGGGGTCCTAAGGGGAGGCAGCCGCCACGGGAGGATTTCTGAGGCCTGCGTGGAAGTGGGGGCGGCGCATACCCGGGGGCTGCAAGGAGGGGTTTCAGAAGTGGGATCGAGGTGCGTCAGAATCAGGGAGAGGTGACCTGGGAACTGCCGCTTCTCAGCTCTGTGACCGTGGGTGGGTTTGTAAAAATCTTCTGTGTCTCAGTGAAGATCCCGATTGCGGGGCCTGAGATGATACAGAAAGAGTGCCTGGGGCCGAGTGGGCACTAAATCAGTGTGAGCTGATGTTTTTATCCCCGTTCTTTGCTGTTTAACCAACTCCAAACCTCAGTTTCTCGACCCATAAGGACAGAATAGGAAGATAATTCAGCTCGTGGTGGGAAGAGTAGGATTAGGTGAAGCGAACGCCTGTAAAGCCCCGAGCCCAGCGCCTGGGCGCCTAGAGAGACCTTCATGAATGTGGGCGGTTATTATCACTGTGACTTTCTCCGTCGAAGTCCTTTGAGAATCTCCAAAAAATTGTAGGTGTGGAGTTCCCATTGTGGCGTGGTGGGTTAAGAACCCAACTAGTATCCATGAGGATGCGGATTCGATCCCTGCCCGCGCTCAGTGGGTTAAGGATCTGGTGTTGCCACAAGTTGCAGTGTAGGTCTCAGATGCGGCTCAGATCCAGTGTTGTTGTGGCTGTGGCGTAGGCTGGCAGCTGCAGCTCTGATTTGACACCTGGCCTGGGAATTTCCATATGGCGAGGGTTTTTTTTTGTTGGTTTTTTTAAGGCCGCGCCCACCGGCACATGAAGTTTCCCAGGCTAGGGGTCCAGTCAGAGCTGTAGCTGCCGGCCTACACCACAGCCGCAGCAATGGGAGATCCAAGCCGCGTCTTTGACCTACACCACAGCTCACGGCAACGCCAGATCCTTAACCCTCTGAGCGAACCCACATCCTCAAGGACGCTAGTCGGGTTCGTTAACTGCTGAGCCACGACAGGAACTTCGCCTGGTTAGTTCTTACTATCCCCATATTCCTTCTTCCCACCCTGTATTTCCCTACAACACACCCCCAGTCCTGTCTCTACCAGACCCGAGTGGGATACCCACTCCAGGCTGTTTCAAGCCGTTCCAGGTAATCCCAGAGTTATCCTAATTCACACAGGAACGTTTAGAAACTGCAAGAACTTCTGCTTTTGCTCTGATGATATTTATGTTTTAAAGGAGGCGGCCTGGTAAAGGCAGATCTAGCCAAAGAAATGTAGTCCTAATGGTGGAATTGCACGTAGTTCCGTAGGTCACCAAGGAGAAGAGATGTCATTTAGCCGAGGTGTCATTTAGCCCTGATGAAATCTAGGTGTCTTAGATGACACTAGGAGGGAGGGGGGGTGATAAATATTAGAAGATAAGAAAATAAAAGTTGGAGTTTCCGACGTGGCTCAGTGGTTAACGAATCTGACTAGGAACCATGAGGTTGCGGGTTCGATCCCTGGCCTTGCTCAGTGGGTTAAGGATCTGGCATTGCCGTGAGCTGTGAGGTAGGTTGCAGACGTGGCTCGGATCCCGTGTTGCTGTGGCTGTGGCGAAGGCCGGCAGCTACAGCTCCTGTTAGACCCCTAGCCTGGGAACCTCCATATGCTGCGGGTGCGGCCCTAGATAAGACAAAAAGACAAAACAAAAAGCAAAGAAAAGTCATCAGTTACCTAGCCTCTCTGCTTACCATTAAGCCCAATTAGTTCCTTTTCCATTTCTGTCTCCCACAGGCAATACTATATTCTGTATCCTTTATAATCAATGAAGACTTCTAGAAAGTCGGCCACCTCCTCGGTCCTGCCTGAGAAAGTAAAATGTTATGTTTTCCATAAATACAAAATGAACAAAGCATTCCAGGCCTGTCCCTGAATTGGCTGTATCATCTCAAAGCGAGTTTGTTGCTTTTAGAAACCGTGATCTCTATGGCCCTACAGCAAGGCAATTTTCAAATAAGACAGGTCCTGGCATCTGGGAAGACTAGCTGTTTCCTTTGTTGCCAGGGAAATCATTTCAAAATAGAAAAAAAAAAAAATAAACCCTGAATCCCAGCCCCCAAAAATCTCTAAGACAATATACATTCTTTAAAATAAAAAATCCAAACAGCGAAACAATAGACAGCACAAAACCCAACGCATTACTGTACATTAAGAAGGGTTTTTTTTTTTTTTCCAACTGAAGGGATAAAAGGGCATCATAATTTTGTTTTCAAATGTGTTTAAGAACCTGTTATTAAAACGGAATTAAACCCGAGTCCCAGGGCAGCAGCTCTGCCACTACCGGGAGATAATCTTGATAATGCGATTAGCGCCTGCTTGAATGGGGCTGGGAGAGAAAGAGAAAGATAGACACGGAAGCCAGAGCTTTCCTGAGCCACCACCAGCTGCCCGTGGTCGTGGTCAGAACACAGATGCCTCGTTCTCCCCACAACTGCGCAGTGGACCCTGCTATCGCGAGAGGTGAGGGGCCTTAAGGGTAAGGCCAGTAGCGCTTATCAGCTGTTCCCCGTGTGCCGGGTAGATGTCTCGTTGCTCCCCTGTAAGGCAGATACTATTCTAGCCACACACTCCCCGTGTCCCCATTTCTCAGATGAGAAAACCGAGGGGGGGCAGTAAGTTCCCTGAAATCCCAACAGCTGATGAATGGCAGAGCTGGGATTCAAACCCCAGGTCAGCCAGCTGCGGAGCGCCGCTCTCTACAACTAGATTGAGTGGTTGGGGAGTGAAATGCAAAGGATTTTTATTTCATAGCAGCCCACACCCCCACCCTGAAGCAGAGCCAGGTAGCTGTGATCGCTGCTCAAATGCTCTCCAGGGAGGCATAGTCGGTGGCCACGCGGGTAGGATGCGCCTTCTATTTATTGCACTTTGCCTTTTGCTCCTTTTTCTGTCTAGAAAGCAGGGCCCGTTGAATGGTCCAGGTACCCTGCCTTTTCCAGGGCCACCTGCACCTGAAGTCGCAGAATAACGTCTTGGTTAGAGGCCTGAGGAAAGAAGGAAATAGGTGTTCATTGAGCGCAGACTCTGTGCTGAAATTTGCCATGAGCCTTTTCTCTAAAAGATCGCGTTTAAATGATAAATTCTGCGAGGGAAATGATGCTGTTCTCCCCACTTGCAGACGAGGAAACTGAGGCACTGAGAAGCAGAGTGATGCCTGAGCCAGTGGGAAGGGATGACTTTAAATGGGAAAGGTCACAGGCAAGGATGAGAGGATGGGTCTCGTCGCTGACGACTCTATCCAGAAGGTCTCTTGAGCCCCCATGGATTGTCTGCTAAGTCCTTGGGACCTTTGACCCGTTGAATGTTGCTATGGTTAAGAGCAGGGGCCAGCAAACCTTTGCTCTCCCCCTGCCCCAGATGGCAAATATTTAGGCTTTATGGGCCCTTTGGTGTCTGTTGCAATTCTGCAACTCTGTCATTGTAACAAGAAAGCAGCCATAGACAACACATAAATGAACGGGTTTGGCTGCGTTCCAATAAAACTTTATTTATAAAAGCAGGGGGTGGGCTGTGGCTTGCTGACCCCATCAAAGGGCCTGACTTCTGAAATCAGAAAGGCTTGGGGTCGAGGGAGTTCCCGTCGTGGCGCAGTGGTTAACGAATCCGACTAGGAACCATGAGGTTGCGGGTTCGATCCCTGCCCTTGCTCAGTGGGTTAACGATCCGGCGTTGCCGTGAGCTGTGGTGTAGGTTGCAGACGCGGCTCGGATCCTGCGTTGCTGTGGCTGCGGCTCAGGCCAGTGGCCACAGCTCCGATTAGACCCTT